>JANEHK010000132.1:153235-178821 GCA_025960845.1 Tachycineta bicolor | reverse complement strand
TTTTGTTTTTTGTTTTTTTTTTTTTTCCTTTTTCTTGGAACTGTTCAAACCTGTTCTGGACCAAACCCGCACCCCCTACCCAAAAAAAAAAAAAAAAAAAAAAAAAAGGCACTGGAAGCTCACAGCTCACACCTGTGGCCCACTGGGTCCCGGGACTCTGCTTTCCAGTGCAGGAGGGACTGATAAGAGACTGAGTGAGCCAAGCTACACCCCATGAAAAGGACTTTCTTTCTTGATTTTACCATCTCTTCAGAACAGCAAGAGGTTTTATTGCTTAATGTTATTAATTTTTTATGTTTGTGAATACTTTGCTTGTTAAATAAACAGCCTTTTTCCACTTTTCTTGAAGGAAATCTTTTCCTGAATCAGTAGAGGGAGGGGCCGATGAACTTGTTTTCTAGAGGGACCCCTTTTGGAGGTTTCCTCCCAAACTTTGCCCTAAACCAGGACAGAGGGGTAGGATTTGTGTAAGAGAAAGTCAGCTTCTATTACTGGATCCACGAATATGATTGGCTAAGTGTAGGGAAATTATCCTTATCATCAAGGTGAAAAAACCCAATTCTGTGAAGTTCAAGAGTGACTCAGCCTGAACCGTGAGACCAAAAGAGCATGGCTGATGGACTCATTTGTGGCTACTGGCAGCAAGTGACATCCTGCTGCACAGGCAGAGGGAGGAAAATCAAAATATAAGAAGGAAGATGTTTGGTTTGCTCCTGAAGTCTCTGCGCTGGCGCAGAGATACACAGATGAGAGGCAGCATTCCCCGCATCTGGTCTGCACCCCAAGCCACCACACTGATGACCCTAGTCACAGAAAATGTAGCAGAAAGGAAATAAAAGCCTGTGCACAATGAGAAGTCTGTTACAGGTTTGTCTATAGCCCATGCTAACACCTTTTTTAAGGTCAAATGTAATTGTTTAGTATTCATGGATATGTTCTTCCTTTATATTTTAAGCAAGACACAAGTTTCTTTGAGGAATTTAAATGTTTCATTTGCAACACCATTAAGAGCAAAAAATTAGATAATCTTCTCCTTCCTGCTTATTTTCACTAGCATTTGCTTCATTAAGAAAACAAGGAAATAACTATCTACACTATTAACTCTTTGAAGCTCTGTGGGTAATAATAATGGCTTTATTACAGAAATAACCAAACCTGCTATGGAGAGTAAATCTCTTCATGTACAATAGGTCAAAAAGTTTCAGCAAAACAGCTATTTGATTCTCTTTTGGGACATTTCAATCAGAACATTTTAGATGCTTGTGGATTTAGTTTTCATTTAGGGATCCTTAAGAGTTTTCTTCTCTCAAGGCCCAGTATTTCCATATGATTTATAATTACTTCACCCAGTCCTGATAAATTTTGCAAAAGCATTTCAGCCATAACTCACACCTGGAGCACAGTCAGTAATAAAAATTTCATACACAGATTTCAGGAATGAATCCAACATCTCACAGAACATGAGCATGTCACTCACAATGAGGTTAAAACCAGTCACCTCTTTGCAGAGACCTTGATTCAATGACATGATTAAACCCTTTTGCAGGTCTAAGCATCTTTGAGGCTACTGGGACCAAGCAAATTCTTTGGGTCATATTTGATTATAGCATTTGAAAATATGGGTGTCTTCTGCTTGGTTTTTGTTTCTTTGTTTGTTTGTTTGGGTTTGTTTTTGTTTTGTTGGGTTTTTTGTTTGTTTTTTGGTTTTTTTGCCTAACGAAAACTGGATGCACTCAATTTTTTTTGCATATAATAACCAGAGTTTCAAGAAAATAAAAGAATTTGCACTGTAATAATTTGCCAGCATGTTCCTCTTCCATTCAAGTTGCAGAGAGCTGAAGTTTATGCCAACATTTGTAAGAAATGTTTAAGACTTCCTGACAATTGCTTAAATAGAGCTACCATCTTGCTGTTAACCATTCTTACCAAATTATATAGCTGTGAATAAAACCTTGTATTTAAAACAAGGAAACAAAAAGTATCAGGACACAAAAATGAATTTGTGTGAAAAAAAACCATGCATAACTAGAATGTCTTGAAAGAGAAATGAAAATATTGACACATGCCAGGAATGAGAGAGATCGATAGCTCTAGAACATCTCAATGCAATCAAAATTCAGTAGGGAGAGAAAATCTCAAACAAAAACAATAAATTAAACTGAGAAGACTGGAAATTTCTGCACAGCAACTTTAGCTCTGGCAGCAGACAGAACTCCAGGCCCATGGAAGTGCTGCTTGGGACAAATCAATTTTAAGACTGATTCTGCTGGTTCTTTATTATCAGCTTGAGCTCTGTGTGCATCAATTTTCTTTTTGCCTTTTTTTTTATTTGTGCTCAAGAGAATTTATTTTCATTTTCAAATCCAATAAAGAGAATTGGATTAAGACATCTAATAAAAAAATGAGCCGTCAAAATGGAAGATTTTCATGAAACTCATAAATAGTAACCTACTTATCCCCCGACATATAAGGTGGAAATAAAAAAGCAGTGTGTTTACTTAGGCAGATGTGAAAGTCCTGTGTCTATACAGATGTTGTAAAAGTAGCAATTCCAAGAGCAGTGAATGAAAAAAAGAGGCTTATTTCTATAAAAATATCACTGATTTGATTTCCAGGTGAAGTTTTTCCTATTATTTGTTTATTGAAAAGGCCTCCCACTACTAAGCTGGTTCTAAAATGATCAAGAATGGAGAAGTTGGGGGAGAGTAAAATATCTACAAACTAGTTAACATATTACAAGGGTCTGATTTGCTTTTGAATTTGTGTTGACAAAAATATCTGCTTTCTATTTCCATTTTCATCGGTTACAGCTATTATAGCTGTGTGTGGGGAGGCTAGTGTTTCAAATTTCAAACCAGTTCCACTTTTCTCTTCTTAAATCCAGATGTGCAGAAGAAAACAAGACATGAATGGCCACGAGGAGCCTGAGGTAGGCAACATATCTCACCAAAACCACACTTTGAAATATGTTTTGCCTTCCAACAGAGATTGAAAAATCAAAGTATTCCAAAAGGCTGAAAACATTCCAGCTGAAAAACTGATGTTCCATGAGGTCTAAACCATGACATGGCCATCACCATCAGAGATTGCCAGAAAATCAAAAATTCCTTCCCTCTGTGATGAGGACCTCAGATACATTCAGACAATTTTGAAGTTACTGGTTCCAAGGAACTTTGCTCAGTGGCAAAGCCACTTAAGCCATCACTCATGTGGAAAGACAACTTGTGGTTTCAAATGATTTCAGCAGTGTGTGAGCAGCCTCCTCTCTCAAGGAGATGCACTGAGGTCAGTCCAGCGCTCTGGAGACTCTGCCTGGACAGGAACCAGGGCACCAGAGGAAGGCAACCACTGAAATCCTGCTTGACCACTCCATTTCAGGGCTAGTAAAGAACTGTACTGACAGCAGGCTCTGTTTAATTACTGTCCTAATCACACACTGGTGGTTTTTTTACTGGGAAAAAAAACCCTGACGCCTCAGTCAAAGCCAAGGTCAGAGAGAAATATACTGATCCTATCAAAAAATGACCAAAATGAAATAATTTAAACCAAGCACAGCACACTTGATCAAACATAAAAACTGCAAGCATTTATTAAATCCCCCAAAAGAAACAGACATATCTTATTCTCCTTCATCAAATAAGTGTGGAGTCCAAAGCATAGTAGCAGCCAGGGAAAAAACCCAAACAACCAAATGGAAAACACCACAAATTCCATCAAAAAACCTCAACCAAACCAATCAACTAAAACAGTCCAAAAGGAAGGAATAGCAATATCCAATTCAACAAATGTGATCCCAGTATGTTCTAGAGTATTTTTATTTATTATTGTTGTTGTGTATTATTTGGGTTTATATTGTATTTCATTTTTATATTGCGTTTTGTAATGGTTTCTTCAGTAGTCCCCTGTTCCCCTGGAAAATGTATCATCCCGAGGTTTGTCCCTGCCCCTTTTCCCTGCCCATTCTCCCACACTGGAAGGTAATCCAACTCTGTTCCACTCCCACCTTATCCCTAATTGGGTAGTGGCTTGTCTCTGGATTTAGCCCCATCCCCCAGATGGAAATCTCCCTCTTGGTTTGGGAACAAGGACTGGGCGTTTGACCCAGGCGGGGGCAGGACCACAGGAGAAAGACTGAATAAAGCCCTGATTTCGTCCCAAATCAAGTGCAGACTCTTTCCTTTTGCCATTGACGGGGACCTGCTCTCCCTAAAGGAAAAGGTTCACAGCTACTCCTGGGATTTTTGGGGCCCTGAGGAAAAAATCCTTCCAACTTGGGTTTGTCACTCCAGCTAGCCAGGGCTCCAAGAAAGAGACTGCCACTATTATGCATGGTATTTATTTAGTATATATTATATGTATTTATTTATTATTTAAATCCTGAGTATTTTTATGGAACCCAACCAAGATTTAGTGCAAATGAACTGCAGGATCCATGAGCTTGCATAGTAGTATGAGGATGCTGTGCTGATTTGCTTAGAAGGAATCAGGGATAAAATCCCTGCACACATGGAATCTCACTAATGCCCAGTAAAATTTATTTGGCACTGTTTTTCTGTAGGAACAAACTTACTTTGACAAGCCCTTTATAAGGGTTTGTGCAGCCTCTAAAATGTTGAAATGCTGAAAATACCCCTAGGTATGCAGATCTTTCAGTTAAAAATATTTTTCCCCTTTTTCTTGTGACATTTAATATAAAGGCATACTGATAGTGTCACTGGGTAAAAATAGGCTTCATTAATTTATGTGACAAGTCTAAGCTGTTGACAAGTCTAAGGATGTTTGAGACAAGATGTTCTATATGATTTTCTGAAGGAAGCATCTGCGTGGAGACTGGGTTGCAGAGTTTTGGCAGCTCTTTAGGCTCTGGAATCTGTTAATAAGAAATTATTTGTTGATTTATTTCTTTCCTTTTTTTTAAACTCTGACAACCTTCCCTGCCTGTCTGCTGGCAGGGAAGATCCCTCCCAGCTGAAGAAAACAGATAATTCCATCTCTTCAGGGTGAACAACTAGCTGTGTAACCATATATGAATAAGCTGTTTGCTGCTTGTGCTGACTATTTCATGTGTGACTCCATGGAACACTTCAGGAATACGCATTCCCTAATGCTTTTTGGGGGAAAAGTTCACTTACTGTGTAAAATGGAAGAAAAAACCCCTTAACTCTGTCCTGGCTAAGCAACCGAGGGTGCTGGTGGGGCGTGAGGATCCCTGTGGATTGAGCAGTCACTCCATTGAATTTGCTAGTGCCATGATCTGGAACAGCACAAAGTCAGGACAGCAATTTCAGCAGTGGAGCTTTTCCTTACTAGGAAAGCCGAAAAAAAATCTGGCTAACAGTATAGTTGAAAGTGTTTTAGGGGTGATTATAACTATCCCTCATTTATAAAAAAGACTGTTCAGTTATATATTACTAAGGTTTAATTGACAGATGAGATACCTTCATTTCCTGCAGTATAATTAAAATTCAAAGCAGGCAAAAATTTGCAATGAATTCTGAAGGGTTCCACTCACTATGCTCTTGTGTAAGTCATTTTTCTCTTCAATATAAGAAAGGAAAAGGAAGATTTTCACACACTTTAGGCACTGGGTCTAGAAATGAGGGTGAAGAGGGTAAAACCACATGTGGGTTCAGAACTCTCCAGTATATATTTTAGAAGAAGTCCCAGTGTGTACTATAAAGATTTGCACTAAGCAGTTGTTGAACATAAACCAGTATCAATTTTTCATTAAGTAATCCTGCACCGGGTGTTGATGCTTTTGGCAGGTGATCTCATTTCCCCAGGATTTAAAAAAAAAAAAAAAAAAAGGCAACACCTGTGTCTCCTTTTATGGTTTCTCTGGCTCTTCCAGTGACTCTAAATTTCTCCCAGAGCATTGGACAGAGACCATAAGTTAATGCTGCTCACACTTTTTCTCTCTTTTGGGGCATCCTGAGTATTGACACAATGTCACAGAACATCAGTGGACGGCAGTTCCACCATTTTTCTCTGGCTAAATCCCAGTGGTGTAAATACATCTCCATTACAGACATCTATGGGTTCTCTGCTTCTGCTTCCTGGAGAAAGAACAGCTACCATAGACTCTCTGAAGGGAAACACATGATGAGGACAAGAGAGGAAAGTTGCTTCCAAGAGATCCCTTCTGCAGAGATCTGCCCCTTTCTGTAACCAGGATGCTGTGGCACTTTGGTCCAGGCTCATTCTTTTTTGTGGCATGTGTGAAATCTTGTTCATTCACCTTGCACACATTAGAAATGTTTTCCTTTTGTCCTGGTGGGATGAAGGAGACTCCCATTGGTGTCTTGTTGCCAGTTAAGGCTTTTTACATCCATGCTGTAGACTGAAAAGACATTTAAACTCTTGACAAAAAAAAGTCTCTCTTACGTAGCCAAGTGTTTAGAAGTCCTCTGCCCCCACAACCATGCATGGCCTGACAACTGGTTCAACTAAACTGAATTTTCAGTGGATTTTCCTTTAAATCCTGAGATATTGGTGTGAGACACCCTCAGCTCACAGATTCTCTGCTCATTGCTGAATGACTGTAGCTCAGAGAGGATGTGAGCATGTCCACTGACATTCACACGAGTGATTTAGTTGTAAGGACCTCACTTATTTCCAACTGGCCAAATGAAGTCAAGACAACTATGTTATGTTTTAAAAGGTTCAAAAGAGCTAATGTTACCAAATCACCAAGGAGGAATATCAGAGTGAATGATATTCTTTGTGCTGAAAGGGAAGTAAGTAAATGTACTGTTGTAATATCCAGGGGTTCAGAGCTGTGCCCATGCTTCATATTTTAATTTTTTTTTCTGAAATAATTCAAATAAACTGAGAGGAAGAGAGCTGAGCTTAGAGACAAGAGATAGAAATTACTGCCCCAGCAAATTGAATGATTTTCAGTTAGCTCCCAAATATGATGCAGAGATGCCAGGAAAATGAGACACAATCAGGGACACAAACCCTGGGAGGCCGTGGAGGATCAGTCATTTAACCATTGATAAAAAGGAAGTCATAATGATGACTTAAATATATACGTGAATGAAAAATAGCTAAAGATCAATATTATCTTTGATGCCAGGAAAACTGAAAGCCTCCAGACTGGGAAAGATCTAAAAGGGGAAAAAAGGCAAATCTGCTGAAGATAGAGTTAAATATTTGTTGTCCTCAGCATTTTTAAAGATCTGACCGCATTAATTACGTCTAGGAAAGAAGGACTGGCAGAGGACAGTTATGTTGAGAGTTGTTAATTTTTACCTGGTTCCATTCTCCAAGTTTGGTTTGGTTTACTAAAGACAATTGTTTTCCTTTGCTGATTAATGACATTAAAAGGTGATTTGTGATAAATGCCCCTGTTAGAAAGCCTCTTTGAAAAGGCAGAACATATGAAACTGATCATTTGATATGAAATGATGCAATAACTGAGGAGTTAAAAAAACGGTCTCCTGAACACTATAATAGTTTGTATTGGTAGCACAAACCAGCAACAGATTGCATTTTATTTCTTGCCATTTACTGGTTTTGATAAGCTATGTAACTAGCACAAAATTTTACAAGGTCTGGTACCACAAAAAGGCTGCAGTTACATTATAGAGTCCACTAATAGGAAATAAACGAATCGCCTCTCATGTTGGTACCCCGATAGACACCTGACCAACAAACCAGTATTGGCAAGGGTCCTTTGGTGAAGACTACTGTCCATGTGAAAATGCTGCCTTGAGCTTAGAAATCCAGGGAACAGAGTTACTAATGGTGATGCTCTAAGCTCTCCCACAAAGGTAAATGAACTCCTGAAATTGCTGGTTTACTACTCCTTAGTATTTATTATCCTGGCTTATCAGAAAACGGATTGAGAAAAATGAAAATTAACATTTTTCCCTTTTATAGATCTTGTTCTGGGTGAAATTGTGCTGTGTGAAGTTCCTTCACCAGCTCCCTTGGGAAGATGCAAAGAATTTCTTCCATCACACTCAGACCTTTCTGGAAGCTGAGCAGCCTCTGTGTGCCAGTGAAGGAACTGACTATTAACAAAGTTATTGTCTGCTAATAAAGGACAATAAACAGATGACTTTAGGTATTTTAATTAGCAAAGAGTGACTCAATACTACTTGGATCCCAGAACAGAGCAATACAGAGGCAGCAGGTCTGGTCATTTTTCCAGTTTTTCCAGAGGGCAACAATTTCCCTTCTGCTGCTTTCAGTCAGCACAGGGGTGTGCTGTCTATTTACATCTGTGCCTGAAGAGGACATTCTGTCCAGGTGGGAGCCCAAACAGCATGCAGACTAAACAGTGAAAATCTGGTTTTACTTTGCTTACCACTTGGCAGAGGTGCACCCAAATATTAGCTGAAGGTTGTTAACCCAAATATTGAAACTACAGAGCTGAATTCAAGGCAGGAATTGGCTCATTCCTATTTTCCTTCACAGAACACATCTCTCGGTGACCCAAGAGAAATATCTGTCATCTCTCCTGCTCCCTCGAGCCAGCTTTCTGTGCTTGAAAGCTCCAAAATTCTTCAGCCCATCCTTGTTCTGATGATGACTACAGACATCACAGTGGTGAGCTTGTAATGAAGTGATGCTGAGCAGAAAAGATTGCAGAAGTAGCACTTCATTTAAAATTACCCTGGTCTTCTTTGTTGGGAAAGTTCCTGGAACTTGAATCACCAAGTTATATTTATTTTATAAATAGTTATATTTATTTTCCTTTGTCCAGGTGTTTGAAAAATGACATGGAAAAGCCACTTGATCCTTTGCATGCATTCTCACCACAGGCTTATGTGGATGTCTGAAAATCCTTGGTTTCCTTTTGAGGGCGTTTGGCTTTATTCCTAGAGGCAGGTTCTTACTGGGGCTCTCTTTAAGGCCAGAGTTCATTAATAACCTGAAACTTCTTCCTGTAAAGGTTTATTTACAATACAGCTTATCTGTTGATTCTCCTTTTAATAGACAGGTCTTGCTCCTTCCCTGTGGGATACCAAAGGTATGATGGACACCCCACCTCTTCAGGAATTTGGCAAGCACTTTCCCTATGTATGTTGGTCCATTGTCTGTTTTGATTTCTTGCAGCACGCCTAAAGATGCAAATGCCTGCAAGAAATGTCGACAAGCATGTTGTGCTGTCTCACCTGTGTGCAAAGATGCAAAGACTGCGCCTGAAAATGTGTCAACTGAAACATGAACATTTTTGAGCTTCCCAAAAGAAGGATATTTTGTGACATCAGTTTGCCATAACTGCAAACTGTGCAATCCTCTTGGATTGACTGCTCCCATTGATGCAGGAGGTTGAACAAGCTGGCAGTCTGGGCAAGCACTAATGATTTCTTTTGCCTGACTTTTGGAAATGTGAAAACCTTCCATTAGTGCTTGAGCATTCTGATGAAAGAATGCATGGCTCAATTTTGCCTGTTTAAAAATGTTCGGTAAAGTCCTTGAAATTGGCATGGTCAATTTGTCTGCGTGTGCATTGCCTTCTGCTAAAAAACCTGGAAGGGATGAATGTGCTCTGATGTGAGAGACAAAGTATTTATGTTTTCTGTTTTGCAACAATGCCCTCATGCACAGCAAATATGAATACAAACTTTCATTGTCAACTTCTCTCAAAAATGAACCCTCAAGCCTCTTGACCACATTAGCTACATAAGCTGAGTCTGTGATCAAGTTAAAAGGTTGCTGGAACAGTTCAAAAGTTCGGACTACTGCTGCTAATTCCACTATTTGTGGTGACCTTTGTACTATTCTTATATCTGATTTCCATTCCCCCGTGATGTCATCCTGTCATGTACTTACTGATTTCTGAGTCTTTCCTGAGCCGTCGGTAAAAACTGTTATTGCATCTAACGGCACCTCACTTATTTTTGGTCTTTCTCTGAAACTTATTTTTGCTTTCAACAGCTTGTGACTTGGGAAATGAATAGTACAAACACCTGGGTAATCTAACAATGCAATCTGCAAATCTTCTGATTTTTGCAACGCCCAATCAAAATAATCTTTTTTCAAAGGCAGGTAAATTGTTGTAAAATCTTTGCTTGCTATTGTTTGCAGTCTGGTCTTAGCTTTGATGATGATCTGAGCTATCATTTCCAGACTTAAGAGGATCGTCCTCGGAGACCTGTAAGTTAAAAAAATTCACTCCAAAATTAACAATGGGTTTTTCTGCGATGAATCCCACTGAAAAATCAACCCATACAACTGTATTTTTTCCCCCAACACTGCAAGAAAAAAAGGTAAAGATGTTACAAAGCGATGTGCCTGTCTCTGCTGGAGGGCTCCAGCAATTTTCTCCAGGGCCTCCCGAGCCTCAGGAGTGAGACTCCTGGGAGATTTGATGTTACTGTCCCTTTCCAAGAGATTGAACAACGGCGCAAGTTCATAATTTGTGATCCCTAAGATGGATCTCATCCAGTTGATCTCCCCCAAAAGTTGTTGCAAATCCTGTAAGTTGTTAACTTCTGTTTTAATTTCAATTTTTTGTGGTTTCACTGTTTGTTCAGTGATTTTCCATCCTAAGTATTTCCAAGGTGCAATTTCCTGAATTTTTGAAGTTGAAATTTCTAAACCTGCATGTTGCACTTCTGTGATCACACAGTCACGAGCTCTCTGCAATTCCTGTTGTGTTGGTGCTGCAATGAGCAGATCACCCATATAATGAATGATTTTTGCTCCTGGATGTTTCTCTCGAGCTGGAGACAATGCTCGTGCAACAAACCATTGGCAGATGGTCGGAGAATTCTTGAGTCCTTGAGGAAGAACAATCTAATGGTATCTCTGCAGAGGCTCCTCCCTGTTGATACTTGGGATGGAAAAAGCAAATTGAGGAGCATCATCTGGATGAAGTGGAATGTTGAAAAAACAGTCTTTGAGATCAATGATCACAAGTGGCCAATCTCTCGGGATCATTGAGAGAGATGGAAGCCCTAGCTGAAGTGGTCCCATTTCCTTAATGACTTCATTGATTTTTCTGAGATCATGAAGCAATCTCCATGATCCAGAGGCTTTCTTGCGAATGACAAACACTGGGGAATTCCAGGGACTGTTTGTTGATACAATGTGTCCCTTTTCCAATTGTTCCTTGACCAAATTTTTGAGAGCACTCAATTTTTTTCTTTCGAGGGGCCACTGATCCACCCAGACAGGATTGTCTCTTTTCTAGGTCAATTTCAAAGTGGTGAGTGCCACAGTGGCCCCCACTAAAAATCTACTTCTAACCTCACGCCCCATTGTATTAAAATGTCCCTTCCCCACACTGTGATGGGTCTTTGCACAACAAATGGGCGAATGATTGCAGTCTTACCTCCTGGCCCCGAGACAACAACCGCATCTTCACTCTGCAGACATAAGGTGTTCCCCCCTATGCCTGAAAGAGGACTCAAGGGAGCAATTAATTTCCAATTTTTGGGCCAAAAAAGATATGAAATCACTGTGACATTCGCCCCTGTGTCAAGCATCCCTTTGACTGCGATTGTCTTGTCACCCTGGGTCAATTCACAGACGAGAATTGGTCTGTCTCGGCCTAGGTGTTTCACCCAGGAGGCATGAACCTCTATGTGCTCACCTGAAGGAGGATCTTGTTCGCGGAGCACTGGCAAGATGTGTTCTGCTGCATGGGGTGGCAATGCAATTGCCTTGGCAATTGAGGTGTTTGGAGGAATGACCAATGGTGGCTGATGAGGCTTCGCTAAAACTGTCAACTCATCATTGCGATCTGCTGAAATGACAGAAGGGTAAATAACAAGTCCTAAAACACTGCTTCTGTCCTTACCTATAATTAGAAAGTCCTGTCTCTTCCACGAGGATCCAGTGACACCAGTGGGTATCACTGCATAATTGTCATCCAAAAAACATATCACTTTGGAAGTTGCAAAATATTTTGAGAATCCATTAGGAACTTTAAGGCTTTATCAATAGTCAGTCAAGGCTTGAAACTTTCATTACAAAATGTTGACATTAGTCATCGGATCACAGGCACATGTTTTAGCAAAGCTGTATGGATGTTTCCTACATGATGCTGCCATCTTTTTGGGCTAGACTGTAAAATAAAAAATAAAAATTTTCTCAATATGTTTCAGCTTTTCACTTAAAACCAAATCAAGACTGTATTATGTGTAAATTCCTAAATGGATTATTTCTTTTCTATTTTTACCCAAAGCTTTTTTCAAAAGTGTCTTTGGTTTCTGTAATAAATCGCCAAGTCAAATTCAGTCAATCAAAATTTAGAATTTTATTTTGAGACTTAAACACAGTCTCCGGTAGCCACAATTAAAAGGGACAGCGTCAAATCCCGGGATTTCGGCACTGGGTGAACACGATAACTGACTGTCAGCCTGTTACCCCCTCTGTTCACAAATTGGGTCCACTGCGGCTGATTTTTATACAGTCCTCCGCTGAGAGTGGACTGAGACCGTAAGACTCTTGCTTCGTGGTAGCTTCATTAGATATTCATGTTCATGGCCGGGGTCCGTTGAATGGATTCTCAAAGCAGAACAATGTCATGATTGCCGTGTCCGGAGAAGGTTTGGAAACGTTAACACCAGGCCGGAACAGATAAGATACCGATCTGACATTCGGTCGTCAGGGCATCCATCTCCCATTTTCCGTCCTTTTGTGCCTTTCTGTAGGATTGTTCCAAAGCGGTTCCCAGCAGGAATTCCTCATGTCCCTCCATGCAGTTTTAGTCTCAGTTAACCCTATACACACCTTTAGGTTTACTGATCTTAAACCAAACTTAAAGTAGATCAATTTTACTTGGTACATTATTCCATTTTGCAGTGAATCAATTACATATCATATTGCTTAACATGAATTAACTTTAGGACATATATCACAGTTTCCTAGAAATGGTGGAGCATTTTGCCCTTTCTTTCAGAAACACTGAAACCAGTTTTCAAGGACATGTCATCATCTGCAAAACAAATCCTGGCATTTTCTTTTCCACTTCCTTGAATAAATGTTAATTGGCAGGACTTAACTACAGCTCAGGTAGGCAATGACAATAACTTAATCAGCATATGCATATAAGAACAGAAAGAGACATTTACTTGGGTTGAGCTACTGATTTTATTTTCTCTGGATAATTTCAGATGGCTTTACAAGGAACATTACGGTCTTATCTAAAGGAATTGAATCGTAGGACTGCTGAACTACATAGTATTTTATTTTATAGTGAATATCCTCAAAGAGGCACTCAGCATTATATGAATTTTTTTGCTTGCATTGACTTCATGGGTTATAATAAATGGACATCAGTACAGCAGGCTATTTGGCTTCACATGCACTGTTTTCTTATTTATACATTTATTGTACTATAATTAATCCATTTACTTCCGGAGAAAAGCTACCCACTGATAAAAAGCAAAGCAAAAACCATTTAGTCAAGTGTCACCGAGACACACAAAGCAATCACGCGCAGACGAGTATCTTTGCCAGGCAGAGGTTTCTCCGATTCCAGCCCTCTGCTCCGAGAGCGGAGCGAAGAGCAAGAGGAAGAAGAAGCTCTTTGTTTATTCTTTACTTTTTATACATTTGTGGGTCTAGCAGGAGATTGGCTTTTTGGGGTTTCCACCCCTCAGCCTCAATGGCCAGACCAACTGTCAGTTACAGTTGTTTTTCAGGTTAGAAATATGCAAACAAAGGACAAGAATGAAAAACAAAGGATTTGTTTATATTACATTTATGGGAAAGGTAGAAAAACTGCTCTAATATTGTACAGTAACTAAAAGATCTGACTCCATTATGAAATTCAAAAGGCTAAATAAAAAACTCAGAAAAACCAGAGTAACAGTCAAGCATTTTTATCTGAGAACAAGATATCAGACAATTCTTTTGGCATTAGATAAACCACAAAAACCTGCTATCTTTTATCTTTGGCCTTCATAACATTCCCTGCTCTGAGGAACAGAGGCAGCAGGAGCAGATGGGAGCACAGGAAATGGCACCTGTAGATGTGGAAACAAATAAATTATAGTGGGAGAAGTCACACATGGGGGCATGCTCAGAGAGAGGCTGTGGGATCTACACCCTCCAGGACACTCCAAACTCACCTGGAGGCATCTCCAAGCAACTTTCTTTGTTTGAAACTTGTCTGAGAGACATCTCAGGCTGGAGGCCTTCTCGTGGACCTTCCTATGCCCTTGATTTTATCATTCTGCAAAGTATCTTTTTTGTCAATTTAAAAGGGGGATAATTGTTGGGGCCCAGGTGGGGGGGGGGGGGGATTTGGTAGTTTTTTGTTTGGTTGGGTTGTTTTTTCATTTTGGTGGAGGGTTTTTGTTCATTTATTTTGCTTGTTTGGGGCTTTTGTTGTGAGATATTTTTTGTTTGTTTGGTTGGTTGGTTGGTTGGGTTGGGTTTTTTTCTTGTTTATTTGTTTTTTAAAGCTACTATGTTGTATTTTAGAGGCATTTCCATAAATTTGCATCGCAAATGGCTGCTCTGATCTGGAGCTTGGAACCAAATTCCTGCTGTTTGCATGCTGAAGAGTAGAATCTGGAAAAGCAATTGCACTCACCAATCTGTCACTGGTTATATTTCAAATACATAAAGACATATAAGCAAATACATACTAGTAAGTGGTAAGACAAGGATGTGCTACCAAATTATACAACATCAATGTAATTAAAAGAACCTTAAAGACTGGGGGAAAAAGACCCAACAAAAACCAAACTGTGATATGTGACCTAAAGTTAATTCGTGTTAGGTGTTGTGATATGTGATATAAAGTTAATTCGCGTTCGGTCGGAATTAAGCTCTGTAAAACCTAAAGTGTATTTGGGGTTAAAAATTGAACTGTAAGAGGGGAACACAGGGGTTGAGAGACAGAGAGTGTCACTGGCAGGAAAATCCTCAGGATAACCAATAACTCAAAGAATGGGAAAGATGATGAGATAGACTGTGTCTCCCCCGGAGATGGACCTGCTAATGACCCAGCGATTAAGAGAAGATAGATCTCTTATCTGTTCCGGCCCAGTTCACCGTTTCCAAAAACCCTCTCAGACCCAGCAATCATGACATTGTTTGACTCCGAGAACCTGTTCAACCGACCGGAGACCTGAACATGAATACCTAAGGAGGCGACCGAGAAGCAAGAGCGCTACGGTCGCCCTCCACTCTCAGCGACAGACTGCATAAAAACCAGCAGCTCGGGACACACTTTGTGAACAGGGCAGATTCGGAGCGATAGAGTCCGTTTCTGTGTTCACCCAGTGCCGAAACCCGGCGTTCGATGCTGTTCCTTTTAATTGTGGCTGTTAGAGACTGAATTGAAGTCTTGAAATAAAATTCTAAATTTTGATTTACGGAATTGGACCTGTTCATTTATTACAAAACTAAACCAAAGGAAAGATAATACAAGGTCCAATATTTTTCCTCAAAACATATCTTTATGTTTTCAACCAAAGGAGCACAATTAAATATCTTCTGCCATGGAAGTGCATCCCTCTGTACTCTGAGAGATGAGGGAGTGGTTTTGCCTTTTCCAACAGCTGGAGCCGTACAGGACTGACAAGACGCTTGCTCTTAAGTCTCCTCCTTTGCACAGATACCTGAGCAGGGTGCAAAGAGAAAGACACATAGAATTTACATGTCTGGAAGTCACAGAACTGTAAAAGGACACAGAGTCCTACTCAATTTGTGGGGAACAGTTTTACAAAGGGTGTAGCACTAAAATATATTCCCTAAACTAGGCATGTACATTAAAAAAGGACTACATTATAGTTGACTACAAATACTTGTCTATAGCCTTCTTATAAGTTATAAATTATGCACTAATAATTTTATCACATTGGGATTTTATGTGCGTATAGTGCATATAATGTTGTTTTTTTCTCAACCTGGAAGTGGAACTCCATATACTTTTAGTAAGGAGGTAAAATAAAAGTGGATCTTTATTTGAAGGTTTTCAGGGGCAGTTATGGAAAGGTGTCCACAAAAGCCCACCCCCTCAGGGGTGAGTACATTTTAATAGGTTTTAGGAAATTAGCATAATTGATAAAAAGCACCAAGGTGAAGGACAAGTGGTGATGCAGTTTCCTCCCCCAGGTCAAGGTCCTTGTCTGGGGTCCCACCTCAACACTGGCTGTGCTCAGTCCATGAAAATGTATCTCAAAGAGTTGCTCACAACCTTGGTTCCCAGTGAGAAAGAACCAAGACAGCACTGAGGCCTTGTACCCCCTGGGGCCTGGAGCTCTGGAATTTCTGCTTAGGGAAAGGCCACAGAAAATTACTGGGAAAACTAACCACTAATACTACTAATAATAGACTACGGAGCTACAAATATATGAGAGAAGAATACAGAGAACACATAAAAGGAAAAGGGAAAAAAACAAAACAACATTAGTGTGTGCATAAAGGCCTTTTTATTTGCAGCTCCGAAATGGAGCTTTGGGGCTCAGCCTGGAGAGAGATGATCTGGCTCAGACCTTTGCTGAAAGGCAATAACACTGCTGGCAGGTGCTTGGGTTGGTCCCTGCAGGCCCAGGCAGGTGCCAAAGCTGCTCTTCACGTCCTTCCACCTTCTCCTGCCCCTCTGCCAAGTGCAAAACAAAGAATGAGAAACAAATCATGAGAGAAGCTACATTTTCTGTTAAATACCTCTCACAAAGGTATGTCTGTGAGGGTACCTATAACCGTTTGCTTCTTGTCTTAAGTGCTTATTTGAAACACAGGGCACCTGGATACAGATAAAAATCTTTAATAGACAAAGGGCATTAGCACAAGTATGCTCCCTTAGGAAGTGCTGGAAAACAGTAACACTTTATATGAAGTGCTAGAAATACTTCCAGAGATCTCTTACCATCATCATTGTAATTCTAAAGCTGTGGTTTTTCAGTCAAGGAAACAAGCTTATTCTATATTCTCCCTGTCATTCTTATTGGGGAACACTGGTCCTGCTAGCCACAGAAGGGACTGTGTTCATTTATTTCATATGTTCATTTACTTATGAACATATTTCACCACCAAGTGAAATCAACACTTAATACTCCTCAAATATTAGTCAGGCATATTGTTACTGGCACCATTTAAATTAAGTTCCTGTAATATTCAAACATGTCACAATAGTCTGACAAGTGAAAATTTCACAGAACTAGACTACTGAGTATCAAACCATTTTTGCAGAGAAAAGGCACTTTCTTTACCAAACAGCACGTGTGGGGTTGATCTACTGTGTTTCTGAGCACCTTCTTCTAAGTTACATAACGTGATTTTTAATATAAATTTCTTATGGCGTGATTTGTAATATTTGGTTACAACTCTTACACGTGTCAGCAAAGCCACATGCCAAGGAGAGCATTTGCATTGGGATGCCTGCATTCCTTCTTAGGCAGTATATTCCTTATATACTCACTGCGCAGTAACGTTGGCAAGTGATACCGAGTTGACTAAAAGCAGGTAAGAATTGCAAATACTCCAGTAAAAAGTAGTTTCTGGGAGACATTACTGCTGGGTGTATTCAGCATTATAGATGCATTTCCAGCTTAGTAAGCACTGTCGATACGCTTCTCTGGTTTTGCCTCTACTGGTATCTCCATCCTTTCATGTCTGCGATCATCTCAACAGTTGGGAAGTTCTCTTTGTGGCCTATCTCTGTTGGGTTTGCATGGGTTAATCTTTGGTGAGGAGGGAAGAAGCCAGCCATGCAAGTGATATTTCTGTGAGGAGCTGGTAAAAGCTTCTTCCGTGCCTGGCAAAATCAATTGCTGGCAGCCTCTAAGTGCAGGCACATCGCTTAGCTAATTAGAAGAGCCGGTAATGCCTCCATGATAACTTATTTACGAAAGACAAAACCTTGGGAACCCTCTTTTTCTTCCTTCAGCCTGGAGAGATGATCTGGCTCAGACCTTTGCTGAAAGGTGATAACACTGCTGCAGGTGCTTGGGTTGGTCCCTGCAGGCCCAGGCAGGTGCCAAAGCTGCTCTTCACGTCCTTCCACCTTCTCCTGCCCCTCTGCCAAGTGCACCAGGCCTCCAGGACTGAAAGGACCACAGGGAGTCAAAGGGAGACAGTTGCACCGACCTCGCTGGGGGCTCCTGGGGAAGCACTTTCCTTGAGAAGCAAGCCTCTCTCCCCCAAAGGAGTTTCCTGAGTGGTGTTCCTGAGGAGCACCAACACTGACATAAGAAACCCTGGCAAGGCTGGATTACTTCCAGTCCTAGCAGCACAGGCTCAAGCTCATTTCCCCCAAGTGTGTTTCCACGTGTCGGTTCAGGGGCGGTACCTGAAATTACTGCACTCCTTAAGCAGTTCTTCTTAAAGTTTACCCCCTTGTATGTATGGATATGTAAGTACACTATTTCATAATAGATACAGTATAATTTTCATTTAATTACTTCAGCAGGAACAAGTGCAGAGATATAGGAAGGTTGTGTGGACCACATTTTAAAATTCACTTTTAACATACTAGAACTGCTTATTATTTATATTAAATGGAAATATGCTTGTCTATTATTTTTCCCTTACAAATCCAGTGAATGTTTATTATCACTCATTTGATATTGCCCATGTGGAACAAGCTCTTTTTGCTCAGATCTTGCACATTGCAAGCCTCACACACCAGTACAGAACCTTCTGTGATGGGACCTGCTGACTTCCATAGAAGAAGAATTTCAGGAGGTCCAAATGGCGTGTACTGCTCAGAGGGATAAGCACATGCTGAGAGCTTGCCTTGCAATATTTCTGTGTAGGCAATAAATAAACATTTTCTGAAATACAGAAGATTGCTTGCTGCTGTCTCTGTGGATCAGGGCTGAAGGAATAGGGGCTGAAGTACTTTTTACTACTTGAGGTTATTTAAAAATGTAATGCAATGCTGACATAGAGAAATACTTGCCCTGTGCACATCCAAGTGCCTTCTTGCTACTGTGTGCAACTGGGCATCTCTACCTTCAAGTTTTTCAAAAATTAAAACACTGTTTTAATATACAGTGGAACCTTTTTATATTCCGCTGGTAAAGAATACTAAAATTACCTCTGGGCATCACATGCATTGACTCTTCAGAGGAAGACTGCTCTATTTTTGCCCTTTTTTTGAACAGGTTTTTAGAATAAAGAGGTCCAGGCTGGCTCAAGTAATTGTACACAGCAAGCTCCTAGAGGTAAATTTCTGCTAAGGAAAGCTACAGCCCAACACCCTCAAGGAAGCATTTAGTACCACAAAATGACATATAAACTAATATTTAGTGTGTGAGAACAGACAGTGATAGTGCTGAAGGCACTCTTGCTCCTAATGGGTTGCAGCTCTGTTAATTACCAAAGAGTGGGAAAAGCCTTGCCCTCACAGCTATGGGTGATAAAAGAGTGAGTTAGCTGGTGGAGTGGTCAGTCAGCTGGAGTCAGTTGGAATCTGCTGGCCACGCTGTGCAGGGGGAAGGGACAGGAAGCAGCGAGCTAGAAAGGAAGAAAGAAGAGAGAAGAAGGAGTGCAAGAGCCAGAGCTGAGTGGGGTTCTTCATAGGACTGCACCATAGCAAAGGTATGGAAGACTTTTTAAATAACATGGGACTGCAATGCAGAAAAGGTATTTTAGGTAATGAGGTCCTGATGTTTGAGGCCCCCTGAAGTTTTGAAAGAAGCCCTCTCGGGTGCTGTGGTCATCTCAACGATGAAGACAACAGTTTAGTTGCACATTTTGCCAACAGCCTGTGAAATCCACCAAAGAAGTCTCTTCATTTCCAAGCTCTTGCATGTAAAAGCCATTGCAAGGTCATTGAGGTGCTTCCAATAAGTGTTGGACCACTGCTTTGTGATTCGTATTTTGTACAGGAATTAGCGATACTCTGGTCCTTCTGTGGGGAATACGATCAGCACTGTTCTACCTCAATTCTCCCATTACTCCATTCACAGGAAAAAACAAATCTTCTGAAGGGTTTTTCCGATGAAAATGCTCAGTGAAAGTCTCTTTTCCTTGCTGACAGACAGCTCGGCGTTGGGCTGTGATCAGATTCTCTTGTTGGAAGAAAATTAAAGCCAGGACAAATATTCTGCACTCAAAGGATCAGAAGCTTATTTTGGCTTTGCCTGAATTCTGGCCACAATCTAATAATTTTGTCTATTCTTTGGAACCCTGACAGTTCTGTCTTACAACAGATGTTCTGTACAGCTTCCTGTGATTTCCAAGTTGAAACCTACTGCAATAATCTGAACACTGCACTTTGATTTATATACTTTCAGTTATACTGGGTTTTGCATCCAGTATCCATTGCAAATAGTCACATTAAAAAACAACCAAACAACAAACCTCTATTCCAGATAGAGACCATTTTCTGGTTTTGTCCGGGTTGTTTTTAAGAGGTGTTTTGTAATTCAATATGAGTCTCCTACTCTGTGCCAATCACTCCAGTTACTCCCGAAATAATGCTTCTGACACATCCATTCAGTTGTTTTTCCCCTTCTTGAGGCATATGATCTACTGTTCTCCTTTGCCAAGTACTGCAATAATGGAACGGTCCCTTTATTCACAAGGCCCTTATTCCCAGATAGGCAATCATCCTCCTTGAGATATCTGTATTTACAGGAAAACAGCACATTCATCAGAGAATTGATCTGGTTTCTCAGCATTCTTATTAGCCAAAATATTGCACATCTATATGAGAATTAGTCACAGGGAGCATGCTGCTCCATTCATCTTCTTAATCAGTTTTACATTTGTAAACACTTGGAGCATTAGATTTTAGGGTGCAGTGGCAGAGAATGGGCATAAGGAAGTATTACTGCCACTAGCCCTGACTGACAGTAGTTAGAAAGGCAGATTCTGTTTCTGCAGGTGAGGAAGCTGGCACTTAAATTACCTGAGTTTAGCAGTCATTTGCCTCAGCTGAGGTCATGGCAGGATGGTTTTGTTTCCTGATGAGGCATCCTTCCCAACTGCTGCCCTAGGTGGTAGCAAAGGCCACCTCTCGAGGCAGCTTTGTTTCTGGGCAAGTCTTCAATATTTTTCTCCTACAGAAAACAGACTTCCTCTCCCTGCAACATTTGTGTTACTGCTTCATCCTTCAATGAGCACAAGAGCGCTTCCCTGGGAGGGTGTCCACATCCACGTCTGTAGGAAGGGGACTGCAGCAATCAAATGTAGCAGAAAGCTACAGCCAAGAGCCTTTGTTTTCCTCCACACTCCAACCTGAAACTCTGTCTAAATCACTTTTGTCTTTTGCCCCTGATTTCTGTTTTTAAAACAGATTTCTGGTTATTTAATGTGATGTCTCCAGAGCAAAATGAGACATTTGCGTTTCTGAGAAAGAGCAGAGATAACAAGGTACTGGTTTATCATCTGCAGAGGTCAATGCAGTCTCAGACAGAATGTGACAGAATGTGAGGGTTGTATGGCTTCCTGCTTTTCCTTTCCTAGATGCTGGAGAGTGGAGGCATCAGAAATACTTTCAGAGAAACACTGCTGGCCAAGACATCTCCATAGGAAAGTGTCTCTCTGTCAGAAAACACTTCTGCACCAGAAAATTAGCATGATTCTTCTTTCTTCCTCATTTATGGATTTTTACCTTCCCTCAAAAGCAGTAGATATGACTCCCAAGATCTTTTTTGTTGGTGAACTTGGCCCTTAGGGGTTAAAAATTCAACAGTGCTTCTATATAGGCATCCAGCCACAACAGGTGGATCTATCTGAGCTTTGCATGTTTTAGTAATTTTCTCTTCATGTATTTTCTCATTATCACTGCACTTCTTGATCTAGTCCCTGACACCTTTTTCATCTTTGCCTGTTCTTATGTTAAAAGAGATGTCACTGACACAAACAAAAAAATAGGAGTTTAGCATCAGATCTCTACTTGCTGCAGATGTTCTTTTAGTTTCCCTGCATCTTTCAGCAGACAAAAGCCTGTTTTGTCCAAATGTTCTTTTTCAGGCTTGGTAAAATCTTCATAACCTGCAAGAATTTCTTATGCTCCTCTCACCCTGCCCTTCTGTCCCACTTGGAAAGGGGAAGATTGCCTAGGAGTATTGAGTAGATTTAGTTTCAGCCCACTTTCTCTGGAGATCACAGCCCTTTTGGGTGCTCTTGGCTCTGTCCACAGCCTCAAAAAATGCCCTATCCCTGTGAATAATATTTTTCCTGTACTAAGTTAATGAGACCTCAGCAGCAGCCTTGGAGCCAAACAGACTGGAAGTGACCCCGAAGGGCAAAAGTTGTGCTTTGCCAGAGCTGCTTCTGGGGTCTTTTTTTTTCTGTATTGGTGGTTTGTGACTCACAGGCTTGTGCTGCTGTTGGAATAGCAAGCACCAGTACAAAACTGTCTTCTTTTTAGTGACTTTCTACTTGATAAGGTGCACCTGCCCAGAAACCACCAGTTCCTCTCCTTGTTAGTCTTGTCTCAGAGAGCTCACACCCCTGTAGAAATGGGTATTCAGTGCTCTAACCAAACAAAACAAATAAACCCTCTCTATCACCGCCTGAAGGGTGTTCAGCTTTTGTCATTCCCTTCCTTCTCTCTGTCATGCTGAAGCAGTAATGGGAGGTGAAGGCCTGCCTGTCTTTCTTTCCTTCTAAAAGAAGTTATCCTGATGGTTGCCTAAACTACCCAGGATCTGAAAGTAAAACTCAACAGAAGCACCTCCCAGATGGGAACAGCTGTATGCCATCCCACTCAGTGTCTCACAGCTCTTGAATTCCAAAAACAAACTCACGTAAGGCTTATCTAGATGACTTTCTGTGCAGTCCAGGCAGGAAACAAACTTTCATTAAGCTGTTTGATGGCAGGACACTTTCTTACACATCTCTGTGGATTTCTTCCAAATCCTTTCCAGAGCTGCGCTGGAAAGAGCTGCATTCACACTGGGACTAGAGTGCTTTGGAAAATTGGGAAGGGAGGGAAGCTTCACCTGAGGAGGGTTCTTCTCTTCTTCTGACCCAAATACACAGCAGTGTCATGAATAACAGATCTGTGCACGGAAGAGGAGATTTCCTCCGCCTGTGTCGCCCTGAGGGTGGCTCAGCTGGAAACAGCTCTTGCAAAGCGATAAGAAAGAACTCAGGCAAGGAATAAGCTCCCTTGAATTCTCCCATCCCTGCTAAGCCCTCTATGATCAGCCTTTCTAAGTGATATAAACTTTAAAGATGTTTTGATTTATGTCATATGTGTGCTTAAAGGGAAATAGCCCCTTTGCGACTATATGGAGTAAAGAAGACATAGGTGTCTTTCAGCTCAGGGAAAAAAGCAAGAAAATATCCCTGTCCAGAAAAAAAAACCAACAAAACAACACAATAGGAAACAGATAATGAACATTTGCTTAGTTGTTTTGTTTATTATTTTTTGAAAAAAAATTAGAAAACTACATTAATTTCTTTTTTCAATACAAATGTGTATTCCTCAAACATCCCCAAACCTCAGCTAGGTCAGATTTCTCCTGTTTATTATGGAACAGCAGAGAAAGCTACTTATGATCCAGGTGCACAGGGGTACCGCTGCCTGCATAAAATACAGAAGGATGACTTACAGGCACAGGTGAAAGTTTAGCTGAACCAGAAATCTTTTTCCTGAAGAAAATCTGAGCATGAAGCACCAGAATTACACCTCTTCAAGGAACCATGGAGATGCTGTGGATCACAAAATATCTCAGCATTGGCGCTTGGAACAAGGTTCAAATATGTAAACATTCTTCATGGAAGAGGAACACACTCTACTGTGTTTGTTATATCTCCAATATTTGGTTACAAAATTTTGAGCTGGAAATGCCTAATTGTTCTTTCAGTACATTTTATTTCTTTTTTTGTGTGTGTGTGTGTGTGTAAGGCTGTCAGAGCAGAAATTAAACATTAAACCTTGGAACATTCGATGATTACTGAAAATTAAATCCTCTTCCATAGGTAAAAGTAGAAAGTCTCTGCTTATGAGTTCCTGGGAATAGGTTCAAATATGTGAATTAATTAATGAGAGTGGGGGGATACAGTTTGTTGGTCAGCTTCTCAGGTGAAATGGAGGAAGAAAATCCCTCTATAACCCCTTTCTCTAAATCCCAAACTCAATCCAATTTCAAAACTCAGTTCTTAGACAAACTCGCCTTGCATTGCTGCTGCTGCTAGACTACTTTATGAATGCCTTGCTTTGTGAATTGTTCTTTTTTCCTTCATTCTATCTTCCTTCCTCCTTAATTCTTACTTCCTATTCTCCTCGCTCCATTTGTCACACTCATGTTCATGCTGCTGTTGCAGCACATTTGATGTCATATTCTGTTCACCTGGAGAGCAATACAAATTTCACTGAACTGCGGTGGCACTCGAGGGAACAAGATCCCCAGGAGGTGTTAGATCATTCTCACAAGGCCATAACAACAGTGGAGCATGACAGAGTTCAGTCATGCCCCATGAAGCAAGGCTCTTCAGGGACTTCTGAGCACTCCAGGAAGGAAAACAATTTTCCCCTTCTGATCCCCCCAGTCACAGATGTTCATGCCAGAACCTAAGGATGAAAAAATATTTGCTTCATAATGTAAATGAGGGTTTTTTTTCCTGAGAGGAAACCTCATGTCTCAGCCCCTCCTGGGCTGTTCTGGAGAAGTGGGAGCTCTCTCCAGAGTCAGATGACAAGTGCACTCTGTTTCCCAGAGAGGCCAGTGCCAAGAAATGCTGTGGTACTTAGCTGCGCGAGCTTCTGCCGTCATCCTTCCCTGCCAAACTGCTGGTGGCACAGTTGATTAATTGACTGCTGAGGTGTGGTTTGTTTAGAGTTGAGTAACTCTTTGAGCCATGACCACAATGTTAACATTTTGGGCTCACTTAGCACAGCTTTCTATCAGCTTTATTTTCTAGCAACCATCATTCAGAGGTGTGCAGGCTGGCTGCTCCTGAATGGCCTCTTGGGACAGATCTCCAGGCCACTCTGAAACAACTGTCACTAAGAAGCAGGGTTTCAGCTGGAAGTTTCATTGCCCCTTACAAGTGTAGGATCTACTTTTGGGAAGGTGACAGACAGAAAAATCTGAGGAGTGCTCTGGAGTGCCATTTTCCTGAGACCTGGGAGCTTGCATTTTGCCATGAACTGCAATTAATCTCATACCGGCAGTTTATAAAATACAATGCAGCTTCACAACACCAGGGCCAAGGCACATGTAAATTTGGTGCTAAATGCCCCTAGTCTGCAAATTGCTTATAAAATGAGTTAAAGAGAGACCTACACTAGCATATGGGGAAACATTCCTGTAAGGGAAAAATAGGAGCAAACACAACCCTGTAAGGTACCCCCAGAGTGAGGTGGTCTGTGCTGAGTGGAGCAGGATCTCTGTCCCTGCAGTGCCACAATCCCTGTCTCATCCCACCAGCCAACTGCTAAAGCTGCTCAGGCTGCAAACACCTCCTCAACCCCCTTCCCCAAATGCAGGATTTCTACTTTGCATCCCTAGAAATGTCTCCACTCACTAGATCCTGATCAGCTCCTACCAACTCAAAAAACTGCTCCCACTCCAAGCATGTTCTACTTCCCTAGAACCCACTTTTTCTGTTCCGAATTTCCTAACCTTACTTCCTTCTGCAGTCCAAAGGGCAGCTTGAGTCTGGATTTCTGTCTGCATAAACTCTTAGGGGGATTTATGATGGAGTCATCCTTGCTTCCCTTTGGGCATTCTCTATAAAAGCACTTTAAAAATCCTCTTAAG
>JANEHK010000132.1:136732-153225 GCA_025960845.1 Tachycineta bicolor | reverse complement strand
GCTCAGTAATAGTCAAAAATAGTCACATTCAACAATTTATACGTGTTCTTATTCATCATGCACCAGCATGCAATAACCAAACCCAAGAAATCACTAAGTTTCTGGAGAGGGGGGAGAAAGAAAAAAAAAAGAAAAAAGTGAATTTTTTTTTTTTAAAGCCTGCAGAGCAATAAATTATTCTATTTTGCTGGAGGGAAGCTCATCCAAACCCAAGTGATTTGCAGTAATGAAAAACCCAAGTGGGTTTTAAAATATTTCTTTTTCCCTAGAC
The DNA here is from genome assembly GCA_025960845.1 of Tachycineta bicolor. NCBI lineage: Eukaryota > Metazoa > Chordata > Aves > Passeriformes > Hirundinidae > Tachycineta > Tachycineta bicolor. The sequence continues at coordinate 152,954 of JANEHK010000132.1, read as the reverse complement.
CTAAGTTAGCAGTATCACTTTCTCTGTGGGCTTGGCCCAAAGTGGTGGCTGAGTGCCAGCCGCTTGCTCCATACTCTGCTTAAGGTGTGGGCTCAGGTTCACAGCTGGATGGTAAAGAAAAATTATTGGGACACCCATAAGCATTACTATGGCCTCTGCTATGTTCCTGTTAGGGGAAGTAGGGTTTAAAAATGAGAGGAAATGAAGACAGACTTGTTAAAGCATAATTTCTGGTATCTGCAACAACTCTGACAACACGAATTAAATTCCAGTTCCAAAGCCCCAGCTGGGAACTGCTCATTGCATGTGAGACAAGAGAATGAGCTCCCAAAATATTAACTTTTTTCCTGGTACAATTTTATCATTTTCCCCTTTTACTTTCCTTCCTCTTCCTTAATACGCTACACGATTGACTCCTGGAAAGTTAGAAACAGACTTACAACCAATTTCTTGGCTGTTTTTCCTTTCCACGGAGCACACGCAGTTGTCATTGATCAAGGAAATTAAGGGTGGTTAAAACATCAGGTGACGTGAACTCTGTGTGTAAAGAGGAGGCCAGGCTGGGCTGGACAGCTGCAGGGGACACACCAGACACAGTGTGTGTCCCACCTGTGCACACCCCAGCTTTTATCTCACATTGCAGCTGAATGACCAAGGGTTAACAACTCATGGTGTATCAGACGGTGACAGTTACTCATCAGCTGCAGTGATGAAAACATTCTCCTGAGGTTCTTGTTGCTGCAGATGGGCCACAGAAAAATGTTTCCTACATGATGTTGCTGTAACTGGAGATGATAACCGTGTCACTCATCAGTGATCTTCTAATTGACAGGAACTTGCCTTTTTCAACTCTCTCACCATAAGGTCATTTGTCTAGTAAAGTAATAGGAATGCTGCTGAGGCAAGGTAGCTTTAGAACCCTCCAGCAAAGTGGAAAAAAATTTGTGTTAGGGGCGCGGAGAGTTCTGCTACTGACTTTCCCCATGATCTTGAGCAAGTCCTAGTCACCGCTTTTTTTCAGTCCCCTCATCTGCCTACCTCCACCCGAAACATTCTGTGTTCAGGTGCACAAGGGTTACCTCTGCAAGCTAGCAGCAAATCGTCATCCTGTTCCAGGGCTCCAGAAACTGCCATAATATTAGTAAGGATTTGCCTTCTTTCATGGCAATCTGAAGGTGCATGAAAAAGGGCAATCTGCACATCTTCCTAGTTTCTCTGTGTCTTGCATATATTTATTTCTCTTTCCAGCCTGGCAGATGTTGTACATGAGATCTTTTAACTCAGTGTCACTACAGATCTCTTTTAACAATGTTCAGGAACTCCCCAGGCCTGCAAACACAGTGAGCTCAGCTAAGCCAGGCCTTATAAATCAAATTATCTTACAGACCTACAGCAAAGCACATTATCCTCAGACCTCTGCCCAATTCCCAAGGTACAAGGGCCAGGCAGATCTTTCTGGCTGAGTGGCACAAAGTCAATGGAGAGCTTTTATTCCCTCTCTTTTATCCATGGAAAAGCAGATGCCTCACTAAGAGCAGTGGTAGGTCCATGCACTAATAAAAACCTGTCTAGGCAGATGTTCAACCTATCTGAAAATAAGCATTCACTTTCTAACAGAAGAGGTGAGCTCCAGACAGCTCCTCTTCAGCTTTCTGCCTGGCTCCTGTCCTGACAGGCAAAGTGAACATTCCCAGAGACTTTGGAGTGCTTAGCATTTGGAGGAAAAACACTCAAATAGATATTGGAAAGAGACAAAGAAACCCTGCCCAAGGCAAAACCATAACACCTTGCTCCTTCTTCTGGTCACTGACCAGCAATAGCAGAGTTTTATCAGCACTGCCCTCTCTTTTCAGCAGCTCAGAATCTGGTAGGGTGATGAGAGGCAACTCTGGAAGTCCTCTGCAGAACAGAGGTCCTGGAACTCCTGCTTGTTTGGGTGGCCCTGTATCTTTATAAAGACTTTAAAAGGCTGCCATCCCAGGTCAAGACAGGGATGTGCAGGAGAGGTATCAACAGCTGAGGATGCAGGGAAGAGTCAGCTGAAGGAATAGCTCCACCTTCATCACTTGTTACTGATACCTCTAGGACAATTTATTCAAAATAAAACAGTGATGCTGCAGCACACATCCAATGGGGCATTCCACATTCTGCTATTTAGTTTGGCAAAGTAGTGCCTAACAATTTGAAACCCAGCAATAAATGCTGTAACTGGCTTTTTACAATGGCCGATCTCCCTGGCATTCATATTCCCAAAATAGGTTCAGTTTCATTAAATAAAAATTAATAAATTTAATAAATTTAATATTATGGTCTTTCAAAAATGATGCTTAAGTGCACCTTTTTTTTTTGCCTTCTCTCAGTCTACAATATAAAGGAAATATAGAATGTAGAATTAATTAGTATTCTGCTGGATAGGACTCTCACGAAGTGAAGCATACACTGATGAAACCAATCTCCTGTAGTTACAGAAGTTACAGGCAACCTAACCCCATGGAAAACCAACTCCAGCAGCCTCAAGTCACTTAGTATTTCAACTTGTCCCTGCCAAATTTAGGATTTCCAGTCAAATACCAGGCAATACATACAAATCCATCTTTTTCTGGTGTTGAAAAGTTTTCTGTCCCTCTGGCACTTGTAGATGCAGAAGAGCAATGGTTTAAGACACAGATTTTGGAAATGTACAGCTCCAGGAGCCAGAAAGTTATGAACTCTCAGTGTGCAAAGTTCTGTAAGACCTACAGTGATGAGGTTTATAGAGACATGGGAAATGCTGCACTGCTTTGGACATTTAGGGATTCATTTGTATCAACCTGCACCAACCAGTGGGAGTTGCTTTGGTCACCTTGCTCCAGGGACAAACCTGTTGGGTGCTGTGATCTCCACTGGCTGCGCTCTGAGATCAGCTCCACACTGTGCCCAACAGCAGGATTAAAACTGAGCCATCAACATTTCAAAAGCACTCAATCTCCCCTTGAGATCTAAAAAAACTCTGAAAAACAAGGAAACAAAGAAAATTGAGCATGTATGCTTATACACAAGCATGAATTATTGAAAACCTTCCAAATTTGCCATATGGAAGTGTTTTACTCGAAACATTTCTCATTTATTTTCTAATTGGAACTCACAGGAGACAGGGGGATAATCTCCAAGTTCATTACTGTTTGTTTCTCTGAAATATTTCATTGAAGGTTTAGTGCCTTGAAATATGTAAAATTTGCTTTTAATGGGAAGAGCATCAGTTTCTACAGCCCCTTTCCAATCACTACGGCAGTCATAGATCAGCCAACTATACTCAGAAGCAGGCAGTAGCTTCTGATTATTTTCTGGTTTAAAATTTCAGACTTAATGAAGAAAATTTTGTAGCCCTTTTAGAAGAGCAGAAACTGTCCAGAATATGATTTTTATGGCAGTGGAGAGAACAGTTTATTTTAATTTTTATGCAGTCAAGCTTTCTTACTGAATATTATTTTGAAGTGAGTATGTTTAGCTTTCAAAATATTGAAAAGTTTCTTCTCATCTCTTATTTGCAGCTTTTTAACAGAAAATAGCTTCCAAATTTCACTTAAACTCAGAAATATTTTAAACATCTTAGCTATCACTGAAACGATCATTATGTTCTACCTATGACATTTTTGGATTTTGGCATTTTTTTCACCACAGTTCAAAGAGATCCTGTGAATTCCTCTTACGCATCTTGAAAAAGCCAGCACTGTCAAGGACTAAACCATACTCTGGAATTCTACAGTTAGCATATTATTGGTGAGGATTTGATTGCATAGGAAGGGGAAAAAGAGCAGCAGGTATTATTCCTATATTGTGATGTGATTGAATATGATCAGGTGTCTTCAGAAAAGAAGAAGACAGTTTAAAAGCAATGTTTGTATTATTGTAATAATAAATAACAACGTATGTCACTGAGACACACAAAGCAGTCACACGCAGACAAGAGATTTTCACAGAGGTTCTTCCGATCCAGCTCCCAGCTGAGAGAGCAGAGAGAAGAGAGCCCCTTTGTTTATTTTTACTTTTATACATTTGTGGGTCTAGCAGGAGATTGGCTTTTTGGGGTTTCCACCCCTCAGCCTCAGTGGCCAGACCAATTGTCAGTTACAATTGTTTTCAGGTTAGAAATATGCAAACAAAGGACAGCGAATGAAAAACAAAGGATTTGTTTATGTTACATCTGTGGGAAAGGTAGAAAACTGCTCTAATATTCTACAGTAACTAAAAGATCTGACTCCATTTATGAATTCAAAAGGCTAATAAAAAAACTCAGAAAAACCAGGGTAACAAACATACCTAAAAGTAACAAATGTTTTGATCAGGTACAAGAAGGCCCTTGTTTTCAACAGCAGGCCATTTCATGTCTTTTCTTCAGAATAGCTTAATGTTCCAGCAGCAGGTCTGGGACATAGATTAAGGTATCCAAAGTTTTAGGTTATTAAAGGATGTCCTTGAGGATAAAAGAATGAGCAATTAACTTGTGTGCAGCAGGTCTCCACCTACATGAGGCTTGTTAGTTGCTTACAGAACCCACTACTTTGCACACCACCATCGAGTGAGATCATTCTCCAAGTCCTTAAAAAATGCAATATTTTTGCATAGACTTTTTGTGTGAATAGCACTCAACCCTGCTGGTCTTGATTCCTCAAAATCTACACATAGGATTTCCAATCAGAAAAAATAAAACCTGACAATCAAACCTTTGACAGCACTGCCACTCTGCCAGTTCTCCAGGTTTTTATTTTCTTATTTCCATTACCCAAATTTGCACAGTCCATTGCTTATGTCTTTCTGATTAAGGGTCACCCTGGGGAGATCTTCAATAATTGAAATTCCTCATAAGTGCCTTCATAACTTGTCATTGCACTTCAGTATCTAAAATCCCAGACCAGCCAATCATACTGGAGGTATCAGGAGTTACAAACCCAGCCCTTGTGTGAAGACAGTATGGTTTTTCTCTTGGTCCCAATGTATAGGTGGATAATGGAGGGCTTTACTCTTCAGGCAGCACTTTGTCATTGCAGAAAAATCTCTCCGCTAGAAGAATTCCTCAGGTAAAACTAAGTGTAGCTCTGAGATCCCCACTGAAGTAGTGGACCTGAAATATGGTTTTCCAAGCTACACCGAACTAGAGCCATATTGCAGTGTTTGATGAACTCCTACAAAGCAGTGAAGCTTCTGCACTATTTATGGGGGGTCAGGAGGAAGAATGGGTGGGAGAAAATTCTCCTTTGCCTTGACTTCTCACCTAAGACTTCCATAATGCAAGTCTCATGCCCCAATTATACCCTGCTTCTTGAAAAGAGAGCCTGAAGCAATAAACTTTTCAAGCAAGTCAAGCAGTCCACTGATACTGAGTCTTGCCTATGAGTTCCACTCTTAGAGCCCTTATAATACATAATGAACATCTTCCTTTCAACATGCTTCTTCCAAAATCAAAAGTCCTTCAGTGGTTTCCTCTTTTGCTCTCAAAGCACTGGTTTGGCAACAAGAAAGGTTGATTTACCAACACATCCTGCAGCAGCACTGTAGTTTTTCATGAGCAATTATTTTGTCAGCATTTGTTTTATGAGTTTTACCTCTCTTTTAATGTTAGAGGCAAGAAGAAATAATAGTTTATATCTTACCATTTGTGGCTTCATCTTAGCAAAGGAGCCTTAAAAAAAGAGGCAGGAGTTAGGTGCTGCAATGAATTGCCAATAATGGTTTCAGCTTTGTAACAAATGCCTAATATTTTCTTTAAACAGACAAGTTGTGATTTGGGGATACAACTGTCCAAAATCAGCTCAAGCACATGTACACGACAGCCAAAACTTGCTAGAATCATCCTGTTCCTTGGTTGATTTGGGATCGAGAGACCAGTGACTAAAGTGAATAATTCTATGAAATACCCCTCACTGGTAGTTTTTTAATTTGTGACTGAAGGAAAGCTGGAGTCTGAGTAGAGAGAGCCAACACAAAGCACAGTAAATGATTAGACTGAAATTATTCCTGTCTGAACAGAAGTGTTTAAGCATCCACTTCCAGTGCTGCTTCACTTTACATCACATCGACCTGTGTTTTTCATCACAGTAATTTCACTGCAAGGCATGTATCAAGCTAGAAACCTTGAAAAATCACTTCTACTTTAAATCCATGTGTCTTCTGCTAGGATTCAAGGAAGAAAAAAACTATTTAATTGCCTGTGACATCTCCTCATGGCATTTCTGGCTCACTTACCTGCTACACTCTTCTTTAATGAAGACATAAATGAGAGTAGCATGTTACAGGAAAGCTGAAGTCCAAGAGGTCCTGTTTTAATTAGCATTATTATATGCCTTATTATCTGTTATGCTCACAGTGAATAGGTCATAAAACCAGGTATTTCTGTTATGACCATCATTGGCATAAAGCCAAGCTATGGAAGGAGGAACTCAGTCCTACAAAGGAGTGATGTTTACGTGTGTCAAATACTTCTCTCATGTATCTGAGCATGTCCTGTAATTAATACATTTATGCTAAGTGTGCTAATCCTCATTACCCTCAATGTCCCAAGATGACATCCTAACCATGGCTGTGCTGGGACAGAAGGAGAAAATCACCAAAGATGTATCCTGGTCTTTCCTCCAGGGAAATCAATACCTTTGCACCAAAGAACCACCTGTTGAAGGGATGTTATACAAAATCCACCCCAAGCTACTTAAATTACATCAGGTTATGTTTATTTGTTTGTTGTTTGCAGTTAATAGTGCTTGCCAGCGATATTTTATTTCACTAGTTTAAACTTCTTCTGGTTTTATGCACTGTTTCCGAATGCTCTTACCCATACGTGCTGTACATGAAGGTGACAGGGCAAAACTGGCCCCCTCTGTGACCAGTTTCTGTTCCTGGCAATAAGGGAATGAGAGCTCTTGCAATGAGGGTATCTCAGCACCACTCTTGGTCACTGCACCCCACTGATGCTCCCTTATACTGGCAGGAATTTTGAGCCTTCAGCCCAATGAAGATGCTTTATTTTTTGTTGTCACTGAATACTCTGCTTAGAAAGAGCATTTCAGGGAGTGTTTTATTTGCTGAATCTCAGACAGCAGAGAGATCAGGCACTAAAATTTAGAGAAACTAACTCTGTAACCTTGGATGCAGGCATTATTCTTCCCCATCCTCAGCAAATGCAGCAGCTGAAAATCCAGCATGCCATGGGAGAGCCCCTGCCAAATAGAAAGCCAGTAGCTTATGACTGTGCCATGCATTCGGAAAAACCTCCCTCACAGAGAGTCCTCATGTCCTCATGGCAAGGAGACTCCTCCTCTCTGCGTGGCAAACAGCCTTTTGTGCAGCACTGTCATCCAGGAGTACCAGTGTTTGACGTGGAGTTATGGGTGGAGAATCCCTTCCACAGATCTACATGCCAAAGACGAGGGATCCTGCCTCTCACATCTCAAGACCTGACACCCAAGCAGCCTTTAAATCCTGAAAACAAACACCAAACTTCTACAAATTCATGCACTGAGAAGTTAAACTAACTTGATGGGATCACTGTACACTGCATGAAATAAAGCGCAGGTTTAACTCCTCTGGCTTCGGTGCTATTTTGATATTCTTGTTCAGTTGCCAATAGACCCGAGTTCTGGTTACATTACAGAACAGATGCTAGAATGTCCTCTCAGAGCATAATGAGCCACAGGTCAGGTGACAGACACACTTTCCTAAGCAGCCTAGTCTGACTGGCCACTGAGCCTGTAAGGTGGCTGAAAGAGTCTTCCTCCTTTAGAAGGCAGATCAGTGCAGTTGCGTGTTTAAATGTCAGCCAAATGCATCAAACTCTTCCACAGTTTGGAGGAATGTCAACCACATCATAAGATTCAGTGTTAGGGAATGTTGTATTTATTTATGTCTTGACTGAGTAGTTGTCAAATACACTGACAATTAAGTCATCTAAGAAATAATGAAACTAGTGAAATTAAAACAATCACAAGGTCATGCTACAGTTCAAGGCAATATCTCACTAGCTCAAGGTAACATCTCCCCAAGACCACCCATAACCAGAAGGAAATTGTATGTTTGCTTTGGAAACAAAGACAGAAAAATGGCTTAGCAAATTATGCTAAGACTTAAACAGACATTGTAGAAGCATTTGTCTTCAAATGCATGTGAAGTATTTGTATGTAAAAATACATCCTGAAGTATATGAATTTGAGTTTGTTGTTCCTAAATAACTAGCCAGAATGACTTTTCTTTTTAAAAGAAAAGAAATTAAAACAAATGTGAAAATTTAAGTTGCATTGATTTCAACTCCAAATAAGACTGCTGTGGTGTTACACAGAACATAGACAAAGTTGCACCATGTGTGGCTTTGAAAGATCCGACTTCCAGAGGGAAGAAGAGCAATTTGAGCAGTTTATGTGACCAGTTACAGAATTTGATCATGCAGAAATTATACTCATTTACACTCCAAAAGAATTTTTATTTTTTTTTTTTTTGCTGTAATCAGCTACTGCAGTTCTTGAGAGTCTCTTATCACACAATCTTTAATCTTGCTTTAGGTCCCTGGTTCATACGTCTTTAGCAGTTTTACTTAACAGCAACAGAAGTGGATTATTGACAGGGAAGAAAGTCATCATAATCCCAAACCAACAACAATCAAACAGCTGAATAGTACCGCTCCATTTTTTTGAACACCTGTGTATTTTTTCCAGATTACCAAGCATTAGTAGCTTGCTGCCATGATCATTTACTTTCCCAAGATTGCAGGTGGCTGCAGAGACAGTGAGATTTTTATGGGAGAACAGATGAGAGATGGAGCAGGGGGGGCGTGGTGGAGTTTGTAGATTGAGTTATCTTAGCCTTAGTGGAGTACAAGCCATGGTGTGGGCAACCACAGATACGAAAACGAACTGGGAAAAGAACTGCATATGTAACTATCAAGGTCTTTGAAACCATGTAGTTTTGTAAAGGCTGCCAAACATTGCAAACAATAAGCTGTCTGTAGTTTGTGGGAAAATGCTTGCTTAAGCACGTGACTATTAAGGCCATGGCCTTTTGGAACTGTAACAAATATATAAGGCTGTACTGTGAGAATAATGTCTGACATCAATGATTTCATCCCTGACTTCAGCTCCTTTTTACTCTGACTTCAGCTTAGACTTTAGTAAACATTAATTTCAATTCGAATTCCGACCTATTTTTGCTCAAGTTTTGGCTTAAGGCTCTCTGCTTGGATTGCTTTTGCACCCCCTCCTTTGAAGTCTCTCAGTCGTGTGGCAATTGGTGCCTTCTGTGTGAGGAGGCAAAGACCGCCTAATCTGTACAGGCAGCTGGCGAACCCCCCAGAACCGAAGGGCTGCTGAAAGAAGCAGGATCAGGCAGGACGCAATCCCTCTGGAGGAATGGGAGGTGAGCCAGGGAAAGGAAATATGGGCCAGGGGAGTTCAGCCCAAGAGAGGGATGTTTTTCTGCTTATGTTTGGGTTGCTTAAGAAACATAGTAAGTCTTTACTGTCTCATGATTTGAAACTTGTACTGAAGTGGGCAGCAGCTGAGGGAAAACATGTTACTGTGTCTACTATCTTTACAAAGACTTTTGGGACAACTAAAATTATGGGACCGTGCTACGAAAGGGAATAAAGTGGCAGCTGGGTTACTCCCATCTTGGAGAGTGATTTATGAGACTGTGGAAAAGCAAGCACATCTTCAAGCTGTGGCATATGACCCGATATAACCGGCAGACTAACCTACAGTTATAAATTCTTTAGAAAGGCAAAAGAAAGATATCGGGCCCTGCAATCTGTGACAGCTTTCGCTGCCGGCCACTGTCCCAGGAATGGAGAGGGGTAAGATGAAAACGACTCCTTTGATCCTGGTCCCACAGACTCTGATGATGAGCAAGATTTGTTTCCCCCAGAGCCACATGAGAATTGGATTCATTTAAAAAGAGAAGCTTTGCTTGCAGGAGACATGGCGATAGCTAACACGATCACAGCCTCTGTCATATATCACAGCAGTAAACAGCGTAGTCCTCATTGGGAGGCATTGTCTTTTCAGGAGGTAAAAGAATTAAGGCAGACAGCAACTGAACACAGCATCGAGTCACCATATTTTGGCAGTTTGCTGAGCTCTACTCTTTCTGCACATGTGATGACACCACACGACCTTTGATCTCTTGCGGGGCTGATACTGACTTCTACACGGTATACTTTGTGGGAGGCAAAAAGGAAAAAGAATCTGCGTGTGCTTCTTTTGACTTATGTGGGGCACAGAAATTGAGATTTAGCTGCTTTTACACTGAATCACCTTGCCAGGGACAGACTGTACAGAGCATCTTCTGGTCAAGCTCATGAATCTCCAAAGGAGCCCCTTGAGGGGATAAGAGAGCCTGCAAGAATGGCATTTTTAAAGGTTCCTGATGCAAAGACGCCTCTAAAATTTTTTACAAACATAATTCAAGAGGTGAGAGAGGCATTCGTGCAGTTTATTGACAGGCTGAAGCAAGCCCTGGAATGGCAAGAAGACAATGAACCAGCCTGAAAAATTTTGCTTTTAAAGCTCGCAGTTGAGAATGCAAATGGGGACTGGAAAAAGTTGCTTAAATCACTGACTAATCCAAATCCAACACTAGTAGAAATGATAGAAGCTTGTAATTGCCTTGGTACACTAAAGCATACATCTGAAACGATGGCTGCAGGAATGGCTGCAGTTTTTGCAGCCCTTAAAGGCCCCTTGGGGGAACTGAGAACATGCTTTGGTTGTGGAAAACCTGGCCATCTGAAAAAGGACACTTTTGCTCGGAATGGAGCCAAAGAAAAGGCACCTAGCATATGTCTCTGGTGTTGTAAAGGAAGACTTTTTGCTAACCAGTGCCATTCTAAGTATGATTTTCAAGGTCATGCGAGCCAGGGAAACTGGAGCCAGAGTGCGGCAGGATGACACACTCAGACACAAGTGCCCCAGCCACACAACAGCCACAGCGGATAAACCGCAGCAGGGATCATCTCAAGTCTTCACCCAGAAACTTGAGGCAGTGCTGGACTGTACCTGGCAACCTCCAACACAGTCATATTACTTGAGTCTTCTGTTCATTTACTCCTTCCAGCACCATCTGAGAGCTTTTTTGTTCTCCCTGGAGTCATAGATTCGGACTCTGTTGGGGAATAAGATCATGGCGTGGACTTCTTTTCCACGCTGTAATGTCACTAAGGGAACTGGTGTTGCACAACTGTTTCCTCTCCCACAAACCCCAGCACCTGGTAAGGGAGACTGTCCAGAGAGGCTGGAACTCCAGAAATACTATGGGTACAAGCAATTTCTGATAAATGCCCAACCTGTAAATGTACCTTAAGGTTACAGGGACATCATGTAACACTTACAGGTATCCTGTGTACCGGAGCTGGTGTGACTGTCGTTTCTCAGGCCTCCCTCCTGGGCCCTTACAGAAGTACCCCAGCCTCTTACAGGGATTGGGGGAAGTAGTTGTAATTGTCAGAGATGCCACTTGATTCAGGTGGTGGGGCCAAAGGGCCACACAGCTTCTATAAACCATTTACTTTGCCTGTACGCATGGTGTTATGGGGGCGAGATATACTTTCTCAATGGGGTTTCAAAATTGGGTCTGGTTTTTGATAGAGACCATTGAGGTGCACAACACCCTGCAGTTAACCTGGAAAATTGATTGCCCTGTCTGGGTGGATCAGTTGCCCCTGACACTGATCAAATTGCTCACACTCATTGAACTTGTCCAAGAGCAACTTCAAAAGGGACACCTAGTCCCTTCTACCAGTGCCTGGAATTCACCTCACTTTGTTATAAAGAAACAAACTGAAAAATGGCACCTCCTACAGGACCTCTGAAAAAATAATGCTGCTATGGAAAATGTGGGAGCTCTGAAACCGGGTCACCCATCCCCTACCATGATTTCTTGAGACTGGAATTTGACAGCCATTGATGTAAAATTGCTTTTTAAACATCCCTTTACATCCTGATGGTGCTCCTAAATTTGCCTTTTCCGTTCCAAGCACTAAGGTGCAAGCACCCTTGCAAAGACACCATGAGGTTGTTTTACCTCAGGGAATGTAAACCAGCCCTACTATCTGCCAGTGGTTTGTTACAAAGATCCTTAGTTCCATTTGCCAAAGAATGGCGGATGTCCCTTTGTACCACCACATGGATGATATCCTTGTAGCAGCAGAAAAGCAGGAGCTGATAGAGGAAGCCTTATCCTTTGTCGTTACTGCTGTAACTCCAGCAGGATTTTGTGTTGCTCCTGGAAAAACTGTCAACTCCCTTGGAAATACCTTGGCTGGCACAGTAGGATTCAGACGACTACCCCTCAGCCTTTGCAAATTCAAACAGACATTCGTACACTGCAGCATGCTCAGAAGCTCTAGAGGACAATTAATTGGGTTTGTCCTTTACTGGGAATTTCAAATGCAGATCTGAGTCCCTTGTTTGCACTGCTCAAAGGGGAACCAGACCTCTGGTCACCTAAGCAGCTCGCCATCAGAAGCTCACCAGGCATTGCAACAAGTAGCTGATACTATCTCAAATTGACAAGCAGCCTGATGGGCTCCTGAGCTACCTTTTGTCCTAATTAATTCTGAACCTGGATAAAAAGCACCATGCTTTGATTTACCAGTGGGATCCTAAAGCTGATTATTTATAAGGGTCACACCCTTTGCTGATTATTGAATGGATTTTTTTGCCGCACCAAGGGACCAAAACTATGAGCACCCAACACAAAATGATTCCATTACTTATTATCATATTGTGACAGATGTTGACTTCCCTTGCTGGTGTGGAGTTTGGGTCAATATGTTTGCCTGTTACTTCTGTCTACTTGCAATGGCGGTTAAAACAATCAGAGACATTTCAGATGGCATTGGCTAATTTCACAGCACAACTTTTTATGCATCCCCATAGGCAACGGGTTGCTTACTGCTAAATTTATACTCCTGACGAAACCCAAGTGAAGTGAAATTCTTTTGCAAGCTTTAACTGCTTTTACAGATGACTAAGGCCACACTCACAAATCGGTAATGCTGTGGTGGGACACGAATTGCAATTGATGGGACTCAGACATTACAACTGTTTCAGGTTCTCCTCAGATCGATGAATTGGCAGCTCTTGTATGGGCCTTTCGTCGATTTTCACCCCCTTTCAATTTAATCACGCTTATGTTGCAGGAATTGTTGAGAAAACTGAAGCTGTGGTTTTAAGACGTGTACCTAATGAAACTCTTCTTTTAGTGGCCACAACAGCTTATTTTTCTTTTAGATGCTATGCAGCACCCTTATTTGTGATGCATACTATTTTACCTGGTTTTATAGCAGAAGGTAACTGTCAAGCAGACCTGCTCACTTTAGATGTTCAGCAAGACTTAGCAGACCGCTTTCCTCAGGCTAAATTAAGCCATTCCTTTTTCTGTCAGAGTGCCATTGCATTGGCATGCTCCTTTGACTTGACTAGCCATCAAGCTTCCAGTATTGTGGCTGTGTGCCCAGACTGTCAGAGACATTCCTTTCCCTCTGTTTCAGGAGGAGTTAACCCTAGAGGACTTCAGAGCCTTCAATTATGGCAGACAGATGTTGTACATTTTGCTGGATATGACCAATTCAAATATATTCATTCTTCTATAGATAATTTTTCAGGTGCCTTATTTGCATTCTGTCCTACTGGCAAGTCAGCCGTCATTTTACCAGCACTTTTTCAGTCTTAGGTATTCCCTTGGAAATTAAAACACACAGTGGCCCAGTGTACATTTCCCAGAGAGCTGCAATTTTTTTTGCTCTCTGGAGTGTAACAAACAAAACTGGGATTCATCATTCCTCCACAGGTCAAGCCATAATCAAATGCACTCATGGCTCACTCAAGCATCTTTTATTACAACAAAGAGGGGGAATGCTTCCAGAAGGCATTGTATAATTTTAATTTTTTTAAATTGCTCCTTGATGGATCCTAATCCTCCAACAGTCAGACATTTCAGTAGTAGTCTGCAATTACAGCCCAAACAGAAATCTCTGGTGTTGGTAAGGGATCATCCAGAGACAGGTAAAATTGTGGGACTTTCCCCTCTTGTTATGTGGGGTTGAGGTTATCCTTGTGTTTCCACAGAAGTTGGACCAAGGTGGATTCCAGCAAGGAACGTGAAACCATTCCGAGACTCCTTGGTGACACCACCTGAGGATCCAGCCCTGACACTGTCCTCTGAGGATTTGTGATTTCACCCTCTGAGGACACCTGTGAGAAGAGCCTCATCAGCAACTGCAGGACAAGTAACAGACTTATGCCCTCGAGAAGTTCGCTTGGGTTACCTAGAGAGATTAAGGTCACCGAGATTAAGTTGTCCATGGGAGAATTGGTGAACCACACAACTAGGGTGCCGTGCGACTAAGAGATGGGACTTCAAAGAGGGGGTGCAAAAGTAATCCAAGCAGAGAGTCTTAAGTCAAAGCTGAAGCAAAAAGAGGTCAGAGTCCAAGCTGAAGTTTATTTAAGTCTAAAGTGTTGAAGCCATTGAAGCTATTGAAGTCACTGAAGTCAGGGTAAAAGGAATGAAGTCTGATATTATTCTCACACTATAGTGTTATATGGTTATACAGCTCAAAATAGGCTACAGCCCTAAATGGCCAGAAGATTTTCCCACTAACTACAGACAGCTTCTTATTAGTATTACTTTGGCAGCTTTCACAAAATTACAAGGTTTTAAAGACCTTGACAGTTACATATACGACTCTCTTCCTAGTTCTTTTTCATATCTATGTTCTCCCTGCACCCCAGCCTGTTTCCAACCAAGGCTAAGATATCTTGATCCACAAGCTCCACCGTGCCCTGTGCTTCATCTCTTATCTGTTCACAGGGATCTGTGGACCCCTTACCTTCCTAAAGCACCCTTATAGCCCCAGGAATCAGAGCTTCTTGGTTCTGTGAAAATGACTTCTTTGTTAAGTTTAATTGTATGGGGAAAGCTCAGTGAAAATTGTGGGATGTTTCTCCCTATCACCCTGTATATAAGAATCAAAGTTTTTGGGGCAGTAGTACCAGAGTTTCCAAGTAATACTACTTTAGGATTGCCACCAGGATTGTTTTTGGTTTGCGAGGATCGAGCCTGGGTGGCTATCCCCTCATACATCAACAGAGGTCCCTGTAGTTTAGGTTGACTGTCTGTACCGACTCCTAATACATCTATGATTTTTTAGCACAGATATCCTTGTACAGTGATGCCCAGTTTGCATGCATTCAACAAAGACTGCAATGACCAACTTCATTTTTGGTTGAAATGGCAGTGCTGGGCAGCATCACTCTTTACCTCAGGAGTGACTGCAGGGAAGGCTTTGGGGCTGCTGAACAAATTCGGTTGTTGGCAGGCTAAACAGACTAATGCCACTTCCTTGGCTTTGACAGGGCTGCTGACTGGTGCTGACTGTTAGACATGCTATGCAAAATAGAGCTGCAACTGACTTTTTTGCTTTTGGTGCAAGACCACAGATGTGAAGATTTTGATGAGATGTGTTACATGAATCTATGTGACCATTCTCAATCTATTCATGCTAGCATTCAGACGCGGAGAGACAGCATGAGTAAATTACAAGTTGATGACAGTTTAGATTGGTTGAGACAGCTTTTAGGACACTGGGGGCTTAGCGGCTGGATAAAGAACTTTGTTAAAGTAGCTGTTTATGCTTCGGGTGTTATTTTGTGCATACTTGTAGTACCTTGTATTTTGCAGTGCTTACAGAGATTGATCGACACATTAATGAAGACATTTTTATTGGTGGAACAAAGAGGGGGAAACATGGAAGAATCAATGGAAGGCAGAGCTGGAAGCATAACTGAGCTTGCAGAGCAGGATGTTCTGGCCTTGGTGGGATACAGGCTGTGGGATAAGCGACCACAGATATGAGAAGAACTAGGAAAGTGCAGCACATGCAGGTATCAAGGTTTATGAAATCATGTGGTTTTGTAAGGCTGCCAAGTAATGCAAACAATAGGCTAATTCTATAACTAGTGAGAAATTTTTGCTTAAGAATGTGACTGCTTAGAGGTGGAACTGCTTAGAGCTGCAACAGTATATAAGACTGAGAGGAACTAAGAACTGAGAGGAAAAGAAACAACCTCAACCCCTTTTTTTGCTTGGACTTCAATGACTTCAACTCGGACACCAGCTTCTTTTTCCATGGGCCTTTGATTTCTTTTTGCTTAGGCTTGGACTACTTCTTGCACCCCTTCTTTGAAGTCTCATCTCTCAGTCA
>JANEHK010000132.1:118663-130101 GCA_025960845.1 Tachycineta bicolor | reverse complement strand
TTGGTTTGGTTTGGTTTGGTTTGGTTTGGTTTGGTTTGGTTTGGTTTTTTTGGGGGGGAGATTCCTGTGTTTAAAAGGAGTGAAAAGACCTCACAGTTTTGGTTAGTGAACTCAAGGAAAACTGGTCTGAGGGGTCACTTGGCTAGTACTGAGGACACAGAGAATTCTGAGCATTTCCAAAAAGTTCATCCTTTACTTTCAGACTCATGAGAAAAAATATGTAATCAAAGAAAAAAATGAAATCATTTGAATTCAGACATTGCTCTGCCCTCCATTAATTAATTGCTCCGCTCTCCATTAATGCCACAAAATTACCCTCTACCCTTCTCATGAATACAAACAGAAACACTGACAGCCTTGGTCTGGAGAAAAAGGAAAACTGTCACTACCATCATGATGAGAGCAGTCAGGGTTGGCAGAGCTACTCTGCATTTAAGTCTCCAGCCATCGCATTGATTTATTGTATTCACAGTAAGTGAAAAATGCAAAATAAACACAACATTTACCTCCAAATGAGATATTGCGAATTTAAATCCGCTTACTTGTTTGTCATCCAGGCATTTATGCCAAAACGGAATGTAACATGAATCCCACTGAAGACTCCTTGTCCCCCTAATAATACTATTACTTTATTGGTCATTTAAAGTAAGTTATATATTTTAAATATCTGCACCTCTGAGCTCTGAAGATTTATATCTGCATTTCCTATCTAAATCCAACTGCCATTTTACATTTGTAATTCTGTCCTAAGGAAGCAAGCTCGTGTAAAGCAAAGAGGAGAAAACTGACGACTGAAAGCTCTAAAATATTCTGTCCATTTAATTTGTACAGAATTAGTTTTTAATTCTATTTAAGATTATTTAAATTAATTTGGAATCTAATGTGTAGGAAAATTTTGTACATTTCACAACACACCTTTGTGATAGAAAATGGTCTTTTAGGGCTGCCTTAAAGATGTAATAGATGCTGCTGGTGACACTAGAGCACTCATTCAAATCCCTGATATATTGCAGACTCTATTTCTAGATATTAAATAATCCAGGCAGTCCCATCACAAATTCCAAGCTCCATCCCTACAGTGCTAACCTAAGCAGTGTGCTGGACACACGGATAGCCCGCCTTCCCCTGGAGGGTGTCTGAAGCCATGCTCAGAGCTCGGCCAATGACTTGGGTTTTTTCTGTTCTGTCTTCATGGATTATTTCCCTGCAAACTGAGAAAGACAGAAAGCCCTGTGCTGCTCTCTGTTTGGCTGCAGCCGTATGATCTGGGTGACCTGGAGGCTCCAGCTACTGGGTGCTGCTCCTCAAAACAGCTTCAGGCACCATCCCAGTGACACTGAAAATGTGTTCTGCACAAGGAAAAGCTGATCCCACAGGGACAGGCTCCAGGCATGTGAGCCATGCAAGGAGAACAAAAAAAAACAGGAGGCATGGAAATTGAGGTGATGTCAAGCAGAAAAAAACTTTAAAAAAAAAACCCTCTACACATTTAAATTCATGTTTTAACAGAACAGTCTGAAAAGTATTCTGAAAGATAACATCAATTGTTAAATCTCTGAGATAGGAAGTAAAAGGACAGATCATGTCAGTTTCATCTGGATCACTGCTCTCATGGATTTATTTTCACATTTAAATAATCCATAATGTATTGATTTAATGAAGCCTCTGTCCTATAGAGATTCCAAATTGTAACAGGCTGCCAGGTGCCTAATCCTGTGCTCTTTATTAAAGAATTCCATCCGTTGCTTAGTCACATTTTCCTGTCCGTGAATCTGGAGGCAAATATGAAGCACTGCAAAGTGAGATGCAAATTGCATGTTAGAAAGGCCTGGAAGGACAAAAGCTGGAGCCAGAAAGACAAGTTAATTTTGACATCTAGACTACAGAAAACCAATTTCCAAAGGAGACCAAAGGAGGAACACTCATTAAGCTGCCACTCAAAAATTAGAGGTAAAACTGACAAAGTCCGAGGGATTCAGTTTTGACTGGTAATTCCCTGCCGTACCTCAAACTGGGCAACCTAATCCTGGGACATGTCCAAATAACTATGACTTGTGAAAATTTTGCTCATAAAAGCATCTGACATGTCTAAGGACGGCAATGCAAGCCTATTTCCTATGCACATGCTCTCTTCAGAAGAGATGTGTTCCTCCTGGCTGGAGCGCAATCCTGTGCCATGGGAGGGATTTCTTTTTATTCTTTGAAATGAGCTTTTTAAAATCATTTTCTTTTAAACACTCACTTCATACATTTCAGTGCAGTTTGGGTTGCAGGTGGGTGAAGAGATTCAATCTCTCTCTGGCTTTAAAACTTTGAGGTGGCATTTTAGTAAACACCAGCTTGGTGAAAAGATTCTGCTGTTGTTTGTCTTATTGCAAGTCTGGTGTGGCTCCATAAAAGGGGTTTTGGTATAAGCCAGCACTTAGCTCGTGGTTGAGTTTAATCAATGGCAGTGGCCCTATTTCATTGCAATTTAATAACATGGAGTCTTGGGAGAGAATAAAAGCTACCATATGCAGGGTGGAAAGAGGTCAACATTATTTGCTATTTCCACATGGGTCTCTTTCAGCTGCATAAGCTGTAGTAGGTGGTTGTTGCATCTTCCTCCCTGCTACCTTATGGCAGCTCTCAACAGACTAAAGAGCAGATGAGAAGCTGTGCTCCCCTCACTTTTGTTTGTAAAGGGACTTTCAATAATTCTTTTGTCAAGATCTCAGCCAGAAAGCTCTTGAATCAGACAAATGACAGCAGTGCTCCTAAGGAGGTTTACTGGCTTTCTGAGAACCTGAAATTAAAGCTTGTATGGTTGCAAAATGAACTATAAAAAGAGTCATTCTTTAGCAGAGAGGGCTGACAATAATAAAATTAAATTCTCCTCACTTTTAGAGTCAAAGTCAGAAATAGAAGTCATCAGTTCTCTGTTTTTGTTTTTTTTTTTTCCTCCCAAAACCTTTCAGCAAAACACTTTCCAATTCACAGGAAAAAATCTAATATCTCAAAACCCAGCAGCCTAAGTAAGTTTAGCAGGGGTTTTTTTGGTTGTTGTTGGGTTTTTTGTTTGTTTGTTTGTTTTTGTTTTGTGTTTGTTTGTTTGTTTGTTTGTTTTGTTTTACAGTTAATTCCTTTTGCATCTGAGTTAGAAATTACTGGTTTGACTAGAACAGTGATGCTCCAGAAAAGGAGACATTCAGATGCCTTCAGTATCCTTAACCAGATCATGTCAGAAATTCAGATATCCCTCCCTGGGTAACTATGAAATTAATTTTGTATTGCATAGCTTGTAGATGTGTGCCCAAAGAAATGACCAAGGTGTTGTCAGACATCTATTCTCCTACTCAATTTTTATTACCTGTGACCCTCCTTCTCCTTTGGTCATCACCCCAGATGAAATAAAGAGCACCATGGTTTGAGCTCTGCCAGCATGAGGAAACTCTCACCTCAGTACATGGGGAGAGAGGCATGAGGAGTGCCAGCTCCAAGGCTCTCTTAGAAGGGTGTGTTACAGGTGTGCAGAGGTGTCCCAAATCCTGCTCTGCAGGGGGATGACCACCTCTCCCCACGGCTGAATGAGGACAAAGCAGAACTTCAGAGGAAGTCCTAGAAGACAAGAAGGCTGCACAGGGAATGCCCAGGCAGAGTCAGACGCAGGTCCCTGGGGCTGTGGCTCGACACACAGAACTGGAAGGCAGCCTTTGCCAGAGCAGTAGTTGAGAGAGTTACTACACCACTACATGACGTTATAGACCCTTACAATTATATAGAAACCTCCACTTTTCCACATTGACTTTGAACAACCCTTGCTATAAACAAGCATTTTATTAAAATAAACGGTCTGGTTTCAGCCCGTGAGGGTTCATTAAAAGGTCACAGAAATCACTGGCTCCAAGACAATTCCCTGAAATCTGTGTGAAATGAAAGATGGGAAAAAAGAGCAAGGCAGAAAACACAAAACTTTAAATCACACTTGGAGCCAGATATATCCCCCTCCTGAGTCCCTCTAATAATTTACTTTTATAATTCAGAAATGGTCACAAATTCTTCCTTTCTCATGAGTCAAAAGCCTGCTTAACCTTCAGCAACAAAAGCATCCTCTTATCCTGTTTGTTTTATTACACAAATCTTCCAGTCAGTTAAAAGTAGAGATGAAGAACAGAACACTAAGACAAAGTTAAGCCTGCACCTGAGGTCTCTTTTTTTTCACTCAACAAAGTGCCGTTACACATTCACTCCAGTTTTGCCATTCAAAGTGAAGTAGAATCCCACAGTTCACAGAATCACAGGATGGGTCAAGTTGGAAGGGACCACAGTGGGTCATCTGGTCCCATCTCCCTGCTCCAGCAGGGTCAGCCCAGAGCACGTGGCACAGGATTGTGTCCAGGTTCTGGAATATCACCAGCGAGGGAGGCTCCACAGCCTCTCTGGGCAATCTGTTCAGCGCTTAGTCTCTGCACAGGGAAGTTCTCCATCATATTCATGTAGAACATCCTGGGCATCAGTTCCTCCCCGTTTCTTTGGTGCCATTGCCGGTCCCCTTGGAGCAGACCCTAATCCATGTTCTGAGCCCTCCCTGCAGACCCTGACCAACAGAGAGGTCCCTTCTTAGAATTCTCTCCTTGAGGCTGAATCACTCCCTCAATCTTTCTTGTAAGAGAGATGCTCCACTCCCTTCTTCGCCTTTGTTGCTCTCTGCTGGACCTAGAATCTGTTTCATAACCTCTTGAGCCAGACGTGGTTATATTTGCGTCTCTTTACGTCTTCATTGCAGTCAAGTGCCTGGCATCTGTGTTTGGTGAATAGTCCAGTTCCATCAAAGGCACTAAGGCACTCAGCACAGAGCTGGCTGCCATAACTAATCCTGTAAAGCAGCTGATTAGAACCACGAAGCCCCTATCCACAGAGGAGTTTATGTTACAGTCTCCAGATGCTGGTCAGGAGCAAAGTGTGTGCAGAAATTGCTGGTGAGGGCTCAGCTTCTCCCTTCTGTTATTCCAGTTCCCTACTTGCAGGCACCTTCAGAGCAGAGTTGCAGCATTTCCAGGAACAGCACTCAGAAAACACAAACATTTAGAGAGGAGCTCCAACTGAATCTTCAAGTTGTGGTTTGTCCACATGAAAGTGCTTTAGTGTGGTTGCTTTCTAGCAAACAGCAAATTCTAAAAGATCTCTTTGATCTTCCTCCATCTCCTCCCAACAGGTGAAGGTGAGTCATAGATGGTTTTGAGTTTCTGCTGTGTGAAGGGATTACCTTTCAAAGGCCACCTGGGGATGGGTTTTGAGCACCCTGCATCTACAGGCCTTCTCTCTGGTGTCTGCACTGGCCTCCTGCAACTGCTCAGCACCCGATAGGGTTTTCCAGTTAGGCATTTCCTTCAAGAATTATTTGCTTTCACAAATACTCTTTTGACATAGTTTCATGAAATTTCCATCCATTCCCCTCATATTAATGAGTCTTTAATTATGGGGTTTTTTTCTGGCAGGTGTTGGTCTACGGATGCTGGGTCACAACGAAGACCCTGTTTTGAAAGTCCATCCAGAAACACGTGAATTTTATGGTATTCCCTGGGCTCTTCTTCCAAGCCAATCAATCTGGAGGGGAAACAACAAAACAGTAGGGTTGGAACAACAGTTGAATGGATTGGGAACAGCCCTGCGGCAAAGGACTGGGCAAACCTTGAGAGGGAAACATTGGATATGAGCTGACAGTGTGTGCTTGCAGCCCTGAAACCCCTCTGTACCTGTGTCTAAAGAGGGATGTCCAACAGGTCAAGGGAGGGAATTCTGCCCCTCGGCTCAAGTGAAACCCAGGAACAGGTTGCCGAGGGATGTTGTGGATATCCCATCATTGGTAGTGTCAAGGATTGGATGAGGGTCTGAGGAACATGATCTAGTGGAAAGTGTCCCTCAACCAGGTCAGGGGGCTTGGACTAGATGATCTCTAAAGGTCCCTTCCATCCCCACCCTTTCTGTCATTTCATTATCTCAGGTCACAGGGGACAGGAGGGAAAAAGAAATGAAATGTGATCATGGATTGTGGCAGTGAATGAATGGGGGGATGTTCAGGGGCACAGATGTGCAAGAAACTCAAGATAAAATCAGCACCTTGGGGAAGCGTCTTCTTGAAACATGAAATGTGTCTTCCTGGAGTACTTCTGGCATTAGTTTCCACAGGAAAGAGGAAATACCTTGGTACTCTGAAATTCTAGCTGCTGCCTGCATAGTTAGACCTTTAACAGTCCAATTCCAAATGAAAAGGAATATAAATGCATGTTCTAAGAGCTACTTACTCAAGCAAGGAGAAAGGTGTCTCCCAATAACAACACAAAGTCCTGATGAACAAACCTCCATCTTTTACCATGTGGATTGTTAAGCACCAAAGTATGGAATGGACATCCTCCATTTGCAGATGTTTGAAGAGAGATCTCTTCACCCGGAGGCAGAGGCGCATGATGGTCGCACACAGCATCCTTGACTCACACCAGCCAACCCTCAAACTAGGAGAAATTAGTTGCAATTGAAGAAAGAACTGCTGGGCTTATGACTCTCAGGGGTAACAATAGCCAGAGGCAAGAAGGGAAGATGGCACATGTGGTGATGTATCCTGGGCTCTCCAGAATCATGACAGGGTTCCTCTGGCCCTTGTACCCCACTCTGGAGGGACAGCAACTCCAGCTCCTTCCTGAGGCTGTGGGGAGGAGCACAAAGGCACTGGCTTCCAGAAATACAGAAACTTGGGAAGTGGAGAGGAACCTGGCATCATGGTCAAGACCTAGCAGGAGTGGATGCATCTGGAGAAAAATATTCCTTTCTGCTTCTCTCTGAAGCAGAGACACAACCCACAGGGGTGGGAGACTCTCACCCAGGGCTGGCCACCAGCATCCAGGCTCTCCAAATCTCAGCATTGCCCAGGGAAAGGCAGTGACAGGAGGAGACATCACCCAGCCATAGGCACTCCATGCTGACTGGTCCCATCCCTCTGCTTGTCACAGAAAACCTTGGCAAGGTGTCAGGAGCAGGGATGAGACACAGGACCATGGACGCTTGATGCACATGGCCAAGGGAGAGCAACATGGAAAGGTAGAAGTTGAAAACAAGAAAAAAATGCCTTCTTCCTTCTCCTGACAACATGCACTGGTGGGGACATTGCCTGCTGATGGAGGTGACATCAGCGAGAGGCAGATTGTGACATCACCGAGCACAGGATTGTGGCATCTCACCACTCTCTCACTGCTTATATTCAGACGTGGGCAGAGAGACACTGCCAGTCTGGCTCCATCCTGAACTCCTACCGAGCATGACTGCGAGGTGTGGAGGGTCGGGCCAGTTTTCTCCGGTGCTGAGTGATGCCTGTACTTGGCAGGTTCCAGTGCCAGTCCCAGGGCAACCAGCAGGGTTTCCTTAGCTCTGCCTGGCTGGGGCAGTGTGCACTTGCAACACTGAAAGGAAACGACCCCTACTCAGACGTGGGCAGGTGATGGGCCTTTATAGAGGTAGGAGGGTGTCCTTCTCCTTCCTCCCCTCTCCTGCAGGGTGTGACACCAGCAGTGGAGAGCACCTCCTGACCCTTAGTCCTCCTTAATGTGCTGCAGAAGCCAAATATGGCCACAGAGATGAGTGGCAACTGTGCCATCTGCCAGGACACCTGGGATGACGTGGCTTCTGCTCTGCCTTGTGGCCACCAGTTCTGCCGGCGCTGCATCCTGCAGTGGGCACAGACAAATCCATCATGCCCACTGTGCAGAGGAACAATAGAAACTGCCAGGTTTTCTGATGATGCAGGTGACTATCTAGAGATTGTCATCACAGCCCCTGAGCAGCTGCCAGTGGCCATGAGCCAGGCAGGGAGACTTCCCGGTGGCCAGGACGAGAACAGCCTCCATTCCCCTGTGCCGGCCCATCCCTCTTCTCAAGAGACACCAGCCCATCCCTCTTCTCAAGAGACACCAGCCCGCGCTGTCGGCGGTGTCCTGCCCGAGGTCTGGGCACAACTTTTCCGCCAACAAAGGGAACTTCTGGACCCTGTGCGGACTTGGCTGAACCAGAGGATGGAGGCCATCCAAAGGGACCAGGGGTGGATGGCAAGGAGCACACAGAGTGCTATCCTGCATGCTCTCTGTGTGTATGGGCCAGACCGGGAGATCATGATCCAGAGTTTGCAGGGCATCCTGGAGGAACACACGGTGCCACTGGTCCAGGACACCATCGACATCATTGTGAGACACTGCAGCTCAGGGGCCCAGAGGCTGCTGCGCTCCCACACTGCTGCAGATGAGGATGAAAGCTCAGAAGCCAGCAGCAGCTCCAGCTCTTCCAGTTCCATCTTTTCCAGCTTCTCCATCTTCTCCAGCCCCAAGAACCACAACTCCTCCAGCCCCAACAGCCCCAGCTCCAGCTCCAGCTCCAGCTCCTCCAGATTTTGGACGCAGACTCAAGCCAGCAGCCCTGAAGTCTCTGAAGTGGAAGAAGAGGAAGCTGTCACAATGGAGGCCACCATCACCCGGGGTGAAAGCCACCCCTCAGCTGTGACCGTGTTCCCACAGCAGGACCAACCCCAGGAAGAGGCAGGTCCCTCTGTCCAGAACACCCGTCCCAGACCCTCTCGTCCCACCCAAGGTGGGCACCGCTCACCTGGGAGGCCCCAGCAGTCCCTAAAGAGAAGGGCCCCTGACGCTGAGGACTCTCCGCAGCCCTGCAAGAGGCCCCCCCGCCAGTAGCACTAGCAAGGCTCTTTCAACCACTTATTTAAGAAAAAAATAAATAAATAGTTATTTTCTTCACAATCACTGGGCTCTGCTTCCTCAGCCTTCCCCTTGTGCCCCACCATGGGTAGCACCCATGTCCCAGGGGACATAGCCTTAGACCCAGGGCTATGAGGGCAGCACCTTTTCACACAGGAAATTGAATGCTCCAGTCTCTCTGGATCTCTCTGCATGGTGTCTTGTCCTTCAAGAGAGTCAACACCCCCTTCCAGTTTGAGATCAGCAGCTGCCTTGAGTTGGGACACTTAACTGTAGCATCCCGATGTTTGAAAAATCCCAGCCTTCTCTTCCAGCTGAGCTTCCAGCTTTCACTCACTTGGTGAGGGAAAATTCCCATGAGGTGCCCAATAGCAACACAGGGAGGCCCACAAGACCCTGCTTGGGACCTGGCTGCTCTGATTCAGACACATTTTTATGTATTCCCACAGTTCTGTAGCACGAACAATAGGAAGGGGCGCTTGCTTGGCCAGCAGTGAAGTGACAGACTGCACCTTGCTGGCACAGTGCCCTTCCCATTCCTCAGGATTCAGGTGGTGATCACAACTCAGCAAAGGCAGGAGGAGAAAAGTTGAGCTGCATCTCTGGAGCACCACTTGTGTGTTTGCAGATTTCCATTGTTCAGGGGCCCACATGCTGTCCTTTGGAGTGTGCCCTTGTCACCTCATTGTGCCAATGAAAGAACTGCTGCTGAAACAAAAGGCAGAGAGAATTCCTTCCTGGGCTTGGAGCCCCCCTAGACAGCATCCATTTTACTGAGCAAGCAAGGCTGAACAGTCCCACAGCCCTAAAGACAGGTGCAAAATGTCCTTGTGCCCGTCCCCTGCAATCCAGCAGGGCTGCAGAGAGGACAAACTCTGATGTTAAAACTGAAATGGACAAAATCTTGTACAGGGCCTGGCCTGAAAGTCCTGGATGTGATGGCCTCGCCCAGGGAGGTAGATGAGAGGTCTTGTGAATACAGACCAGGACTGTCCCTAGGAAACCATGGCAAGGTGTCAGGAGCAGGGATTAGAGACAGGGCCAAGGACGTGTGATGCAGGTGGCTGAGGGAGAGCATCATGGAGAAGTAGAAATTGAAACAAAGAAACAGCATTTCCTTTTTTCTCTGACAACGTGTGCCTGCAAGGATAGAAGGGTGCCTGCTGTGTCATCACAGTGTTAGAAATTAGCTAAATTCTAGATACAATTAAATGGGGACAAAGTCATCAAAACAAAAGTCATTGAAGCTGTATGTATGCCACCCTCTTTCCCCCAAGAGCTGAACACACGCTCTGAAAAAATTACTACATTTTTCACCTTTTCCTAGCCAGGGGCTATCCCTGTACCCATTCCCATTGGCTGGCTACTAGGCAATTTATATTCTCCCCTGAACACCTACTTTTCTGTCTCCTCCCCTCTCATCCTACTTCCTTTTTGATCAGGTCTTCCACCTGGCTTTCACAGCTCACAGCAATACCCAACAAATTAACTAGAGCAAATCCAAACCATAAATACCAACATATTGAACCAAGAACTTTCATTCTTACCTAAAAACCTTTTTGGTTCAGCAAAATATTACCTCATCTCTCACAACAGGGTAGAGGACTCTGATGTCACCAACCTCTGGATAGTGACATCAAGCAGTGCTGGATTGTGACCTCACATTCCCTCTCCGCTTATCTGGGGGTTCCAAAGAGTTTCAATGCCTTTGGCACTGTAACTGACAGGGGAGGCTGGTGTCAGAGGGCAGTGGACTGTGACATCAGAGGGGGATGGATTATGACATTTTGCCCCTCACTGCTTTCATTCAGACATTGGCAGGGCCACTCTGGCTCCAGCCTGAACGCTACTGAGCGAGACTGCAAGGCTGAGAGGATCAAGCCAGGCCTCTCTGCCTCTCTGGGCACAGCCTCTTCTCGGCAGATCTCGGTGCCAGTCCCGGAGCCATCGCTCCTGATATGGCCACAGAGACAAATGGCAACTGCCCCATCTGCCAGGACTCTCAGAAGGATGTGACTTCCGTTCTGCCCTGTCACCACCGCTTCTGCCTGGGCTGCATTCTGCGGTGGGCACACAGAAATCCCTCGTGCCCGCTCTGCAGGACAGCAATAGAGACCATGAGGCTTTCTGACCACGCAGAGGAGTATCTGGAGACAGCCAGCACCGTCCCCAAGCAGCTGCCAGTGGCCACCAGCCAGGCAGGGAGAGCTCCCGACCACCTGGATGGGAACAGCCCCCATGGCCCCATGGTGTCCTGTCCAGCTGCTCCAGAGGGGACACTGTCCCCAGCCGAACAGGGCCCCTCAGGGCTGGAGTTCCTGGGTGGCCTCCTGCCCGAGGTGTGGGCCGGACTTTTCCGTGGACAGCCGCAGTTGCTGGAGCCTCTGTGGCCCTGGCTGCACCAGAGGCTGAAGGGGATATTCCGGCGCTGCTGGTGGCTGGTTGAAGCCGCAGAGAGCTCCATCCTGCACGACCTGTGCATCAATGGGCTGAATGCAGAGGTGCTGGTCCAGGGGCTGCAGCCTGTCCTGGAGGAACACACAGCTCCACTGGTACATGGCGTCATCAGCATCATCGTGGGCCAGAGCAGTGAGGAGGCCCAGAGGCTGCTGCGCTCTGGTGCCATCAGAGGGACCAATGGCCCTGTTGCCAGTGCCAGCTCCAGCTCCAGCTCCAGCTCCAGCTCCAGCTCCAGCTCCAGCT
>JANEHK010000132.1:72927-118108 GCA_025960845.1 Tachycineta bicolor | reverse complement strand
CATGATACACATGGAAAAATACTTTTCAGGGTTGTTTTTGTTTTTTTCTTGCCCACATATAAAATGTCTATCTGTAGTTGTACATTTGGTACAGTTCTAAACTGTGCCAAAGATTTCATGTAGACTGAATGTTTCATTCTCTTAAGTCCTCCAAGAGACAGTTTTTGCCCCAAATTATCAATTCATTCATTTCTGGCACCCATGCACACACAAAGCCTTTTCCCCCACCCCTTTGAAAGCATTCTGTAATGTTTTTTTTTTTTTTTCCAGCAGAAACTTTCTTGTGGGAATAAATGTGGATGAGTGTATATATATATACATATATATATATATATACACACACACACACACACACACACACACACACACACACACACACCCACCCCCATACCTAAAACATTAATATATTTAATATGCATATATTAATAAATAAACAATATGTCTGGGGAGCTAAACAAAATAAGGGGTGTGATTTTTTCGGTTCTGAGAAAATTCAAAACCACTTATATGCCCAAAAATATAAAAGTAATTTTCATTTCCTAAATTAGCCATGCACCTGGAATGATCCCATTAACAAAGCCAGCATGCCTCTTAAATTAAGCACTAATTTTATTTTAATTAGGCATTCATTTGTCTTGGTTTGAAAAGACAGGTATCTGCTAAGGATAGGCAGGCCTCTCTAGGAATGCGGAATTCCAAGCCCTTCCCTCCGTGTTATTATGATTTGGAAGAATAAAAAAACCTTTTCAGTCAGAGCTATGGGGAAGGGAATAATAGTCCTTTAGTAGTAAATATGACAGGACAGACAAACAACAGCAATAATAATAATAATAATAATAAACAGAACCAAGAACCCCGAGGAGCTTTGCCTCACAAGTCCCAGGCAGTCTGATCTCTTGGGACCCCAGGAGCACCAAGATGAAATGGTGGAAACTCCAGGGCTGATGGCTGGAAAGGGTGGGGTGTCCCAGCAGGCAGGGGGTGTCCTGGCAGGCAAAGTGAGCAGTGCTGGAGAAGCCACAGAGGCTGGACCCGAGCTGACCCAGCTCCAGCAATGCAGGCGAAAAACTCCGAATTCCTGGGTGCTCCAGCAGATGATAGAATTCCCAGAACCGGACTCCTCCTCAAACCATAGAATCCACGCAGCTATCAGTCACCCAACCATCCTCCCCAGAAAAAACGAGAGCAGAGAGACCACCACCCTCAGCTCCCAGGAGTCTTCCCCTCCCCACTAAACTAAGTGATCCACCTCTTTTGTACGGGTTAAGCACCCTTTAACTACCAATATTTAGTCTCTAAGCAACTTTTAGGGGGAAAAATTCCACAGGAAAACTTAGCCTTCAACATTATTCACCCCAAATTTTTTCCATACCAACATATTATATTAAATTTAAACCTTTAAATAATATACATATACACATGTGAATATGAATACAGACACAGTCACAGTGTTCACCGAAAAACAAGGTCCCCTTGAGGTATGCAGTGGGTCTCTCCATCCTTTTTCATCACCCACCATGTGCAGCCAGGTCCCTGAGCACAAACAACCCCAGGAGCGGGATTGTCTTTGCTGGAGGCACAATTAATCCAAACAGTTTTTCCCAGCATACCTCTCATATGTACCACTGGAACCTTATCTCCATCTGAAGGTGATTTTTGAAAAGAAAGAAAAACAAAATGAAAAGAAAAACAAAAACACGGGGAACAGCCAGAGTCAAACACCTTCACAGAAGTAGTGGTGAATGCTCCATTTATTGAGGGTACACAGGGTTCTTTTATACATATATCATTCTTGTGCACAAGCTGTTCACATGGCATTTTACTACTAACTATTGGCTAGTGTTATCTGCATAAACATTCCTTTGCAGTTACCTGTTTACACTTTGTTGAGGGGCCAACAGCTTGTTCCTAGGCTCTTTGTCCTGGTTCTCAGGCTCAATGTCCTTGACAGTGCTAAAACAACAGAACTGTCCCAGCACTGTCAGGCCTCTCTGTGTCTGTCTCCAAAAATCCTGCAACATCCATCTCTTGTTCTCAGAGTCTCAGATTGGGCAGGGCCTGCTTGACTGGTGGAACCTCGAGTGTTCACTAACCAGGTGGCCAATGCTCTGTGGGGTTGGCTGGACAGGTGGGAAAAGGCCAACAGGCAGCGTAGGGGAAAACCAATGTGGGCTGTTGATGAGTGGAAGGACATTGCCACTTGGGTAGAGAAGCTACCTGTGAAAGTCCGTCATGTAGATGCCCACATCCCCAAGAGTTGGGCTAATGAGGAGCACCGAAACAACGAGCAGGTAGATCAAGCTGCAAAGATAGAGGTGTGTCCTGGGGTGACTGTGTATCCCCAGTCATCTGTTGGGTGCAGGGGGAGGGCAAGTGCGGTTTGTTTTTCCCCAGGAAAACTCTGCTCCTCAGAGTGACCTTGAAGCGGGGGAGTTGGAACACTACAAGACGAAGGAAGCTCTGTTGTTTTTTTCCCTGGCAGTTAGTTAGTTTAGTGCTAGCGTAGTTAGACGCTGTAGAATAGCTGAAGCTTTTTGCTTTTTTTTTTTTTTCCTTTTTCTTTTTTTCCTTTTTTTTCTTTCTTTTTTTTCTTTTTTGCCCTCTCCTCGGAACTGTTCCAACCTCTCCGGACTAAGGACCTGGGGAAGCACCGGGGGCCTCCACAGGGGACCCACCCCACCAAGACCAGCCCTGCACATCTCCTTTTCTCTCAACGCCAGCGGAGACGGAGCGGTGGAGCACAGTGACGGTCTTCAAGAGGAGACTTTCTTTATTTTTGTTATCCCTCCGTAAGCGGCACGAAGCCCTTGTCATTGGGTATTGTGCTGGGAGTGCTTTGCCTGTTTAATAAACAGGTTTTTTCCACTTCTCTCTGAGGAAGTCTTTTCCTGAACCGGTTGAGGGAGGGGAGGGGGGCCCCTTGGGAGGATTTCTCCTAAAATCTGCCTGAAACCACCACAAGGTATCAAAGATAGACTTAGATTGGCAACACGAGGGAGAGTTGTTCCTAGCTCGATGGGCCCATGATGCCTCAGGCCATCAAGGCAGAGATGCCACCTATAAGTGGGCACGAGACTGAGGGGTGGATCTAACCATGGACAGTATTTCTCAGTTCATCCATGACTGTGAGATGTGTGCTGCAATCAAACAGGCCAAGCGGGTGAAGCCCCTATAGTATAGCACATGTTCGTAAACACAATATGTCTGGGGGGCTAAACAAAATAAGGTATGTGATTTTTTCAGTCCTGAGAAAATTAAAAACCACTTGTATGCACAACAACATAAAAGTAGTTTTCATTTCCTAAGTTAACCATGCACCTGGAGTGATCCCATTAACAAATCCAGCATGCCTTTAAATTAAGTACTAATTTTATTTTAATTAGTTATTCATTTAAATCAACAAGGAACCACAGTACACATGAAACCTTGGAGGCTGTTTTGCTGTAAGGAGAAGAATAAAAGCTAGAAACAGAACTAAACAGACACAATTAACTGGACTTAGCAGAAGCATCTGAGCCTCTCCACTGAAAGAGGTTTTTGAAGCACCAGATCCACTTGGGATGATTCCTTGCTTTTAGTTGGCTTTCTAACGAGTCAGCAATAGAGATAATAGAGAATAATATAAAGCATTGTAAGCACGGTAAGATGTAATTAGTGATTAAACCATCATGCTGGTCACTCAGTTAAAGATCCAGGCCAAAGCACACAGAGCTTTAATTGTGGGTTTTCTTTCATGAGTTAAGATGCAGGGGCTGAGTGTGCTTTTGGGATGCAGCTGGGATAACACCTCACCCACACAGCTAAGTGTATCTCTAGGGAAAATCGGTGGGAATGGATCACTTCCTGTTTGGAGTTCAGGGAAGTAAAACCACTTTGTTTTCTCACAACAATGTTTTCTCAAAATCTCATTGGAAGGTGTGGGAAAAGGCATCAGAAAAGCTTTTTCCTGTAGCAAAGGATGGACCCAAGTGTGGGAGGCTTTGAAGGTCATGGAAAATATTTACACAATTGTAAGGTGGGAGGCTTGTCTGCCTGATGCCTGATCTCTCAGTGCCCTTGGCAGAGTGCACAGACACAATTTAGGATGAGGAACATCTTCCAAGACTGTACTGCAGCCAGACAGGCTTCCTGAGTTATGTAAGAAATGGAAGTAAGTCCCAGCCCCTCATTTCTGCGGAAGTGCCCTTTATCAGAACTATAAACACCTCAAATATTTAGGCTCCTGAAAACCTCTCTCTTACTTTGCAGACTATGGTTTAAGATTCCAAAAGGGGAATCACTTTTCAAAGTGAAGCAAAATATATTTAAGGGATAGGGGATATGTAATTTAAGAGACTCACGTAAGAAAAATGAAGATTACAAAATCAAGTGTAATAAATATATATATCTTGTTGTCAGTGTGTGTATATACCAGCTCTGAGACAACAAAAAATGAGACTACATCCAAGAGGAGAAAATGTTTTAAACACTAGTGCTAGGGAAACGGACATAAGGAAAAAATGATTTTGCATAGACCATACTCAATCTTCCATTTCAGCTCGCAGGCCAGATGAAGACAACATTTTCAGTAATGAAACAAACAAAACCCTCAAGTCTGTGCCCAGAAAAACTCTAGAAGTGCTCTAGAGCAGGGAAACCCTTTCTCCTCTCACAGCTGCTGCCAAGGGATCTGCAGCCCAGTCGGAGCTGCCCAGGCAATAAAGGCACCTCCAGGCCCTGCATCTGGAGGCTGATGTGCTCTAGGAGCTGCTGGCAGAGCTGTCATTGGGACATAAATCTGAGGCTTGCCTTTCCAGCAAAAGGGTTCAGTTTCAGTAAAATATTTTATGTCTCCGTCTTTTGGAGGAGAGCCATAATTGCATATATTTTGCTTCACCTCAGCAATCATAGTTGCAGTCCACAAGTCTCATGAAGAGAAAGAGAAAAAGCCAGAGGAAAGAGAAGACAGAGAAGAGAAGAAAAGAAAGGAGATAAAAAGTATTTTTTAATATTTACTGAATCTAAGTTCTTTTTCTCTTCAACAGCTTTTTTCAAGTGTTCCACTGGCTCTTGTAAACCCTATTCCCAAAAGTTTTGAGTTTTCTGAGAGTGGCTGCTCTGTGTTGCCTAAAGAAAGAAAAAAAGGAAAAAAAAAAAAAAAAAAACCAAAACCCAAAAAACAAACAAACAAACAAACTCTGCACTTCTCAGTAAAAAGCATTGTAAGTATAATGAGAACAGTGGGTGAAACATTTGGCATATCCTCAGATCTGAATGGAAATGTAGCAGAGCAGACAATACTAAATTATGTATGAGAGGTTCAGACAGCTATCAGCAAATTAAGAGTGGATTATTTTCTTTTTTTTTTTTTTTTTTTTTTCACTTTGAACAAGATGAAATACATTTGTTTATCCATCTGTGGAATCTCAAATTATTTTCCAGTCCATCTGATGAGAATTTGTGTCTGGGCTATGTTACAGGAAGTCATGATTATTCATTTTGCCTAGACATCATCAGGACTCCTGATGTGTGATATTATCCATAAGGTAGTAAAGTTTTCAATTTTTTTTTTCCTCTGGTCTCCCAGAGACTTGCAACAAATGCAGAATTTGCAGAATGCTTAATATAAATGAATCAACCTTTGTCAACATAACAACCTAAGTTCTGTGGCCTAACAATGTAGTCTTCAAAGCTAGGTAAGTCAAGGGATATTTTTAATTTTTGGCTGATGCCATTTGTGTTTCAGTGAAACCCATTTTCTAACATGCTCTGAATGAGGGAGAAGGGACTTCCTGACTGATGTGGATGCTTCTGTTTTCACTGGAGCCAGCCACTGGATGACTGAAATTAGCTGTGTTAGTCAGAGCCTTCAGTGCAGCTTCTTATTGATGGCAATCATGAATCATAATTTCACGGAATTTCTCATGGAAACACTAAATAAATTTCCAATCGAACATACTTAAAGGGAAAATAATTTGAATAGTTGAAAAGCTGAAGCTGACGTTTGGTTTATTTTAAAAAGAATTTAAAAGAAATCCTCCAGAGTACTTCACTTTAAACTTCCTAAAATGAGCTGTTCATTAGTTCTTGATTTACATGAAAAGGGCTTTACAAAAATTTTGCTATTCATTAACAAAGGAAAAAAAAAAGAAACGTCAAATCCAACAGCTTTAATAGTTCTTCTGCTAATTAAGCACTAATTAAATTGTGTTTACAGAATTTGCTGAGGTCAATCAATCACTGTAGGAGATCTAGTGCAGTGTAAAGGACAGATAATGAAGACAGAAAAAAAAGTCTTAAATTACATGAAGATTTAAAGGGCTTTCATTCCATGGTGCTCAGAAATTCACTGATGGTAATATAATAGCAAGAAAAATTTATTCATAGAAAATTAGGCACAACTCAGTTCCAGTTTAAAAAATAGTAAACAGCCAGAAACCTGATTTTTGTTTTCTAGTCTTGTGTCCTGGTTTAGAGAAAATTTGGGAGAAAACCCCTGAATGGGGTCCCTCTGGGGAGAAAACCCAAATGGCCCCTCCTCCCAACCGGTCCACTTCCTCAGAGAAAAGTGGAAAAACTTATTTTACTTAACAAACAAAGTGCCCACAAGTACAAAGAATGAATAATATGAAACAATAAAACCTCTCGTTCTGGAGTGAGATGGCAAATTGAGAAAGTCCTTGCCGTGGGTGGAGCTCGGCTCTCTCTCAGTCTCTCCTCAGTCCCAGTCCCTCCGGCGCTGCTGGAAAATGCCGAGCTCCAGGCCCCGGTGGGCCGCAGGTGCAGCCCCCAGTGCTCCCCTGGGTTTTCAGTCCAGAGCAGGTTTAAACAGTTCCAAGAAAAAGGAAAAGCAGTCTAGGGAATGTCTCTGCCCTAGCTAGCTGAAACTAATTCAAAGCAAAAAGATCTCTGTCCTGCAGTCTCTCTGAGCCTTGGCTGAACACCCAGTCTGAAGAAGAATGTGGAGGAGTCAGGCAGTTTTTTCAAAACAAACTCTATGCTTCTTCTTTCCCTGCTTCACTCTCAAAACCAGTCTTAAAGGTAGAGAACACAATATACAGCACAACAATTGGGGATATAAGCGTCATAAAGTCACCCTAGGACAGCATGATACAATTTTTAAGCAAGGATAAAGTAAGTAGCTAAAAACTAGTCATCAACCTATTCTTGAGGCATTTTTTTATTTGACACATGAAATGATTTAGAGAAAATATCCTTGATCCCAGCAGGTTCGTATGGGTACATTTTCAATTATAGTCAAATCTCTCTTTTCATCTTTTCAACATTTTATTTTATTGCACCACATAACCTGAACAATCCCATTATGTACTGCGTTCGTTTTTACAGGTTCGGTTTTTCTTAATTAGTATGGATCCCTTGTTGTCATGACCTTGTTTTTTATCTAAGCAAAAAGCTGGAAAGAGATTATTGCTAAAGACAACCCAGCTGCCTAATTGAGAAGAATCCAGACTTTACAGTCTGATGGATTACTTTAATTAACAGGAGTGAAACCAATACATTATTCTCTAATGCAGCTGATTTAGAGTGCTTAAACTGATCGAAATTTAAATCTGAACTCTTTTGTCTATTGATTAATACACACCAACTCTCTTTATTTCCTTCAGCTGGGTGAGAGCATTTGTGATTAATCACTGCAAGTGTCGTGACTCAAAATCCCATGACATTTTGAGCACAAGAACTCAGTGATCTAGAAATTCTAATATTATTTTCTTACCAAATTTCATGATCTCTACAGCCAAGCATAACTGAGCATGAATGGTCATGGCTGCTTTTTATTTAGGAAAGCAGAAACCTGGGAGGACCAAGTGCAGACAAGCCTTCTCTGAAGATGAGTAAATATTTCTGAGCAAGGAGCAGGGAAATAAAGGAAAGAGGGTCTCTGTTTCTAGGTTGTTGAAGTGGGCTGCAGCACAGCAGGATACAGATGCTTCTTTTGTCTGTGATGTATCTCTGCTTAGCAGCTTCTGAATGCCTAGGCTAAAATGCTACTTCTACAGGAACTTCTACTGATGATTTTGGGTTAGACTGTCAAGTTAAGGACTGATTCAGAGGACCTGTCTAACAAGACCAACACATTTTATAAACAATGCCCACTTTGCATAAACAATTGCTGTATGCTTTTGTTTCCTATTCTTAGAGTATGAGTTCAGGAAAAAATTAAGAAAGCTGACATACTCTTTCTGAGCCTTACACACTATGTCTTATTTATTTCTGCACTGAATACATCTGGGTGTTGCAGCTGAGATGGTCACAACACAGAGACCAGAAGCAGTCTCAAACAGCAACTGTTGATTATTGAAAATGGCTGAACTTTTATACACTTTTTAATTGTTTATACTTCTTCTACCCCAGCTATTGGTTACAATAAATCAACATAACAGCATAGGTGGAAGTAACTGTGACTTCTAAAAATACTTTGTCCAGCTGCAAACTTCTCTCCTTATCTTTCTTCAGTTCTTTTCTTTTCTTGGTCTCCTTGGTAACAGCCTTGAAGGCTCCTTATCAGCTTCTTCTTGCTTTTCAACTTCTTCTCACTCCTTACTAACAGGCCCACTGTTAGCCCCTTCAACACCTGGGGAGTTTAGACAAGAAGCCAAATATGCTATTGGTAACCTCATCACCAATTTTAAAGAACGGGATCTGAATGGCCTACTATCATAGGCCATAAGAGTAACCATTCCCATCAACCCAAATTTAGCTGCAACACTTTTTAAGTAGGTGGCTAAGTGATGCTACTTCATTGAATCCTCATGAATGGTTCTTAGACAGGTTTAGACTAGTGAGGACACAAGCAAAGACAAGTGATATGGCACCTTGTTTAGGTAATAATAACAACGCAACGTTCCTACATTTATGAAAAGTTCCCAGTTAGATTTCTTAGCCCAAGGCAGGGCAGAGAGAGCAACAGGGGCACTTGGGACAGGGTTTTATGTGGTATCTGATACCAAGAGTCAACCTGAAATCACACTTAGACTAAGTATTTCCAACTCTTTCTTTGCTCAGGCTAAGACCTGAAAACAACAGTGACTAGTAATCCATATGTAATACCATTCTGCAGTGACCCCAGTGGTAAGGTCCGAACACAAAAACTTGATGTTCTCCAAGTGCCTTCCGGTTCTTTTTCACTCTTGTGCTTTAACTCCAGCCAGCAGCCCGGCCCCTCACAGCTGCTCATTTACTCCCCCGCCATTGGGATTGGGGAGAGCTGGAAAACTTGTAGGCTGGGATGAAGTCAGTTTAATAGAGGAAGCAAAAGCTGCTCACATAGCAAAGCAGAAGAAGGAATGAATTCCCTGCTTCCCATGGTCGGGCAGGGGTTCAGCCATTTCACATATTACAGTGACAAATGCCATCACTCCAAATGTCCCCCCTTCCTTCCCCCCCGACCTGATACACTGAATATGATGTCGCATGGTCTGGAACATCCCTTGGCTCAGTTGGGATCATCTGTCCTGGATGGGTCTCTGCAGCTCAAGGAGCAGCAAAGCTCTTGGCTCTGTTCAATCCTTGCTCAGCAAGAATAAAAACACTGTTGATAATTAATGGCTGTAAACCCAAAGAGTCTTTGCTTTCACTTTTTAAAATGAGTACCTGCAAGATTTCATAGGAAGATAAAGAGGCAGATGAGATTTTTTTTTAAATTTAATTTAATTTAATTTTATTTTATTTTATTTTTTTCCCTTTCATGCACTGGGAAAAATAGGCAAGTTTCATGAGTACAAACTCTAGAGTTGGAAGTAGATGCAGAACATTTCTAAAGTGGAACTTTAAAGATATTTGGGTTGAAGTTAATATGCTTGCATTTATCAGTGTGAGTGATATTTACTACAAGATAGATGAAAAGTTTTGCAAATATTTACTACAGTATGCACAAAGAATTTCATCAACAGAAATAAACCCCTTATACAAGTGTCCATAATAAAACCATACATTTTCTTTTTACTTTTGATTTCTTGCATAACTTTTTAGAAGTTTTTATTCTTGATGAATTTCATTCCAGATGAAAATATAAAGCTAAAATACAAAGTCTGTGAGATACAGAAGATATTTTTTTTTTGTCTTTGTAAAAATATAATCTTTCTGGTTTGAATAGGATATATGATTATCATTCATATGGTAGAAGTCATATGAGTGAAAATACATCTAAGAGTAAATTCTTGGCACAATAACTCATGATCAAAGTCAAAAAGAAACACAGAAAAAGGAAACTTATATATGAAATTAGTGTATAGTTTTTATTCAAAAGATTATTTACCCCAAAACTGAGCATTTCCTTTACTATTGACGATTTACTGAAAAGTTCATTGAAAAGAAGTAAGAAGCTGGGTATTTTACCAGTAACTACATGTGAAGTCTTTTTAGTGTTCACCCTATTTCTAACAAGATCAGCACAGGCTGCAGTTTTCCTGAGCCATCAATATAGTATGGTACTAAAAGGATGTGTGGAGTATATTTCCACACACTTCAACTTTAGAGTAGAATTCATTGCTACAGGATACTGGGGATTGAAAAAGGCTTGGTTAATTCAGAAAAGGTTTAGACAAGTTCACAGGGGGCATCTCTATCGTGGATGGTTGAATGCAACAGTTCAGATGCAACACTCCATTCAGAAAACCCTTACATGCCAGAACCAGGTGAAGGTTTCTGAAGGAAAGATCATTCCATGTTTGATCTTTTGTTTCAGTTCTCTTCCTGAGGGCCATCCCATGGCTGGCCAGTAATGAGCATGGATGAACATATGTTCCGATCCAGTGCCTCCCTGCATCATACCTAGATTTGACTTTTATACTGTGGAAGGATGAAAGTTGGTGAATTTTATTTTCAAGGCAAGTTTTACTGAGAGAGCAGTACTGCTGACTGTGGTCAATTATACTATGACTTTAATTCTCAGAATATGAAAGAAAGCCAAAGAAAGAACAAAAGCTTTTTTAGGTTTTTTTTTTGTTGGTGGTGGTGGGTGTTTTTTTTTTTTTTTTTTTTTTTTTCCTTCTTCTTTTTTTCTTTTTTTTCCCCCCACTCTTTCTTCATCCGTTGAAAGTATTTTGAAAGTTCCTTGGATATCAAGTTGGACTGCAAGGTTAGCCTTCCTTCAGAGATGCAGTGACATATTTTCTCATTCAGACAAACTAGTAATGCAGAGTATGGTAAAATATAAAGAGAGCAAATAAAATCTTTGTCCTCTGTAACACCCAGAAAGAGCCTGGGTCTACAAAACAAGAGTGGCAGGGCTGTCTTCAGAATTCTCCTCCCATTGCAAGCCCTGTTAAATCAGAGTAATACTTCTGGGTTGTACCAGTCTAAGAAGTCATGGGAAAATGGGGGAAAACATGGAAGCGAAAAAAAAGAGCTGTGAACAAAATTGCCCATCCACACTGCTGTCGTCCAAAGGAAGGCTATGGCTTGCACAAGACTTAGTACCACTGTTATGCCTCCATTCACACAACTGTAGCCTCAGAAATATGACCTGAATGCCTCAGCTGCAGCAGGGCAGTGCAGGATTTCATTCTTTCTGTTTGTTTGTAAGTCCATCCCAACATGATGATGTCTAAAGTGGTGAAAGTGCTGCACCGACAAAGGAAAAAAAGAAAAGCTGTGTTTTCTATCAGATCAAGTTTGTAACAGACCTCTGGATAGAGGCTCTACATATTGTTTTTCTCTTCTGCAATCAATACTCCTGCCTCACCATGGCTGCACCTCAGGCTCCCTGAGAAGGAAATTCAGCTGTCAGATTGCTCCTGCTGTTTTACAAAAGACCTACTGCTCTTTGCTGTTCCCTCCCAAGCTTTCTGATCTCCTCGGACTTAGATTCCCATTCAATAAGGGTCAGAGTTTCTTGCACATTTGGGGTCATAGAGTTGTGCCACTGATGCCAGCAGTCTATTCTGGCTGCTTCCCTCTGAAGCATTTTGGGAGATATTTGCAACACTGCATGCTATAACTATAAATGCAATTAATACTGAAGACATAAAATCAGATGCAGAAATAATGCCGGCAGACTGAAAATAGCAGACGAGTTGAAGCAGGATGCTGGATTTTTTACATCCTGCTGCCTATGTATATTTCCTTTTTGTTGGGAAGTAGTCTTTGTCTAACAGGTGCTGACCACTATTTAAAAGTAGACCCAAACCTTTATTTATTGATATATATATTTTTATATTATTTATATAGTTTATCTATTTGTATGAATTTGTTTATATAATGATATATTTTGCACATAAATGAGTAGAAAAAAATGTTACTGAGAGGGTTTTTTTCCCTTAAAAAAAAAAAAAAAATTAACAAAAATCTAAGGGTTGTACATGTGCAGAATAAAGCTGTGTACTCCCTGAGGAAAACTGCAGGCAGAATACAGGCCAGGTTGAGGGCAGGCATCACCTAACAGTGAAGTGCTAAACAATATATATTTTTGAGAACCTGAAATAGAAACATTAAAAGACAGTACCATAGCACTCTTTATTTTCTCCAGAGAATCTTATCTGAATTGAACAAAGAGTAAGACAGGTTTTTACAATACAGCCATTCAGTTAACATTGAGAGTAGCACAGCATCCCAGTTCTCCACCCATTACAAAAACATTACAAAAACAGGATAAAGGGCTTTTCAGACTGCCAAAGACTTGAAGACAAAACATTTCATGTCATACTATTTGGAAGAACTATCAGTCTCCAAAATCCAGACAATTTTATACACAGGGGGAACAAATATCTGAAATTTCCCCAAATAGCAGGAAGATATATTCTTGGCTAGAATAAGTAAGTTTGCTTGTGGAAATCCCAGAATCTTTGTTTTGAAGAAGCAAGATTTCATATGGAATTTGCCAAGTACATGTCTTGAGTCAGGCTTCTCATTCATACAATTCCCTCAGATCCCTCTTAGTCTGCTTCACTAATTCAAATAAACAGGTTTTACCTCTGTTAGCATAACAGAGGTAAAAGTCTGGACTCCAATGTTTCCCTAACATTCACCTCCCTTGTCCCCAGAAATTTTCTTTTCCTGGTTAGTTTATCTTATAGGCAAAGTGCTACATGGGTATCCCTTGCACAAGAAATCATCCTTTTACAGTAATTTATAGTCAATCATCTCAGATCTACCTTGGGGAAGTTCAACATCAGAGGGAAAAAAGTGAAATTTAACTCCCTTTTATCCAGTACCCATGCAGCTGTAGCATGGAAGTCACTGACCCTTTTAGGTCTCTGAATATTTTACTCAGGATTAGGTAACAGGTAGCTCTTCCCCAGTGTAGATTAGGGTTAGACTAATTGCATTACTTTTAGTGTCTTGTTATGAAGTATTGAGGTGGTCTGCATAATTTTATTCCTTATTACTTTTTTGTTTTGAATTCAGGTCTATGGTAAGAGCAAAGGCAGACTGAAAGGCTATTAGTTTGAGTCATGGAAAAAGGAAAATACATTCCAATAACCATTCTCCTCTCCTGCTCTTTTTCCCTACCCATAGACTCCTAGAGTAAATATGTAGCTGGTCAGACTAGAGAAATCTCTCTCTGGTAAAAACAGGAAAAAAATCACAGGGAAAAAAAAAAAAAAAAAAAAAAAAAAAAAAAAAAAAAAAAAAAAAAAGAGAGAGACCTCTGAAAATGATGTCATCCTACCTCTTTCTCAGAGCTGCCTTAACCTCAGTGTTAGATCAAGCTGCCCAGTAAGGTTTGGGAGCTCTCCTGTGACAGATGTTACACAATGGTCTCGGCAACTGTGCCTAGAAAATTACCTAATATGGTTCTCTAGTAGATGGGAGCACGGTATTCTTTGCCATTTCTGTCAAGCCTAACTCTTTTCAACATAAAACTGTTCCTAATTCCCTGATAGTCCTGAGAGAAAAGGCTTCAATCTAAAGGTATGTATTTATGTATCCATCCCTGCACCATATCCACTCAGCTGGGCCATTTACGTCTGGTCTCAAGCTAATCCTATTTCAGTCCCCTGGGTTGAAAAAAAAGCACTTTCCATGCCCTGATCTGGCAGTAATTAGCTCCATCTGTTCTGAGATCAAAGGAACTGACTCTATATCATCTTTTCAAGAAAAGGCAACCAGAATATTTTGGGGTAAAAGGATTACAGAGTTTTGTGTTGCAATTATCCCACTGTTAACACATATTGTGTCAAATACACCAAGTTATTAGAGGGGTTTTGTGCATCCTCTACAATGAGAGGATGAGCTTTTCAATGGCCTATTACTAAAAAGCAGCTCAGTTTCTGTCTGAGTTTCACTTCAAACAGGGCTGATCAGAAGATAACAAAATCTCAGAAGAAAGCCCTTATTTATATTTTACACCCAATTTCCAAGTTGTAGCTTGGAATCGTTCAAAGAAGTTTTTATTTAATTATCTTGCCCAGAGCATACCATAGAAGAAAGTATTTCCACAAGGAAATCTGAAAGCGGAAAACACATAGATTCCACTGTGGTAAAGAGGAATAGGGGAAAGTACATTTTTCAGAGTGAGCAATTAAGGACTTTGGCAGCAAAACTGCAATAATTCCATTTCTGTAAGAGTAGAAAGACTTGTTTTTTTCTTTTGAATATGTGAGTTGGGCTCCCAGTACTTGAATTTATGATCAGTGCAGGATCCAGACTCATTAAAACATATCAACATTACACTGTTTTTGGCAAATTAGCTACTTCTTTGATTCTCAGCTAAATAAAACTCAAAAATAGTTCCTTCACTACTTTGAACCCTTTACAAAAATTACACTTGGTTTCTCTTTGAAATAGTATTTTAAAAGATATGTGTTTCTGTGTCTGGTTCTGTTCCCGCTCCGGGCGGGAGCTGACCTCCAGCTAGCTCGAGTCAACACAGACACAGAATGTTTCCAGTTCGTTTTGGCTTCTCAGCTTAGCAGCTGGACCCCATAGTGTCGTGAACAGTCAACAGCAGCAGAAGAGAAAAGGCTGGCTCTCAGCTTAGCAGGTTAAAAGATGTTTATTAGCAGAGAGCTCCGAGCTCCGAGGCGAGCGGCTGAGAGGCTGAGTGGCTGAGAGCTCCGAGGCTGAGAGAGTGAAAAACTGTCTCCACCACGTTATAAGCAGGGGAGGGGTTCCAGGGAGGATACAACAAGACAGCAAATCAGGGGATCCAGGGGGTAACAAGGTGTGCCCACCCCCAAGCCTTGGACCAACCACCTCCAGAGGAAAAGAATTCCCCCCAGGGGACCTATCACCTGAAGCCCTCTCCCTGAGATTTCGCAGTCCGGGAGGGACCCCTGGAGTGATAGACAGGCTGCCCCAGAGCAAGAGGGGCAGGGGCAGAGGGGATGTTACATGTCATGTGAGGGGTGGGATGATTGACACAAAACACTTTATTATACGGACAACACAAAAAGGATACAGAATTGGGGATACAGTGAAATGAACCATAACATAAACTTCTTACAAAAACCTAATAAAACAGTTCTGCACCACCACGTTTCAGTTCAAGAAAAAGATGAAAAAATAATAAGTATAATGCAATTTCTTTTGGGAGGGGAAATGTAAGAGTTTTTCAATACAATAAAGGTAAAGAAGAGAGGAAAACTGCCACATTTAGCTGTGGAGAAAAATGCAAAGAAATAATTTGATAAATGCATACAAAATATCTCAACTTTGATGAAAGGAGTGATAAAAAAATAAACTATTCCAGCCACTTAAAGCCTTTAATTTACTTAAAATGAATTTATAAAATAATTTAAATCAGGTTTGTTTCAGCAATTCACATCTTATGCAATATTATTCTTGTTTTAAAAAGGATAAAAATATTAATTTGTATGTCCAAAGACATAATTTAACCATCTGAAATGGGGCTTTAGTAATGCACTTACTGAACTTTCTCACTCACGAGCAGATGTCTCTTAATGAAACTATGTGCAGTCTAGCAAAGTAAAATGATTTTTTTTAATTTTTTTTTTTTAATAGCTGATTTAAAAGGACTTCTTTTTCCCACATGGTAATTGAAATTTGCTTGTCTCCTAGAGTTCCCAAGTAAATAGGCTGGGACTTTCAAAGCTGCCCAAAAGATACATAGACCCAATTCCCATCCAAATAAATTTGATTTGTTATTTAAAATACCACCAATTGAATATCTTTACATCAAAACCTCAAATTTAGGCCAACCTGCATAAAGTACTTTAATAAGAAAATAATTCGAGATTTCAGTAATAATGTATTTTCATACAGTTCAATAGACTTTTAGATAGTTTGTAAGTCTGTTGTTATCACTTCTTTGAACTCCTTTTTAAGATGATATAGAAAACGACCCTAATAGTTATTTGTATCCTAACCAGATTTAAAATATCTATCAATCCTTTATTAGTACTTCACTCTTAAGATTAGAAAGTGATAAAACTTTATCTGTCTCATAATTTTCATTCACTGGTGGTCTTCAGACTGCAGTAGAAGGGTAACCTCTCTTAAAGAAAGGTGTGCAAGTCTTTTTGTCAATTTCTGTTCTCTGAGAGCAGAGTCAATGTTCCTTTGTTCCTAGCAGACAGTGTAGGAGGCCCTCTTGTTTCAGCAGAAATAAAAGTTTGAAGGTTTTTTTTCTAACACTAGATTATGGAGTTTTTTCTTAGTCTAACTGCTACTTCAATCCATACTGTTTTTACTTTGTTGCCACCATAAAGAAAAGTTATGCCTAATCATTTTTTCTAGGATTACATTTCTTAGCCGAGTACTTTCTTGTTATAATGGTAGAAGATTTGATACCAGCAGCACGTCTTCTTTACAGATTGCGGACAGGAAGGACAAATATTTCAGAGAAGAAAGATGTTCCTGGTCTTTCAGTTCCCTCTATGCAGAGCTGCAGAGATTGATATAGTGCTAGTAGAAAGGTGATATTAATGTAGAAACTAATTTGTTATCTTTTTTTTCTTTTTTTTTAATCCAAAGTTCACCTCACATTTGCATATGTCAAGGTGTGAGCAATTGGATGCTGAGCTTAGTTTTTCTCAGGAATGCATGGTATGAATCAAAAAGTTGTCTGAGAAAGTAAAACCACTTTAATTCCATGGTTTAACAATCTTATAGCAAGTAGGTTCCACATAAGAGGATTTTGGAAATATGATTTATGTTTTTACGAGGCGCTTAGAGTGTGTTGAGTTTGTTTTTATTTTTTTCCTCTAAAAGCTGAAAGTTTTTAGCTTTCTTTTGTCCTTATCTCCCCATCATTCTTTTCCCCATGTCATCCCAGCAGCTCTGCCAACACAAAAAATTGTGTAGCATACAGTGGATCCAGCTATTCGCTAGGGGAAAATAAAAAACTTAAAGGAAAAAAAAAATTA
This sequence comes from Tachycineta bicolor, assembly GCA_025960845.1. Classification (NCBI taxonomy): domain Eukaryota; kingdom Metazoa; phylum Chordata; class Aves; order Passeriformes; family Hirundinidae; genus Tachycineta; species Tachycineta bicolor. Next base: position 100,841 of record JANEHK010000132.1, on the reverse strand, counting down.
AAAAAGGAAAGGAGGAGGCAGTTTCGCAGCATTTGAGAATCAAAATCACAGAGTTTCCTAACCATGGGAGGGAACTGAGCTCTGAAAACACAATGCTGAGAGGAAGGTTATATCTAGACTCACTTATGTTCTGCTTTGTGTATTTGGTTCACTTCCTCTATTTAAAACAAACAATAGCATCCCAGTTATGTTTGCTTCCAGTTCTCTCTTTTTTGGGGGAAACTGCTGTCTTCTTTCTGTGGCTGTAGTGCAGCTTTCCACAGGAGAGGGTTTTGGAGGGCTGGTTTGTGGTTTGGCTTGCAAATCAGACCTGATGCCAACTGAACTGTACAATTCAGTGTCTTCCCTTCCCTGAAACAGCTGTGAGTTGAGTTGATTTGATTTGATTTGGGCCAGAACCACACTCCAGAGATAAGCAGTGAGTTGTGAGGAGAGACAAATGAGGAGCTGAAGGGAGGAGGCCACACTTGAAACACCCGAGACTTAGCTGTGAAATGCTGTTAGTGCAAATAAGGACCCCTGTGCATTTCCTGCAAGTCCACCCCATGTGATACCCTGAACAAGCTTGTTAGAGTGACAGCCTCAGAAAAACATCAGCTTCACTGGGACCAAGTTCTGGTTTACTGCTAGTTCCTGGGAATGTAGCACTGATGAAAGTTTCCCAAAAGGCACTGGAGAATATGTGTTGATCTGGTGTCCATTCACTGTGAACTCCCTCTCCTTGTAGCTTCTTTAGACCTTTCTTGTCCCTCAGTGAAGATCTCTGTGCTGAGAGGGAGAGAAGTAGTGTAGGGATGGAGATAAAGGACCAAGAGTACAAGCTCTTCCTTTGGAGGTGAAATGGACAAAAGCTGAAATGTAAGAGCTAAACAATTAAGCTGGTTAAATCCTTGGGATCAATGGCCTGCAGGTAGAAAAGTACTTCATGAAAATATTTTTAATGGTGAACGGTTAATTCCACACCAGCATATTTTCTCTTTTCTGGATCTGGAAGTCACTATGAAGCATCAAAGCCTCCTGAGCACAAATGTGAACTTCCAGCAATCTACACCAGTTTAGGTAGGTAGATGGTCTAGCCTGAGGCTCCTTGCTCAACTCCCTGACTGTTTTCCAACAGGCAGAGGTGAACTAATCATTGCTCCTGGAGTGTCCTGGCATTTGTAACCAAACGCTGAATTTTCTGGCTGCTGTAAAATGCTGATTTTCCAAACAACACCATCATTCGCTCTATTAGGAGAAGGAATTGATGGTCAATCCCAAAGCTCAGTGCTCTCAGTGGCAACTGGAACATGTCTTTATGTGAAGACATCTCAGATATTGCTGGGATATAATATTTTTGGAAATTCATTGTAATTGGCTGTACCAGCCTGGACAGTGGCCACAGCTGATTTTTTGGGTGTGTGTTTTGTTTTGTTTTATTTTGTTTCTTGATTGGAGTTTGTTCACTTTTGAATGGACAAGTCAGAATCGGGAATTTATTCCCTGTCCTTCGGGGCTAGAGCCTCACAGGCAGAATCTCAGACAAACTTTTTGCATTTGGTGACCCAGGCTGGCAAAATGTGCAAGACTAGCTAAAACTAAAATGAATTCAAATGGAGTGGTTAAATGGAAAGGCCTGTGACAAGAAAGACCTGATTGAATTGCTGAGTGTGGGGAAATAAGAACATAATGAGAAAATGTGGTTGGTTTCTATTGTATATTCAAATATTGAATATGGTGTCCAATTCTAATCTTCCCTCTCAGAAAAGGAAAACTAGAAAATTTATGAAAAAAGTGGCCAAGGGTGTCAGGTGTTGATTTCTGTTTAAGGAAACAGTAGATTTAATCCATTCAGGCTGGAGCATGATCATCTGAGATGGGATGTTAGAGGCAGTAAATGGAAATGATTGTCCACTATGATATAAAATCCAGGAGATGCCAGGAAAAATGAACACACAGTAGGTCCAAAACAAAAGGATGTATTTCATCACTGTATAGGTAGCTCATCACTGTTTTGCATTCCTCACATCCATTTTCCAGGAATTTTCTCAGTTCTGTTGGCACAAGCAGAGCCACACTGATGAGCAGCAGATGGGAGATGGTCCCTTTGTTTTCCTATTATCAATTCTTCTCTGATACTTTTTGTGTCCCTTGCTATTACACCTGTCTGAATCCTGATATTCTTCAACACATGTAAAAACTGAGTCTCAAATGGACAAATATTCATGTATATAAAACAATTTAGTTTTGATTAAAGTGTCTTGAAATTGCATTTATCTGACATGCATGAAAAGTGAGAGTTAAATAACAAGCTCATCCTTTCTTTTCATTTAGAGTTTATTAGACTTATTTTTCATGATAAAGTGAGTTTTTCTGCATTCTGCTAGAATGAAAGATCAGGTCACTCAGTGGATTAGACACTGCTCCAGAGTACATTTCAGGAGTTAAAGAAAAAAATAATTTTAAACAATCAACCCAGGAGTCTGTCATTGACAGAATTTGACTGGAAGTGGTTCAGGACAGAAGCTGTGCTTCCATTAACAGGTCAGAAATATGCTCTCAGCATAAAGGACCAGATGTGGAAAAGAAATAGATGGTGGTATAAAATTGTACTTCCCCAGAAAAGCCTCTCTAGCTGTGCTCTCAGTCTGCATCTTGTGACAACATTATGGCATAGTAACTTTGGTTTCATGGGGGCACTGATCTATATTCTTGGGGGAAGGATGAAACTTAAATCTACACGAAAAAACAATCATCTCCCCAAATGCGTATCTTTTCTATGATTTACAGGAATGACCTAAATATAGAGTTCATTTCCATGGCTCAAGTAAAAATAGAACAACCAACTCTTCAACCCTCTGTCTTAATAGTCTTTTCACTCTTGCTACTGACTTCATGCTGTTGTTCTTTATGTTTACTCTGTTTTTCCTTACTCTCTCAGAGAAGGGCCAAGCTCTGGAAGCTTCATGTTGCTAAGAAAGAGTTAAAGCTGCTCGGAGTTTTTGTCTCTCACTCTCTGTAGCTCATAGTGTTAGATGTTCAAGGCCGAGCTGATAAGGAAAAACTCATGCAGAAACATTAGAAATTGGAGCACCCGGGCAGTCCAGGAAAAAAAACTCAGGCAAGATTATAAATGCCTTCTCAGCCCACCCCTCAGTGCAAATCGGGGTGGCTTCAGCCCAAACAGTGCTCACAGCTCTCATCAGGGCCCAGCAGAGATCTCTCCCTGCTCCAAGGAAACCTGAAGAAAGCAGCTGTTACAAAACAGCAACCTTTCCTTCCCCCCCCTTCACCCGGGAGCCGATGGAATCCGGCCAGGTCTCAGGCCAGATCCCCCAAAAGGGGGGAGCAGCAGGCCCAGCTCGATGTTACCTGTCTCTCTCTGGCCAAAGGAAGAAGGAAAAACCCCACCTACAGGAAATCAAAGAGTTTTATATGGTACCTCCCAAAGTCACAGCTAACAATTTCAGTGGTCAGAATAGATGTCAATATTCTAACTAACCCTCTGATAAGTCTCTGTCTTTTCCAAAGCAATTCCCAGGTCCTGACCTGGAGAATTATTTTACATTCTTTTATAAATAAAAACCTAAACTGTACTAACCCATCACAAAACTCTAGCTAAATACATTTAACACAAAGCATAAATGGCACTATGAAAATGACCATTTTCTCCAGTCTTAAACACATTGTAGTCAGGTCCTCTAGCTCACTGGGTTTTATGCAATGCTGTTCTACCTACTTCGTTTCTTTCTAAGATTATTGTCTTTGTTATTTACTTACCCGGAAAAATAGCATTTTAACCCCTTAGGTTCTACAAATCCTGATCAGAAGGTTCTGATCCTTCTTTTGTAGCCTGCTGGGTGAAGCATTGAGCTAAACTCTACTGATGAAGAAATATAAACCCAGGGAAAGTGCCCTTGTAGTTGAAAAGACTCAGGAAGCACCAAACCAGGTTTTCCAAATGCCTCAGCTGCTCCTTTTACTCTTTCACTGCTGTCATCTTTACTATGTCATGAATCTGGTAAAAAGAGCATGGCCTGGCATGGGTTTGAATAATGTCAGAATTTCTCTTCCTTTCTCTCCTCCTTTCCTGTGTTCCTCACCAGACAGGATGAAATTAGAACATGAATTTTGACTGGCAGGTATTAGTCATATCACAGTGTCTAATAAAAGACACAGAAAGGATTCATATCCCCAGTTTCATTGCCTAAGGAAAGGGCGGATTAATCTGGTGCATACAATTCCTTTCCAAGCACTGGAGGGTATCAGCTGAGGACTGGGTGCAACTTACTTCATCCTGAAGTCTGCATATGATCAGAAAAATCCCTTCCAGAGTTTGTTGTCCAGATTTGTACTGAGTCTGACTAACTTTGGTATGGACTGATTGACTCCCACCCTCAGTCTCCATCAGAAGGAAGGGGTGCTGGAACCTGCCTGAAGAGCAGCAGCCAAAATGAAGGTGGTATCTCTGGACTGAAAAAAGGAGTTGTGTGACTCTAAGCAGGATGTGACTCTAAGCAGGATCCTCATTGCCCTCACTGCTTGGGATTGTCCACTGAGGAGGAGTATCCTCTGACTATACAGGGAATCAAAGAAGCTAGGCTAAGATAATTATTTGCAGGTAGATAACTAAATACAACTTAAATTACACTCTGATATTTCTCTCACTGATATTTTGCTCTTTTCAAAGATGAGTACCATCACTTCGGTTTTGGAGCAAAACTCTTTTTAAAATTTCTTTATATGCTGCTTCTGGAAGGCCCTATAATGTTGTCACAGTGCCATGGTGCATCACAGCACAAAAAGATTAATCATTTCTGTCTCCATAAATATGTTTTGGTAATTCAGTGGCCCTTGGGATGGGCACCTGCAGCATATCTTTCTAATAAAAACAGAACAGTTTTTAAGCAAATAGATATTTGAAATAATACAGAGCCAAGTTCAGTTTTAAGAATGTGTCTTCTTTGACCATAAAAATTTATTTTTCTTAGATTTTCTTTACCTGAAAGAAAAAAGTAATATCATATAGAAAGAAACACATTAAAGTGGAGATAGACACATTCCAAGTCTTTAGATCTAGAGTAGAATTCTCAGTTGAATTCTGCCAGGAAGATTTTCAAGCTAAACTTGAAGAAAACAGCCTGTATCCAACATCCAGTTAGAGCTACAGTCAACACTGAAACAAGGGAAGGCCCAGACATAAAATAATTTGGTTTTGTTGTTATTCTAGTTATGTTCTGTCTTCTCTCTCAGGAAGCAGGATAAGGGAAACAAGACAATTTACTACTGAGGGTCTTGTTAATACTCTGGTGTGATTTTAAGTATTAAAGTATGTGTTTTTTGTGGTAAAAAGGCCCAATATCAAAATTATTGAGAGGACTAAATAGTTTGGAGTGTGATGTATGCTGAGTACCCTCCTTCTGGATTAGTCCTGCAAGATGACTGATTATATTTTATGCCTGCTAACAAAACACAAGAACTCTAACCCTCTGTGTGTTACTTCCAATATCAACATCCACCTCTGAGATTCCCCAGCATGGGAGGACATGGATCTGTCTGAGCAGACAAAGGAGTGCCACAAAAGGGATGAGAGTGATGGGAAATCTCTTCTACAAGGAATGGCTGAGTCATCTGGCATTGGTCAGCCTGGACAAGACAAGGCTCCAAGGAGACATTATTCCCTTGTTTCAAGACCTAAAGGGGGCATTTAGAGTAATGTGGACAGCCTTTTTAATAGGGCATGTAGGGAGTATATGGTTTTACATTAAAGAAGGATAGATTCAGACTAGATAGAAGGAAGAAATTGTTTATGAGGAGAGTGGTGGAACTCTGGGCACAAGTTGCCCAAAACGCTGGTCAATGCCCAAGCCTGAAAACTTTTGGTGTTGGACAGGGCCCTGAGCAATCTGGTCTGGTAGATGATGACCCTGCTTGTTGCAAGGATTTTGGACCAGGTGAGCTTTGAAAATGCTTTTGAACCCAAACCCTTCTGTGATTCTGTAAATGTCCTGTCTGATTTGAGGTGGTGGTCTGGGATCAGCCAGTTGGCAGCAATCCCTTTTCTTTCTGTCTGGGATGAGTCTGTAAATACAAAGGGATATAATGAAACCTGAAGTATGAAGGAGTACTGCAGCTTGTTTTCAAAGCTTTGGAACACCGTTACACTTCACAAAAACACTGAAGGAAGTGTAATTCAAGAGACTTGTCACTTCTGAGATATTTTGCTCTCAGCTTTAGTAGATGTAATTCAGAAATTTGATAGGTTTCGATAGGTTTTGGTCAGAACCGTGTCTAGACAACACCTTTTACTCTGTGTCACGTAGCAAACCTTTTGTCCTCAGATTGGCTCTCCCATGTTCCCTTCTCTTTCAGATCAGCCAACCTTGGCCATTCTATGATTCCATGTCTCTGTGACTCTATGGTGTCCTCTCATGACAGAATAACCAACATAGCTAAAGGTAGTCTCTGTGTATGGATTAGGATTGTATGGCAAGTGACTAAAATGCCCTTTAGAATCCACGAAACGTGAGATTTGAGTTTTAATGGTTATTCTAACTGAAAAACAAAGCCCTGATGAGCTGCATTCAACTAGAAGACTTTGGCACCAGTTCAAAATAATTTCATCTAATTATATTTAGATGAAGTTTTCCTTTTGAAATATAGTGTTTAATCTAAACCAAAATTAGATTTCCCATTTAATTAGCTATTAGGAGCAACACAGTTCAGTTAGCTGATTTTTCAATAGGCTTTTATGGTAACAGAATTAGTTCTTCACTCTTACAGGATCTGCATTGAGGTACATCTTTCAGTATCATGATGGTGGTGATGGCAGTTGAACGTTTACGCAGGAATAGCATCCAAATAAGTAAATCAAAACAGTAAATTCAAAATCTCTTCTCATCTGAATATTCTGTGTGCTTCTGTTAGAAAGCTTGTGACAATGCAATCCTATAGCTGGAGACAAGCTCTATGAAATTTAGTTGCAGACCCCTTAGGAATTTTTCTTTAAGAAGTATTTCAGGCAGACATGGGTTTAGGGTTCAAGCTGGGATCCATCCCATGGAATAAGTGTTGAATAGGCTATTTTATCAATAGATAATTTCTGTAGAAATAATGACCACAATAATATGATATGTGGCGGCCAGGATTAATCTGCTAAATTTGTATCTTTGAGGATAGAAGAATGTTGTATCATAAAAGAGAAACACCTTCTGTTGCATAACATGCTATTAGCCATCTGAAAAGGCTGCCTTGCATTAAAACAAATGCAAGGCAGCCTTTCCAATTTCCCTGATTAGGTGACAGGAGAAGTTGATGAAAAATGTTTTGAGAACATTGAAGGGTAAGAATTATTGATGGTTATTTTCCATAAGACACGAGTGAGTTGGTGCATTTTTATGGACATCCCTTTTCAGAATATCTTTCTTATTCTTAGCTGAGCTAGCACATAGGGGCAGCAAATCCTTCTGGGAACAGGTTTTTTTGTTTCCTGTAACACATTTCAAGTCTTGAGCATCTGGCTAATATTGGTCTGTAATTCAGAAAATGATTTTATAAAGGACTGATGATTAATTCATTAAATAATACTCAGAGACAAATGTTATGTAGTAAGACTTTAGAACACCCCTACTGAGAACTGAAGTTGATTACTAGAGGCTAAAGTCAGTGTATGTCTTAAAAATGTCTCTTAGGCCCTGAGTGAGTGGTTAACCCTGTTGAGCAGTGATTTAACCATCTGGGGAGCTCCAGACAGACGCACGTACCCTGCTGAATTCGATAGACAAAAGCAGCCACTTGGAAGCTGAGCATGTGGTTAATGGCTTTTCTCATCAGGGGCTCTGGCTGCGTTTTGAATGGCACTGTTATACTGCCATTATAAGAAAATATAAGAAAAATATGTTTTCTGCATCCCTTTATTACAGAATCTGTTCATTCCTTTGACACTCTTATGCTCCCTTTTCCCATAAGAAATTAAATTGTCTTTTCTGCAGCTTTTTTTCCTACTACAGCCAGTAATCCCATCTTAGAAAAGAGTCTCAGGGATGGAAAGCAGAAGAGCAGATGAACTGTTTAAAATCTTTCATTTATATGTCCTTAGTAACAAAGTGCAAGGGGAAAGAAATTCAAAGAATGTGTAATTCATAAGTAGAATGATTTCTAAACAGGATTGTTTCCACAATTTCTATGAGCCATCAATAGCTCTTTAATGGTCCATCCCCAAATCCTGAGAGGTGGTAGAATGTGCATTGATGTCCATCTGGTGCTCTGATGGGGTCCCGTGGATAGAGAGGAGCATTTTTATTTTACTTTAGTTTCTCCAAGAACATGTTCTTCTTCTTTCAGCATAAAACCCTGCTCGCAAAAAAAATGACTCCTCCCCCCGGCTGCCCCCCCCCCCAAAAAAAGGTATCTTAATAATCTTAATTTTCCTTTCATCCAAATTCCAGGTGAACTTCTTCATAAAGGGGGTGTGAATGTGCATAACTCAGATACTAAATCTTGAAAAACTGAGGAAAAATCTTTTAAATTTGCATGTGGAAGCTTTAGGTTGTGAGAGATCCAACTAGGTCAGTGTCTGCCAGTCAGCTGACACAGTCTGAATTCTAACCTGATTCTGTGTATTATTCTGTGTATTAACACAGACCCAAACTCATTGCAGAAAAAAATAAATGACATGGGGTTTTTTGAGTCCTAAGATAATAGAAGCAGGTCACCTGAGAACGCAGATTAGAATTTTCATAATTTCCCAAAGTGGGAGTTAAACATTATTCTAGATTTAATAATTTGCATTACAAGTACACATAAGTGGCCCTTTAAAATTGAGAATTTTTGCTTTTGAAGTAGAATAATGAATGTTGCAGCACTATCTGTAATTTTGCAGTGTATCCTGTTTCTCTGGGACAAACACCAAAGATTTGGCACTTTATTCTTCTCAGAAGGTGAGATGAATGTTTCTGTGTGTCTAATGTCCAGGTTATTTGGTATTCTTTGATCCTAGCTCTGACATTTTTGTCATCTCACAACTCTTGCTGGGTTCCTGGCTCTTCCGTTTTGTGTGTGCTTGTCAGGGAGCAGTGGGAAAAAAAGTCCTGGTCACTGTTTAGACCTTGATGGGCTGCTGCAAACACTTTGCAGAGAAGGAGGAATAACAAATAACAGGAACTTTGACATAGAAACACATAGAATCACACTGTGCTTTGTGATTTGATGCTCTTTTGTCTTCACACACCCACCCCCACCCCCCATTTCTCATCTTGGATATTCTTGTTTTTAATGAGATAATTATTGCATCTTTTAAAGAAACTTCTCCTCCTGAGGTATCTCATAGCAGAATCTCAGGCTTTAAGTCCAATAAAGTGATTTGTTTTAACTGCACAGCGGCAGAAAGAGCTCAAGGTGTGTAGCTCTGAGGAGGCACCCTGAAAGAAAATAAAATTCCTGGACAATTATACCCCTATAGTTTGAGTTTCCAAACTTTTATATGGCAGTTCAGACCAATAATATTGGGGTCTAGGGTCTTCCTGTTGCTTATCATGTCTCTTTGTTGTCTCTGGATGGGCTGGTTTTTTATCTTATCTCTGAGGCTGTGTTTTCCGCTGATAGCTGGAACTTCCTAATTTCCCAGCTCCAGCCATCTCTTGGGTCCCTCTTTCAGGAAAGTAGATAAAAACTCAAAAGTCCAAGACACCTACATGAAAGTTCACAGCTTACAGCCTAAGGCTTCAGCAGGTATAGTAACTAGTGATAAGCTGTTAACTCCATACAGCTTCAGACCTATATCCAATTTTCCTTAACAGCATCCATCACAATCTTCTTGCTCTTCACCCATCTTGTTGGTCATCTGGTTGGAACTCCTCTAGCTTGTCAACCCACTGAAAGAAATTTCTTATCTTAAATGGCTTGCCATAGAGTGGGAAACACAATGTGCCAAACTAAAAGCTCCATTACTTATATGAGAGTCAGGGAACTAAATGTTTCTTTACCATTAGCAAATCTGCTGGAGATAGGACAAAAATTAATTATATTCCCACCCCACAATGCTCTGCAGCAAAATCCTGCTAATGTCATGTGAAAAGGTGAGTATGGTTTTGATATGGCTGTTGGCCCACTTGTTGGGATTTTTGCAACATATTTAGGTTATGTGTATGATCCTGTATCTCGTTGTCCTAGGTTACATGTAAGATCTGCCCAAAGTATGTATTTTATCACCATCTTCATGAGTTGTTGATGCTAGGTTGGACAGTGTTTCCCTTGCCCTCTCTGTCTTGTTTTGAAAGACAGGTGTCTGCTAGGGAGGGGCAGGGCCTCTCTAGGAATGAGGAATTCCAATCTCTTCCATCCAAGTTATTATAATTTAGAAACTTAAAGGAGTTTTTTCAGGCAGAGGTACAGGGAAAGGAATAACAGTTCTTTACTAGTAAATATAACAAGGCAAACAAAAAAACAACAACTATGTCATTAATAATAAACAGAACCAAGGACCTCCAGAGGCTTTGTTTCACAAGGCCTGGGGCAGTCTGATCTCTTGGGACTCTGAGAGCACCAAGCTGGAACGGTGGAAACTCCCAGGCTGGTGGCTGGAACAGCAGGATGTCCCTGGCAGGCAGCAGGGTGCTGAAGAAGCTGCGGTGGCTCGACAGGGCTGGCCCAGCACCAGCAGGGCAGTCAAAGGGCTCAGAATTCCTGGGCACACGAGCAGATGATGGCAGATTTCCCAGAACCGGACTTTCTGGTGACCATGGACTCCTCCCCCAGCAAACAGCAGCCTGACCGTCCTCTCCAATGCCAAGAGCAGGAAGAACCCTCAGCTCCCCCAGCCTTGTCCTTTTCCCTCTCCCAAAACTCATGTGATCGTCTCCCTCCTGACTTTCATGACATCTTTTGTGTGGGTCAAGTGCGCTCTAAAGCATCAGTACTTAGTCTCTTAGCAAATTTATGCGGAAAATTTCTATAGGAAATAAAAAAGGAACAAACCTAACCACCAACACCTTCCCTCCAGACTATCTTCTGTTAATGGCCCATCAGTGCCCTGCTGCATGGATAACTCATGCTGCATGGATAACTCATGAATAACTCCCTCTGGGAGCTATCTCTGGTTAATGGGCAATCAAGGACCCATTGCAGGACTCATAGAATGGCATCAGCCCATGGTGAGATGCTCCACCCAGGGGGAGGAGCCAAGTATTCCCACCTGGATATAGTCTGGGATTTGGGACAGCACAGGCAGCCTTCTCCACTGGATTCCCGGAAGTCAAGACCTTTCTATGGGATCGCTGCTTCAACAAGACCACTTCATCTGGACTGCTACCACCACCCTAACTAACAGGGTGTCAGGTTGTATTCTGACTCTGTCAGCCATCTTTTCTACTCTTGCATTTATTTTATTGTATTCTACCTTGCCTTACCTTGCCTTACCTTGCCCTGTCTTACCTTACCTTTTTTTTTTTTTTCCCTCCCATTAAATTGTTTTTCTGACTTGGAGTCTCACGCTGGTTTTGCTTTCAAGCCAGCACACTCATAAAATGAATGCCCAGGACTTGTGGCTGAGGTCTCTTCTTATTTGCTTCTGTTGTCTTACTTCTGTGGTTTTCCTTTTTTGGTGTTTTTTGCTTGTTTGTTTGTTTTCACATTTTACAGTGCATTATGCACATGTCTGAAGGCAGATGGAAGTTTCTGTCCTACTCTGCTGTGCTCTTCAGGTTTTATATTCTCCCTCTGTGGATAGTCCATGAATGGAGATGGCTGGAGACAAAGAACAAGCACAGCTGTACAGAGAAAATACTCAGCTAATTGTAATCAAATAAGTCCCATCCTAAGAAGACTTCATGGTCTACTTCTCTGTAGAAACCTTCCTGTCAGCATTAGCTCTGCTGAAAAAACCCATGAACATTCGTCAGAAGGGATCCCATGGGTAAACAGGAAGACAAGCACTGTGAAATGCATGTGCTGAAGTGAACTCTAGTTTGCATTTTGAGAACTCTGTCCTTTTTCAGTAAATGAAGGTTGGATATTAAGATCCTCATTGCTTGTGATGATTTCTGGCTGGAAGGATTTGTTTATTTTGTTATTCAAGAAATTGCCCCTCTTTGCTCTTCCTGTGTGATGAGTATTGCCAAAATAAATTTCTGCCCTGCTCTGACCAAAGCTGTGTGCCTCATATTTTTTTGCACAGCATGTTCACACATTATGTTGTATACTTTTGATTTGATTCATAGCAAAAAAACCAACCAAACAAACAAAAAACCACAAAAACAAACCCAACCCCCCCCAAACAAAACAAAACAAAAACCCAACAACAACAACAACAAAAAACAACAACAACAACAAAAAAACCCCCAAAAAACTCAGCAGAATCATTGCCAGATCATATGGATAGGAATAAAATTATGTGCTTAGGAGGCCATAAGTCTCTTTCTCCTTATCCATCTTCCTTCCTTTTCCCACCTAAATCCCCATAAATTAAGTCACTTGAAATGCCTGAAACAGAGCTGACAGACTTTGCTGGTGTCTGCCCCTTGCCTTTGAGGCATGAAGAGAAAGCAAGCAGAGAGGGTACCCTAATGTCAGCCAAACCATGCTACAGCTCCTGAAAGAAACAACTAGTTGGAGGCACCTAAAAAAGACACAACTGGAGTTCTAAACAAAGCAACACTCTGTATTTGGGGTTGGATTGCAAGAGTTGCTGCCCAGTGCTTTGATTTACTCTCTGTAAGAGGAAGTGTACCAAGCTATTTATGGGTTTAAGATCTTAAAGAGCCAAGAGCAGTTTGTGGTTAATATAAAGTTGTTTACTGTATAGATGCTTCAGTCCTGAAGGCAGAGAGTTCTAAATGTGGTCTTACTAAAAGTTATGAGGCTTGAGGTCCCAGCCTGACAGAGTCTCATCCCTGAGAACAAGGCAGTTTCCTGGCTCACAGGAGAGAGAAAGTGCCCTGTTCCCAAGCAGCAGTCTCAGCTGCAGCGGCTGCAACAGCAAACAGCACCCTGATAGCAACCCTAACAGCAGTACCTGACAAAGTTCTGGCTGCAGTTTACTGGCAAAGCCCCATTCTCTCTTGTTGTATATGGTGAAGAAGGTGGATCAGTTAATTGAAGAATCAATAAATCAATGCCATTGCCCCAGAAACAGGGGCTTTTTATCCATAAATCATAAATGTATATTTATATCCCTATCTATAGGTATCAACCCAAATCAGCTAAGGACACAATTCTACAACATTCTTTCTACGCCCATCTAAACCTGAAAGTGCGTAAAACTATGAAAAACTATGAAGAATAGTATCAAAACCGACGCATACAGTATATCTATTATCATAAAGCGCTCGATCTCATTCACGTAAAAGTTGTACCTATTCTATCTTGAACTCTAAGCAATGTTTTACTGTATTTTTGTTATGTCTAAAGTTAAGTTACTGGGCCTTAGGTCTCTGGCCTTATGCTGGCTGACAGCACTTTGAGTATATTTACTTAAAACCAAACCCTAAACTTCTAATTCATGTTTACGTGGCTTAATGTATTTTAATTTCTCTAAAGGCTTTAATTCAACCCCTGCATTTTCCCTCCCTGGGGAACCCAGGGAGACATATGCTTCCTTACTTCCCACTTCTGTTGGAGTACAAGTCCTAGCAGATTGCTTTATCTTTTTCCTCTTACTGAGAAAAGGAACAGCTCTGACCAGGGTAGATCACTCCTGGCTATTTTTTTGAGATGACCCAGCAATGCCCACCAGATTTAGCTGCAGATCTTTGATTTTCCACTCAGAAACCTGTGGAGTGAAACCCATATCTAATGCCAAAGGTGAGGACATCAACTAACCTCATCCAAAGCATGCAAGGTCTTTATATGCTGAACTCCTTTTAGGCAGCTAAAGGCAACTAATGCCTCCAAAGAAAATGAATATACTATTAATTAAGCAAGAGAGACAGTGAGCTAAGCTGTAGAGAGAGCTTCACCACCTCAACATTATTCCTTTGATCCAGGTTTAAAGTAACAGTAGTGTTGCAGAAAGGCACCTGATGGTTCCTGGTTGGAAAGTTGGGTCTGATCCAACAGTGTCCTGGAGCCAGGATGGACATCCCTGTCCTGGGGGCACCAGGCCCAGCAAGGCTGGCCAGACCAGGGAGGGAATATCCTGCTCTGCTCTGGGCTGGTGGGGGCTTGTGTGTACAGTTTTGGATTGTTTCCTTTCTTTCCTAACATGGGCAGGAATACAGAGATACTTCTCTTTATTTATTCCCCCTTTTTTTTTTTTTTTTTTCCCTTTTTTCTTCTTTCTTCTTCTTCTTTCTTTCTTCTTTCTTCTTTCTTCTTTCTTCTTTCTTCTTTCTTCTTGTGTTGTAGTAGTGATGGAAGTGATGGAAGTAGATGTTGCACTTGAATATCTGACATGGAGAGATCTATGCCTTCTACATCCTACAAATTTTAATGCTCCTGATTAATGCTCCCCTTTGTAGAAGCCAAAAGTAATTGAAAGTATTACTTTTACAGCAAGAATAATGTTCAGGGATGATAATGGGAGAAAGCAGACCATTCTTGGTTCCATTGTGGCCTTTGATTCCCTATTCCAAAAGCAGGTATTAATGGCATGGTAGTACTTCAAGGGCTGAAAACACTAGTGAGACAATCATAATAACCCCCTCTTTTTAGTAGACATAGGCCTACTACGTCTACAAAGAATTTCACTTCCTCACAGCATGTGTCCAAGGTGTTTTTAGTGCTTATTCCACTGAAATCAATGAGCTCATCCATGAGACAAGTAGCTACACCCAATTTTGAAATGAAGGGTGCTGGTGAAAGAAAGAACACAATTTTTCTGAATGTTTAAAAAAAAAAAAAAAAAAAAGTGATCTTAAGCAAAATCATCAATAGAAGACTGATCTTTATCCTCAGGACCATACTACATCTTGGAATCCACACTGCCTCTCAGATGCTTCTTTTGGTAATTCATGTATGCCAAGGGGAAGGAATATGAGATAAGACAGGTGTTCTAAAAACATGTGACTGTACTTGTGTGTTTAAAATTATTCCCATGCAGCTCAGTCTCTGCTTAGTGCTTTATACCCTGATGATTGATAAATCTCTTAGCACTAAAAACAAGAAAATAAAAGCTTTTACTCTTACAGAAGGGTTTCTCTTACCAGCTAACAATCTCATCGTTCTCACCCAATAGTCCTCACCATTTCTTCCTTTATTTCAGATATTTATTTTTCAAAAGCAAGAACACGGGAACAAAAGTTGCAGTGATTTTCAAAATTATTATTTTTGGGGAAACAAACCAGCAGTCCAGTTATCAGACATGCAAAGGGAGGCTGCTGCAGGAATTCATGAGACATTGCAAAGGCAACCCATCACTTTCCTGAAGAGATCATAAGTGTACAACTGATATTTCATGGTGAAAAATCTCCTGTCTCATTCTTTTGAATTGTGAAGCACAGACATCTTTGCAGTAAATGAACACAATGAGTTATTGTGATATGATTACACCTGTTTGCCACCCTTGAAACAGCACTTCAGTTTTTGACTACTCCAAGTGCATTAGTAGAAAGTCCAGGACTTACAAGGGAACTCATTATACTGGGAACTGACTTAATTTTTGGGATCTGAGTTGCAGAAATGTTCATCAGTGTCCTCATACATTTAATATTTATTGCTTCAAGCAGGCAGGTCTCGGGTGGGAGAGAAAAGTAATTCTTTTCTGCAGCCGATGTCTGCTGAAGTTATTTCTAACTCTACTTAAAGTGGCAAGTTTCTTGCAGCTGCTTTTCAAAAGGAAAAGTATGTGACATGTGAATCAAGTTGTATCAGGCCCAGGGGGCTACAAAAGTGCATCTGTGCATAAAAGCTTGGCTTTCACTTACTACTGCATCACGCAAATATACTTTCTTCATATATTTTACTCACTTGGAGCTAGGGAGCACTAGATCCACTTTTGAAACCAGCAGCAGAAAACAGAACAAAACAAATAATAATAATAAATAATTATTAAAACAAACAAACAAATAAACAGCAGCAAGAACAACAACAAAACCCCACATAACAAACAAACAAACAAAAACTCCACCCCAAAATAAAATGTATTTGCATCTCTGGTCCTCTGTATTGCCCTGGCTGGTTTAGGGGAATATGTGATTCAAGAGGCGAAAAGAAAAAAGCCTTTAATTCTGCATCTTCTCTACCTTTATCTATCTCCTCATTGCAATACCTAATTTCCCCCTACTATAGAAATTTCATGAGCTTCCTTATCCAGAAGGCTGAAATTTCATCTTTGCTATCTAGCCAGCATAAACAAAAATGATCTGGTTGTTTCCTTTCCCACTGCCACCAATGATTCAGATACTTCAGATCATCCCTCCCCTTTTCCTTTGCAAAGCCTGTTACTCCTCTTTCCTCCACCTTTGTAATGTCTTAGTATTGCTTCTTTATTAAAGCACACAAGAGACTGTGAAATTCTCTGTGCTGTAGGATTTTTATCATGCAATCCCATATCCCTTGCAGAGATGCCAGCTGACAGAGACAAACAAAGCAACTCAGCTGACAAAAGGGAAACTTTTGCCGTTAGTCTGTGATGTTGAGTCATGAGCTATAAGATTTTATGACTTCCAATCAGCCTTTTTTATCCCTTCATTTTGGTTGCTTGGTGTCAGAATGAGGAAAGCAAATGCTGTAATACAGCAGTTGTGTGAAATGTATCCATATGCCTGTGGTCTTCTACCATTATCTTGAATGGTTTGACCTTATTTTCCAAACTAGAAGGTCTCTGAAGCAAGTGAAGGATAAGAGGATGAGAAAATAGATTTTCCCCTTTGTAGAAGCTGATATGTGTAAGCATCAACAATGGTAAGGAAATTACTTTTCTATCTTACTTTAAAAATTTATTTTCTCAGCTATTTGCAGGCCTCCTTGCAGGGTCACCACCTGTGAGATCTGTCTGCTGCACTGATCCAGCCACCAGAAAACAGAGTTCATATGGCCTCTGTGTGGAAAAAAATGTTGGAAAAGGCTGCCCCTATCATGGCTTCAGCTGATCTCCTGTGCTTTGTTCTGCAGTCAGAGCCATGCCAGGAGCTGAACCTGAGTGTCAGTAAAAGGCCACCCCTTCCCAGCAATGACTTGTTGCCAACCTTGAGTAATTAGGAATTTGTGCTTCATCCTAAGGAGCAAATCCTGCCCCACTGAGTCCATGTGTTCTGAGATCTGAGCCAAACAAAATTAGGTCTAACACTTCCAGACTCTGGAGCTCCTACATTTGGAGACCGTGTGCCAGGGGAGAGAACCAGCAAAATTCCCTCCTCTGCAGGATTTTCTGAGTCTTTAGTGTACTAAGTATAATTTAAAACACTGCTAGGTGCTTTAAATTATACTTAATACCCTAAAAATATTAAGGAGATTTACCTTCTTCCTCTCTTTTCCCGTCTTCTTCCCTGATTCATCTAGCTAAATCAATCTCTGTATTAGGAAGATATATTCCAGCCCCACAGGACACTACCTGAGTGAGGTTTTTAATTTCATTCACTCTGTAAAACTTCCGGATTTCAGCTCTTATTAAGAACCCCATCTCCCTGCCTCTGTTTGCTTTTATGTGCTCTGGGTGCCTTTTCTTCTCCTTTTCTTCTCCTCTTAAAATTTTTGTGTATTAGCTGAAGCCATAATTCTTATGAAGGTGTTTATAGGAATTAAAATGCTACAAGGCAAATGATTTCTTAATTTAACAATATTGAGTCAGGGAAACAGAAGAAGGTTAAAAATCCCAGAAGGGATTTCTGACTCCACAGGCTGGGAGAACAGTCAGTGGGAGCAACAAGTACTCTCTTCATATAGATGTGGTCTCTGAAAGCAACCTGCTGACTCCTGCAGAGCTCTTGCAGAGTGTGACAAGGTTTTTCTGTAAGGAAAACCGCAAGCTGGTTAAACTCATTCTGGGTTTCTAATCCTCACTCAGGAATAAATCCAGAATAACGTCTGAAATTATGTTTTGAGTCCTGGAGCGTCTTTCTTTTCCTGACCCCTCTTCAAGACAGATTTTAGGGTTGAAAATACATCACTGACAAGAATGAGTAGATTTAGGACTTCTGAAGAAAGATGGTATCCCCTTCATTAATTACTATGTGGAAAAGCACACTTCTTGTTGTGCAGATGTGCACTGCTATCTCACACACCAGAGTGGAGACATGCTTATATATAAGTTTTTGTGCATGACCTCTCATAGGCTGATTGCTTTCTGTGTCCTGTTTCACTGATCTGGAAAAGATAGTTGGTATGATCCCTTGTAGATTCAGACTTGGAGTACTGAATTTAAAACCATTTTCTTTTTTTATCTTCTGTGAAAATTTCTGCCCTGCTTGGCTTTTCTGTGCGCTGGTGTATCACAAATGGTAATAATGGAGAACGGGCAGGATTTTATTTTAAGATCAAGTTTAATTTGCTACTTTCAGGGTGTGAGACACCATCCATTGTTGGAGCCTTCATGTCCTTCTAGACCAGGAGCAAATGACACCTTGAATTCACAGAGGTGTTTTTTGGCAATAGCTGACTTGCAAACATGAATGTGTGTTGCAGCTGAGTTTGAGGCCTAATATTCTGACCTGATGCAAGGGAAAATTGGCTGTGACTGATGCTCAGTGAGAGGGAAGTAGTAGGAAGAAAAATGCCATTCAGATGTGAATTTCTTTGAGGTGGATAATAAATTAGGATCCTGGCATTTGTGTGGAAACTGGAAGCACACAAAATTTGTTTTTATTGACAAAGCAGTATATTTTTATTTATGAATAGAAGACTAAAAGATTAAAAGATTCTAGCTAAAAACGTCAATGTTAAAGCCACATTATGCTTTATACAGGACTCCCGTTCACCCACCTCCACCTACAAACTCAGAACTTGACATGAAGATAAAAACAATTAGATTGCTAAATAAACTTTCAAGCCTCATCTTGATATGCAGAAATCCTTGAAGGTATAAGATATGTCACAGAATCACAGAATCACAGAATTTTTAGGTTGGAAGAGACCTTCAAGATCATCGAGTCCAACCCATCTCTAATACCTCAACTAGACCACGACACCAAGTGCCACATCCAGTCTTTCTTTAAACACTTCTAGGGATGGTGACTCCACCACCTCCCCACGCAAGCCATTCCAGTAAGTTATCACTCTTTCAGTGAATTTTTTTTCCTAATATCCAGCCTATATCTCCCTTGTCGCAGCTTGAGACTCTGTCCTCTTGTTCTGTCTGTTGTTGCCTGGAGAAAGAGACCAACCCCCAGCTGTCTACACGCACCCTTCAGGAAGTTGTAGAGAGTGATGAGGTCACCTCTGAGTCTCCTTTTCTCCAGGCTAAACAACGCCAGCTCCCTCAGTCGTTCTTCATATGGCTTGTTTTCCAAGTCCTTCAGCAGCCTTGTTGCCCTCCTCTGGGCATGCTCAAGCATCTCAATGTCCCTCCCAAACTGAGAGGCTCAGAACTGGACACAATACTCAAAGGTGAGGCCTGACCGGTGCCGAGTACAGGAGAAGAATGACCTCCCTGCTCCTGCTGCCCACACCATTCCTGGTCCAGGCCAGGATGCCATTGGCCCTCTTGGCCACCTGGGCACACTGCCGGCTCGTGTTCTGCCACTGGCACCAGTACCCCCAGGTCCCTTTCCTCCTGGGCACTGTCCAGCCACACCTTCCCCAGCCTATAACGCTTCAGGGGGTTACTGTGGCCAAAGTGCAGGACTCGGCACATGGACTTACTAAACCTCATCTTTTTAGACTCTGCCCATCTGTCCAACCGTTCCAGGTCTTTCTGTAAAGCCCTTCATCCTTCCAACAGATCGACACACGCTCCCAGCTTAGTGTCATCTGCAAATTTACTAATCCAAGATTCGATACCCTCATCCATGTCATCAGTACAGTTCTTGAACAGAACTGTGCCCAGCACAGATCCCTGAGGGACGCCACTGGTGCCTGGCTGCCAGCTGGATGCAGCACCGTTCACCGCCACTCCCTGGGCCCGGCCATCCAGCCAGTTCCTAACCCAGCAAAGGGAGCTCCTGTCCGAGCCACGGGCTGCCAGCTTATCCTGGAGTGTGCTGTGGGAGACAGCGTCAAAAGCCTTGCTGAAGTCCAAATAGACAACATCCACAGCCCTTCCTGCATCCACCAGGCAGGTCACCTGGTCATAAAAGGAGACCAGGTTGGTCAAACATGACCTACCTCTCCTAAATTTGTGCTGCATGGGCCTGACACCCTGGTCATCCTGTAAGTTCTACGTGATGGCACTGAATATAAACTGTTCCATGACCTTGCCAGGTACTGAGGTCAGACTCTGACTGGTCTATAATTACCAGGATCCTCCTTTGCATCCTTTTTGTGAAGGGGTGTCACATTGGCCAGCTTCCAGTCATCCGGAACCTCACCAGTGAGCCAAGGTGGTGATGGTAGATGACGGAGAGTGGCTTAGCAAGCTCATCTGCCAGCTCTGTCATCACTCTGGGATGGATCTCGTCTGGTTCCATAGATTTATGGATATCCAGGCATTTCAGTAGTTCTCTGACTGCCACCTCTTGGATAATGAGGGGACCATTCTGCTCCCTGACACCATCTACCAGCCCAGGACGACAGTTGTCTTGAAGGCAAGTCGTCTCCTCACTAAAAACTGAGGCAAAGTAGGCATTAAATACTTCTGCCTTCTCTTCATCTGCAGATATTAAGTTCCCTTCCTTGTCCAGTAAAGAACAAAGGTTGGTCTTACCCTTCCTTTTAGCATCAATATATTTGTAAAAACATTTCCTATTATCCTTTACACAAGTTGGCACTCTAAGTTCGAACAGAGCTTTGGCCTCCCTAATTTTTTTCCTACATGCTTTAGCAGCTCCCTTAAATACGTCCTGAGGGATCCGACCCCCCTTTCAAAGCTGATACATCCTCTTTTTTTTCCCTAAGTTCTTCCAAAACTTCCTTGCTCATCCAAGCTGGACATTTACCCTGTCGACTTACCTTTCGGCACACAGGGACAGTCTGTTCCTGTGCCCTCAAGATCTTTGTTTTGAGGCACGCTCAGCTTTCCTGAACTCCTTTGCTTTTAAGGGCTGCTTCCCAAGGGATGCTCTGAATAAGTCTCCTAAACAGGCCAAAGTCTGTCCTCTGGAAATCCAATGCAAGGGTTTTACTGGTGCTCCTCCTGAACTTCACCAAATATTGAGAACTCTATTATTCCATAATCACTTTGCCCCAAGCAACCTCTAACCACCACATCTCCCACCAGTCCATCTCCATTCACAAACAATAGATCTAACATAGTCCCTCCCCTGGTGGGACAACAAAAAGTTGTCCTCCATACACTCTAAAAATTTCCTGGGCTGCCTCCTTTCTGCTGTATTAAGTTCCCAGCAGATATCTGGCAGGTTGAAGTCGCCTACAAGAACATGGGCTGACGATCCTGAAACATTCTTTAGCTGCTTATAGAATAAGTTGTCCACCTCTTCCTCCTGGTTGGCTGGACGATAACAGACGCCCAGTAGGACATCAGCCTTGTTGGCTTTCCCCTTAATTCTGACCCACAGGCATTCAACTCCATCTTCATTCGTTTCAATACCTATGATACCCAAAGCCTTCTTAATATAAAGGGCCACGCCTCCACCTCTTCACCCTTTCCTGTCTCTTCTGAAGAGCTTGTAGCCATCACATGCAGTGCTCCAGCTGTGTGACTCATCCCACCACATTTCCGTGATGGCAACTACATCACAGCTTTGCTGTTGCACCAGCTCTTCCTGTTTGTTACCCATGCATTGGTATACATGCACCTCAGCTGGGCTACTGACTTCGCCCCTAACTCAGCTTTGCAACCCCTGGGCCTACTTCCAGACAGTCCAGCTGCATCCCCTTCCCCCTTCAAGCCTATTTTAAAGCCCTCTCAACAAGTTCTTCCAGTTCATGAACTGAGAATCTTTTGCCCTTAACAGAGAGATGTATCCCATTTGGTTCCAGCAGAGCAGGTGCTGTAAAAATTTCTCCATGATCAAAGAAACCAAAATTTTGCCAATGACACCAACACTTAAGCCACTTGTTGATGGTGTGAGTTCTCCTGTTTCTTTCATCATTTTTCTCTGCCACAAAAGGGACTGAGCAGAACACTGTCTGGGCCCCTGTCTTATCAGCCACTTGACCCAGTGCCCAAAAGTCTCTTTTAAGCGCCTTGACACTACTCTTTTCCATCTCATCACTGCCAGCCTGGAGTATGAACACTGGGTAATAATCAGAGGGCTGAATCAGCCCAGCAAGCCTCTCGGTGATATTTCGCACCCAGGCCCCAGGGAGGCAGAAGACTTCCCAGTGGGATGGGTCCGGGTGACATATGGGGGGCCTTCTGTTCCTCTCAGAAGGCAGACACCTACTACAATTACCCTTCCTTTCCTCTTGATGTTAGAGATGGTGATGGATCTTTCAGGTGAGTCATAACTGAGGGGACTCAGTGGGCAGACAATTTTCTTCTAAATCATCTAGTTGGCCATCTAGATCCAGGACCTCATATCTACTCTGAAGTGGCACCTGGCTGAGGGATGTGTGCTCTTCTTTGATGAAGACTGTGACTCTGTGAAATATCTGTTGAAACTACTGGGCCTCTCTCTCTCAGCTACTGGGTCTCTACTCTCAAACCAACCAGGTACCTAGAAGTGAGTCACGGAATCACAGAAGCTTTCTGCTTCTGTGCAGGAGAGTAGGAACTTGATACGCCTTCATGAGCTAAAGAGGTTCAATTCAAAATTCATCTTTCCAAAATTTTGTCTATGTTGTAGTGAATAACCATGGACTTGCAGCCATTTCCTTGGCAAGTGTGATTTGTGTGGCTTAAAACAAAATGATCTCTTTGTTATACACATTTCTGCAAGAAGAGGTCTGAGTGAACATTTTGATGCTTAGGGTGGAGCTTGGGGATTTGCTGTGTGAATAATATAAATATACTTTTAAAATGCTCCCAGACTTAATGTATTTAATATTCTTTATCTGTATCAAACGCTATGTCCCGTCGTCCTACTTTGCTCAAAAAGTTTGCAACTCTATCTGCTCCAAAACTTGCATTTCTTCCATCACCTGAAAAGTGACATTTTAAAGCATAATTGCCAGGGGTGTGAACATTTCATGAAATGCACCCATCATATCCCATCTTTCCACCCTAGTGTTTTGATGTGATTATCATGAGGTCTTTTTCAAGTCTCAGATACTTTTTGTGCACATGAGCTTGTGGTTTGCTTCCTTCCTCTACATTTTTTCCATTACTCCCAAGATGAAATCTTGAATATTTTTGAGAACTGGGTTGTGAGAGTTTTTGGTTTTTTTTCTGGGGTGATTCTTTGTTTATTTGTTTTTGTAGGTGTCTGGAGGATAACATGAGGAATTTTTTTTTTTTTTTAATTTGCTTATTTTATTGTTTTGTTTAGGAACTAGTCAATTATTTTTAAGACTAAAACCAAACCAACAAGATTAGGTTTTCTTCACTGATAGCAAAAATCCACCATGGTCACAGACATACCTATGAAATTATTACAGCCCTTTATGACATCACATTTCATTATCAAAATGGTGCTTTTCTGCTCCTCCCATGAATGTGAGAAGGCTCACAATTGATCATCTTTGGTGTTCTGCTGTTTCCTGGGGCTTCAGGGTTACAACTCCAACCACTATTCTCACCAAGATTCTGCTTTTTATGCTAAATATTACACTCTGGTAGATATATGTGCAGACAGGGAGAGCAGTCTGCTAGTTTGGTAATCAGCAAATGTGACAGCTATAGCTGGTCACTAGCTGCACAGATAACACAGCCATAACAGACACCAAGTCAACCAGCCTAGCTTGTTAGAATATAGAAATAAACAAGTCCCTGGTTGTATTACTGATCGGTCAGATTCAAACTCAAACAGGGGACCCCAGTCAATCCCTTTGAACATGAATGCACCCATATCATTGGCCAGTAATCTGGGCAGAGTTAAGACCCTTGACCAAATCATATCTATAAGAGCAGGAAATTTGAAGCCCCCATATAAGAGGGCACCCAAAGCCAACTTTGGCTGTTGATGCATGATTTCAGTGTGCTTTTGTTCTGTTCCTGTCTCTGTCATCAGTGACAAGAAAAGGATTTCCTCAGGTGCCTACTTTTCCAAAAGATTCTATAAGCATACATGTAAGTTTACTAAATTCTTATTTCTGTGCTGAATTCCTTGAAACTACTTCCTGAACTGTAGTGTTAGTGCATCTCAGGTAAAATGTGGGGTTTGGCTTTAAAATGTGTGCTGTCTTGAAAGCAAAACTAGAGAGAGCCTGCAAGTCAGAAAAACAATTTAACGGGAGGAAAAAAAAAAAAATGAAATACAATAAAATAAGTGCAAGAGTAGAAAAGATGGCTGACAGAGTCAGAATACAACCTGACACCCTGTTAGTTAGGGTGGTGGTAGCAGTCCAGATGAAGTGGTCTTGTTGAAGCAGTGATCCCATAGGAAGGTCTTGTCCTCTGGGAATCCAGTGGGGAAGGCTGCTTGTGCTGTCCCAAATCCCAGATTATAGCTAGGTGGGAATGCTTGGCTCCTCCCCCTGGGTGGAGCATCTCACCATGGGCTGATATCATTTTATCAGTCTCGTAATGGGTCCTTGATTGCCCATTAACCAGAGATAACTCCTGGAGGGAGTTACC
Source organism: Tachycineta bicolor (assembly GCA_025960845.1). Lineage (NCBI taxonomy): Eukaryota > Metazoa > Chordata > Aves > Passeriformes > Hirundinidae > Tachycineta > Tachycineta bicolor. Next base: position 76,198 of record JANEHK010000132.1, on the reverse strand, counting down.
TATGAGTCATGCAGCAGGGCATTGATGGGCCATTAACAGAAGATAGTCTGGAGGGAAGGGGCAAGAAAAACACTGCCCAACCTAGTTTCAACATCTCATGTAGATAGTGATAGAATACATACTTTGGGCACATCTTACATTGTAACCTAGGACACAAATGTTATGTTCGCTAGTGTTCCCATAAAAAAATATTTAAAAGTATAAGAGCCACGCAGCAACATGGAAAGTATTTGCAAAGAGTGCAGAAAATTTATGCTGCAAAAAGTAAAGCTTTACACTGCAATTTTACTTAAAGCACAGAGCAGCAGCTGTAAAAAATTAATGTTTTCCGGCTTTGCATTCTGTACCATGCATCATGGTTAATGGAGTGTTACAGGCAAAGTCAATTGGGGATTAGGCTTGGGACAGGAATCAGGTGCCTCTTGATCCATTGCCCTTGCTGAAGCCATGAAAACCACGAAAAACTGAGCAGGAGCAAGTGTATTTGGGTCTTACATGCCCAGTGATGCTTGGTACAGCATTGTGAGGGAATGTTTGTACATGTTTGTCATAAGCAAAAGAAATGCACTAACCTTAGACTTTCAATCTGTTGTCAGGATCAAGGTGAAGCACTGGGGCCCCCAACCCAGTACCAGATTTTTATGCTCTGCATGATGGTGATATGCTTGTATGATGCAGCATGTCAAGTTGGGCATGAGAATAGGTTTGGGTTTAATTCCTGATGAATCCCTTTACTTTGGTGCTGCCATTGGTGGGATAAGACCCTGAGGGAGCTTTCATCCTTATGAAAGTATTTCAATGGCCAGCAATTAATGCCTCCCATATTTGCAGGAGTACCTTACCAGAATACCATTCCAGAAAATACTTGTGAAGGAGAGAAAATGGTGAAGCAGAAAATAAAGTGTGTTTATTCTTCGGGCTCAAGTGATGACTTTAAGTCATGATGATTGATAACTTCATTTTAACAGCTTTGTCATACAAACTATGCTTTCTTCCCATTTGTTTACTTTGGTTTGGTGTAATGATTTTTCATGGAAAGGCCAAAGGAAAAATATACAGAGTATTTGTCAGTCAGTAGAATACTTCCAAAGGCACCTATTCACAGGTCTTGTGTCCTGGTTATGCACAAATTTGGGAGAAAACCCCTGAAGGATCCGTCCAGGAAGCAAACCCAAGTGGCCCTTCCTTCCAACCGGTCTGGTAAAAAAACTTCTTTGGAGAAAAGTGGAAAAAACTATTTTACTTAACAAACAAAGTGCACACAAGTATAAAGAGTGAATCATAAGAAACAATAAAACCTCTTGTTCTGGAGTGAGATGGCAAATTGAGAGAGTCCTTGCCATGGGTGGAGCTCGGCTCTCTCTCAGTCTCTCCTCAGTCCCAGTCCCTCCGGCGCTGCTGGAAAATGCCGAGCTCCAGGCCCCGGTGGGCCACAGGTGCAGCCCCCAGTGCTCCCCTGGGTTTTCTGTCCAGAGCAGGTTTAAACAGTTCCAAGAAAAAGGAAAAGAAAACCAGTTGAGGGAACTTCTCTGCCCTAGCTAGCTGAAACTAACTAAATGCAAAAAAAGAAGAAAAAATCTCTGTCCTGCAGTCTCTCCAAGACTCCGCCAAACACCCCGTCTGAAGAGGAATGTGCAGGAGTCAGGCAGTTTTCTCAAAACAAACTCTATGCTTCTCTGTGCTCTTAGAACCAGCCTTAAATGCACAGAACTCAATACATAGCACAAACAGAACAGATGACTGGGGATACAAGCATCATAAAGTCACCCTAGTCTGGACACCTTGCATTTCCTCTGTGTTATCTACTTAGAGAGACCTTGGGAAGTAAAAGGAGTTTGGATTCAACATATTTCAGCAAAAGCCTAATCTTGTTAGCTGAGTTGTATGATTTTGTCCAACAACAAAGATCACTTTTGGAGAAGTAAAGTAGAGGTAGTGAACTGTTATGAATGTAAATAGCCTTGAGGGTTTATTCTGTTCTTGGGTTTTTCTTTTTTTGTTGTTGTTTCATTGTTTGATTATTTTGTTTTGTTTTGTGTTTTGGTTTTGTTGGTTTGTTTTCTTCTTCTAACTGGTCCAGCAGGAAATATAACAATCTTTAAAAATGTAAGAAGTAAGATTGATCCAAAACCAGTTACTGCCGGAAAAAAGCTATGGTATATTAATTATCTCATGAGCCACAGTAAGAAACAGTTACTGGCCCATGAAAAGAAATGCTGCTCAACCAGAAATGGTGAATAATTAACACCTTTCCCTGCATGGTTACATGTCTTGGATTATGTAACCTAAAGATGTGTATTTTAATTTCATCTGTTGAAAACAGTTTTTTGGGAGATGTCTTCTCCTTCTCTTGTAACTCCAGAGGGGAGGGGGGCAGATGACTTCTGATAATGGCCGAGCCATTCAAACCAGGTGGGGCAGTGTTTCTTATCTCTTTCACCACTCCTCCATTTCACCATTCCTCCATCCCCCAGGGGCACATCTTCTGATAATTTGCCATTAGGGCCCACCACTGACATGGCACATTCCATCATCCCATTGTGAGATGCTCCACACAGTAGGGAGGAGCCAACTGTTCCTAGCAAGATAAAAACTGGGACTGAAGGACACAAGGTATCCGGTTTTTCCACTGGATTCCTATAGGAAGACGGGGTCCATCTTGTCACCACTGGACTTTCTACAGGGTCATGTTTACTCCACAGAACCACATTTGTTCCTCCAGGAGGACTTACTTAGACTGTTTCCAACACCCTGACCAACAGGGCATTGTATCCCTGACTCTGTCAGAATTTTTCCAGGATTTTTGTTTGCTTGCTTGCTTGGTTTTTTTTTTTTTTTTTTTTTTTTTTTTTTTTTTTTTTTTTTTTTTTAATATTCCTAGTAAAGAACAGTTACTGCTATTCCCATATCTTTGCCTGAACACCCCGAACTGCAAAATTAAAATAATTTGCAGGAAATTTACATTCTCCATTCCAAAGGAGGCTCTAGCTCTCTTGGCAGACAACTGTCTTTCAAAACCAAGACATTAAAGTAAAAGAAGACAGAAATTAAATTGCATTTTTAAATTTTCATCTCTAAATATGACTTTATGAAACAGGTGTCTTTCTGATTTCCTGCCAAATTCATCCATTGCTGTAAGAGTTAGCTATTTTTAATAGTCTTCTCCCAAATTTAGGAAAAGGAGACAGGAAGGAACTCTGGAAGCGTGAGAACTTTAAAAGGAGAAGCATATCACCAAGATGCTGAAAACAATTTGCTAAGACTTCACTGA
>JANEHK010000132.1:62118-72527 GCA_025960845.1 Tachycineta bicolor | reverse complement strand
CCCTTAAAAGAGTTTAGAGTAATTTGTTTAAATATCAGTTGTATTTGGTCACAGGACATGGCTGCTAAGACTGGGAATGCTGACTGGTGTTGAGAAGGTTGCAGGTTACCGCTGCACCAGTGGCCCCACACCACTCTCATCACACAGCTCAGTTACAGCTCGTGCAAACCTGCCTCTCCTAAAACTAGAAGAAAGGAGGTTTTAGTGATAGTGATCATTTGTCTACAGCAAGATCGCATGAACACATTGCTCCTTATAGAGATACTTGCATATGTTGAGGATGCTTCTCTGACACTCATCTTGAAGTCATCTTGTTAATATGATGGAGGGATGGGGAGTAACAACAAGGCTGCAGTTCATTTGACAGGTTCTGAGGACACCATCTATAACCTTGAACTTGGATCAAGTAGCACAGGAATGACAGGCTGATTCAGCAACACGTTTACTTTATGGCCAAAAAAAGTTATTTAAAATGGATAAGTAACTTTAGAAATAATGGAAACAATGAAGAAAATTAACAATCCAAGCAAATAGAAGTCTGTCACTTTCCTGTGAGGTCCTGCCTTTAATGGAAATGTAGAATTTCAGACTGCAGATTTCAAATTATTATAAACACAATGTTTCTCCTGGTACACAGTTAATAGTGATCTAGTGGCCAACTTTCCTGGGAAACCCAAGTGTTTGGAAGTAATATCCCGTGTCCTGTTAGACTAAGGCCACAAATCTGAACCGCCCATAAATCCTGTTAGTGTTAATGTTGGGAGTAGTGTGCATGCCCCAAAGTGCTTGTTCTCCAAGGATATCTATTGGGAAATGTCTAGTCCCATGGCTGCTCTTAGTCTTTTAAGAATGACTGAATGAATTTGATCAACAAGCACTTCCTGTCCTCAACATTTCTAAAAATACATTTGTGCTACAGGAATTGTTTAACATTTTCTGAAGGATAGTACATGCTCACTCAAAGTATTTCTCTGAAGATATTTCCCTTCCACCTATTCTTCTGACATATTTTATATTATTGTTTGCCATAGTACCCTGATCTCCATCTCCTCTGACTTCTATAATAACATGATGATATCTAACAGGGTGACGATATGCAGGGTCTCATCCTGGATGAAATGCAGTTTGGATTCTGCTCTATTCTACTCTGACTCAAAACAGGACTGCTGTTAATGTTTTTTTTAAGGAACGTATTTATTTGCAAATGCTCGAGCTGTCAGTATAGTCCTATTCTGCCTGGCAGAAGGCATATAAAATAAATGCTGAAATAATTTCAGATTTATCTGACAAGAAAGTGGTGCAATGTCAATGAAATCTGTACAACCAATATCCTTCAGGACTGAGTATCTCAATGGAAAACAGTCAAAGTCTACAAAAGAGATCATGGGCTGCATCTTGTTCTCCTTTTGCAACCTCATGAAGCTTAGGAAAGGTTCAGAAATGTATTAAATGAAACGATTCACTTCAAATATCTCACAGACATCAAATCCATTGACACTTTTGATACCTTGCACTTAAGCCCTTTTATAAACAGTAGCTCTTCTATCTGCATTGTGGTGAGGTACTTTGAAGCAGCTTGAGTAATTTGGGCTCTGCTTCCATAGGTCAACTTACACTTATACATAAGAGTAATGGAAGGAAATGGAGCCTACAAACTAGGTTTAACTTTTTAAATTATACTGAAGGCTGTCTAAATTCCTCCTACCTTTGATGCAACTGTATTCTGACATCACTCACACTTAACTAGCTTACATTAAAATTGCACACAAAATGGCTGTGCTTGTGGAGAAGGATACTTCTCTCACTGAAATATTTCAGTTTCTTCATTCACTGTGATGAGCAGCTGCTTCCAAGTGGTCTGCAGTTATTCTTCACAGTCAGTCAGATTTGTGTCTTATAATACCTGTATAATGTAAAGTTTTCGTTTTTCTTCTGCATTCAACTCAATCACAGTTTGCTCAAATTTGGGAAGTGTATGCTGACGGGATTTAAGTAAGTACCAGGAAATTAATGTTTTATTAGCCGATGGCATCCAGACTACTGTAAATATAGTACAGAGGAAGTGTGTTTTGATGTGGCCTTTCTTTTGTGATGGCTTGTTTGGTGGTTTTTGGGGGAGTTTGTTTTTTGTTTGTTTTTAATGGAAAGTACAAACAGCACCCCCCTTTTTCAAATATTGCACCAATTGAGGAAGTCTCTAAGGCAAGTCTGGAAACACAAAGAACACTTAGAAAGGCGCCCAGTATTGCAACACTACTTTTGCTCCCCAAAAACTGTGGATTCAAATATCTGAATTACCTACAAAACAGGTCTTGGATGTTTGGTTTTTTTTTTCCTATATGTTTAGCCTGAAGTTGAAATTTAAATGTTGTCTGGGACCTAGAGGCCTGAGTTCCACCTTAAGAAGAAACTTATAAGACTAATTTCCTTGGAGGAGACCAATCAGTATTCTCTAGTGCCACTAGGTGACTAGAGCAAATTTACGTAGGATTCCTGGACTTATTCTTTGGTAATTTATACTAAGAAGACTTCTGAACTGTACAAAATGTTGATTTCTGAGATGGTGAATGTAGGCACTTGGACGTGGCTCTGCAAGTGGTAATGAATTTTTTGGAACTGCTTACTGATTATTGCAATTGTGTATGCAATGATTAGGTCATTAGATAATAAGATAATTAAACCTTGAGTAGATAATGAAACATAGCTGCCTGTAATTCTATTCCAGCACACGTTACTATTAAGGAAAAAAAAAAAAAACAACCAGCATTAAAGTGATAGATTAATCACAAGGTTTTCACACCATAGACGTTTTGCAGCTTTACATGCATTTTTCAGGAAACCATAAACCATAATGTAACATAATATTGAAATACTTTTGAAACATCAGTTATAAAGGGATTACTCTCTTTCTTAAAATTAAAATTAAATGTCAAATACTCCACTATTTCTCAAAAGGAGTAGGGACCATGGACCCACAATATAGTTTGAAACTAGAGCCTCTGACAGTATTCTATGTTTCTATTTTTCTTAACCTGCTGTAGAAAAATATCAGATTGCTAACAAACAGCAGTCTGATTCAGAAACAAAAATAATTCTGGTCCTGTAACAGAAGATTTATCAATGTTTCCTCTTTGGTGGTTCTCATACTTACTGTGTTGTGAAAGAGAATATAGTCCTGTTAACAAATCGTGAAAACTACTCAGCCTTATAAATGCAGTGTTCTACATTTGTGCTGTGAAAGTCCACCACAAAAATACCAAATGACAGTAAAACAATAATGAAAAAGGAGAAAAAAAACAAAAAACAAAAAACAACAAAAAAAACCAACATAAGAACCTCCTCCCCCTAAACTGAGCTACTCCTGTTTTCATTAGCTTGAGCTCTTCTGCAGTGTTTTCATCTTTTGATTTCAAACTCCTTATGATGTGTGAATTGGTACCATCTCAGTACTAGCTCTGCTAGTACAGCCTGTGTTCAAATCTCTGCCATCTGATTACTGACAAAGAGCAGAGCCTTTTGCTAATTTACTCTAACCTGGTACAAACCAAGTATTTATTAACTTTACTTATTAAGAAACAGCAAGTGAGTAATTTGCCCCTGTTTTTGAGTCTAGATGTTGGTTGGTCCACAGACTAATGGGCGCCTCTCTTATACTCCCTATGAATTCCAGCAAACAGTAAAAGATTTTATTTTTTTATCATCTCTATAATCTGTAGAAATGAATGTGAGAGTTGCATTTGATTGATGGCACAATGTTTATTTTTAATAGGAGAAAATTTGTGCCCCTCCTGCATCATGATAAAGCACCTGCTGTTAAGGAGTACTTTGTTCTTCATTCCACTTGAAGAAGTTCTAGATATGGAATAGCAAACTGCTATTCCCATTTTTCCTTTGTGGTCCAAAATCAGTGCAAAGTATTAAAATTTTTGCAGACTGCTCCTAAAATTTTTTTTTTTTTTTTTTTTTGTTTTTTGTTTTTTTTTTTTTGTGATTTAGACACCACAAAAAAAAGCCTGCCTAAGTTCTGTGCTAAGTGTGAACTTCTTGTCTCAGAATTACAGTTTTGCTTCTTAAAGAAGCACCCAGTTTCAGTTTTAATATGAGTTTTTTTCTGCTTACTCTAAGTTGTTATTATTATTTTTCTGGCTCCATATCACCACTTGCATGTCACCAGAGCACATTACTCTTCAGCCCTACCATTTGCTTTGTGCTGGTATGTAGCAACAGGGAATAGAGAGACATGGACCCCCTTATGCATGCAAAGGAAACCTCTTATTATAGAAAACACTCTCCTTTTATACTTTTAGTTTCCACCAGACATCACCAAAACTTAACAGAAGAAGGGCACCCACTGGCTGCTCAGCCACAGCGCTGCTGTCCCTGCATTCTATCACCCAGTCAGCTTCCCTCTCGCACGCTGTCCGCACGTTCCTCCTCATAACTGCCTCTCATTCCCCCAGCCAGCTTCCAACCATCCGGAGCCTGCAGCTGTGCCCTCCTACAGTGCTTTCTGGTAAACATAAGTTTTAATAACTTTAACATTAACAAACTCATATCCTACATTGGTACCAAAAAAACAAAACAAAACAAAACAAAACAAAACAAAACAAAACAAAAACAAAACAAAACAAAACAAAAAACCCAAACAAACAAACAAAACAAAACAAAACAAAACAAACAACCAAAAAACCAAACCAAAAAAAACACAAAAAACAAACAAACAAAAAAAAACAAAAAACCACACCCCAAACCAACAACAAAATAGCAAGTAAAATTACATACTTGTTTTGATTTTGGTTATATGAAGAAAGTGTATAAAAATCACAGAATATAAATATAACATAACTGAAAAAAATCTGGTTTACCCTGCTTGCTTTTCAAGCATGTTTGCTAGTGGAGCACGCTACTGAGGAACATAGCATGGTCTGCTTATTTGCAAGGTTTTCTTTTCCTTAGAACATGGTAGTGTGTGGTGGTGCAGAACTGTTTTATTAGGTTTTTGTAAGAAGTTTGTGTTATGGTTCATTTCACTGTATCCCCAATTCTGTATCCCTTTTGTGTTGTCTGTATAATAAGGTGTTTTGTGTCAATCATCCCACCCCTCACATGACATGTAACATCCCCTCTGCCCCTGCCCCCCTTGCTCTGGGGCAGCCTGTCTATCACTCCAGGGGTCCCTCCCGGACTGCGAAATCTCAGGGAGAGGGCTTCAGGTGATAGGTAGCCTGGGGGGAATTCTTTTCCTCTGGAGGTGGTTGGTCCAAGGCTTGGGGGTGGGCACACCTTGTTACCCCCTGGATCCCCTGATTTGTTGTCTTGTTGTATCCTCCCTGGAACCCCTCCCCCGCTTATAGGGGGTAGGAGGGAGGAAGAAAGGCTCTCAGTCTCTCATCTCTCAGCTCTCTCAGCTCTCAGCTCTCTCAGCCTCTGAGCTCTCAGCCTGGAAGATCTCAGCCGCCAGCCTCGGAGCTCTCTGCTAATAAACATCTTTAACCTGCTAAGCTGAGAGCCAGCCTTTTCTCTTTCTGCTGCTGTTGACTGTCTCGATACATGGAGTCTAGCTGCTGAGCCCAGAAGCCAAAACGAACTGGAAACTTTGTGTCTGTGTTGACTCGAGCTAGCTGGGGGTCAGCTCCCGCCCGGAGCGGGACAGAAATAAACGCAGTAGTGTATCCTTTGTACCTGAAAATATTCATATTTTTACATCCAGTTTAAAATTTTCATTATTCATCAGTCATCAGGTGCTGAGAAATCGTGTTGTATATCACTTGTGGGTTTGGGGGTTTATTTCTCTCTTTTTGTTGCCCTTTTTTGATTACATGATCTTGCAGCTCTTGTTGGTTCATTTTCTTTCTATCATTAAACTGTTCAACTTTTCTTATCTCAACCCACAGAATTCACCTTTTATACAGTTCTCTTTCTCAACCCAAGGGCAGATGTGTGTGTGAACGAGCATGGTAGTTAAGTTTCTGGCTGGACTCAAATCACAGCATTATTATAGAGGATTGTTCTATCTTTTTATCTCCTATAAAGTTATTGCCAGGTTTTGCATACTTCTCTTTTGCTGTAATGAAGGTTGTGTTGTTAATCAGCAAATGATTAAGCTACTAAGCATTACTAAGATAATTATTCTGCATTACACTTGCCACAAAATTTTGCAGGGTTTTTTATTTAATATTATTGTTAGAATCAGAAGATTCTTCTACTTCTAACTCCAGACTTCTGTTACAAGAGAACTAACCAATTTAGAGAGATCACAGTTTCTTTTTCATGGTATCTGAAGTGATTTTCCCACTAGGACAAAATGATACTTAACAAAACAACAGAAGGGAAAGTCTTAGTGAAATTGGTCTTCATTAACACATTTTTGAACAACTATATTCTCTTTGTCCCCTAGTACTTAATACACAGCACCTAAATCAAGGGCAGTGCTGGAAACTACTTGTGGAATTGCTCATGTTTATCTTAATTTACCTATTTTATTATAAACCTCAGATTGTGGAGTCACAAACCCACAAATCCATAGAAGGGCTGAGATTGGAAGGAATCTCTGGACAGTGGTTAAACTGATTGCTTTTTCTGGCTTGACAGCTCAGTATTTAGGAGCCTAAACCAGATGTGTTCAGAGATTGGGTTGTATGTTTCCTAAGAGCTTCCATTAAAAACAAAAACAAAACAAAACCAAAAACAAAACAAAACAAAACAAACAAACAAAGAAAAAAACACAAAAAACCAAAAAAACCCCCACCAAGATTTAGAAATACTAAAGTTGTACTGTGAAATGCTTAAAGTCAAAGTTGGAGTTTTATGTCAGCTGCTTTCCCTGTCTCAAGTCATTGAGAAAAGTGAAAGCACACAAACAAAAAAAAAGCGTAAAACCAAACAAACCCAACCCCACCCAAAACACCCAACAAGGCCTGGGTGCATGAAAAGAAAAAGCTTTTCTTCTATCCCAAAGATAAACACATACCATTGACTGTGTTTCATTCTAATCACTAGGCCTTGCTCACTGGACAGCATAGCAAACCCTATGAGAGTGAGTTTTTTGCTTGATTTTTGAAATGTCACTTTTTCTCAGTCTGACACTTGAAAAAAAAAATAAATTATGCTACATTGCTGCATAAGTAGCAGTGTAACTGGACAGGCTCTTCCCGTCCATTTATCAAAGTGCTCCTTGCTCTCATTTTGAGGCCAGCTTCAAGCAATACACCGTTCTGATAATGCGAGCAACATGAGCAACATTCAGGGGAGCAAAGAGCTTTGCATGAGCAAAACTCCTGTGCCTTTTTTTTTTTTTTTTTTTTTTTTTTTTTTTGTTCTGGTACACACTGCTCTGCGCAGGAAGCCTTTCCTTCTAGGGGTGACTGAAAAGAAAAAAGCTGAAATAAACAGCCATGCACATTGGGAGAGCCTTTGATGACAAGGTGCAGAAGAAATCAGAGAAGCTGAATAGAGCTGTGGTTTCATCATGAAGAGGAATAAGTGGTGAAAACAACAAAGCCTTGAAAGTACAGAAAATGCATTTTTTTGGACAACTGATGCCAGTCAGATAACATCACAGAGCCTATTTCTGACATGCTGTCATTACAACTGCATAACGAAAAAACAAGTTAGGACTAGATATTGATCTTTGATGTGTCAACACTACTGCAGTTATGAGCACTTGATTCAGAATTGCTTCCAAGGCTGCATGGGTTTACAGCACAAAGCAGAGAGCTGCCCTTGGTGAACTACAAGCTTGTGAAAGCTGGGATATTTCATTTACTTATATTAAACTGATATATAAGTTTAAATTTAGGTTAGATATTAGGATGAAATTTATCCCTGTGAGGGTGGGGAGGCCTTGGCACAGGATGCCCAGAGAGGCTTTGGCTGCACCTGGATCCCTGGAAATGTCCAAGGCCAGGCTGGACAGGGCTTGAAGCACCCTGCGATATTGGAAGGTGCCCTTGCCCATGGCAAGGGGTGGAAGTGGATGAACTTCAAGGTCAAAGTTTGCAAGGCCATCCAATCCAAATTATTCTTTGATTCTATGACATATTTCTACTTAAACATCACTGCAGATGCAATGGTTGAAATCTTTGGGGTATCCAGGCGTTTTTCATGGTAGTCATCTAAACCTGAAGAAGCTGGGAAACTGTCTCTTTTCTGAGTTGCTCCCTCTGTACTAAAGTCTAAGCATCCTCATCAGCACAGGTGGAATGATTTCTACTGGGAAATTATTTAGATTTTTCTGCTCATCCTACAAACCACACTCCACTGAGGTCTTTAATATAAGCTTGAAAAAGGCATTATTTTCCTGACTCATCTTGTGCTCATCTTGGCTTCCCATTTAGAATAACTTTGTATGGAAATTGATTAACCATCTACAGCTCACCCTGCTCCCTCATTTTACCTCCAGCATCATCAGCAAGCAGCTGCCATGTACAAAGTCTGCCTGATAGACTGGGATAGGTAGGTTTGAAAGAAAGATCTGACCCTTGAGGTGCGAGGGGCCCATCAAACACTTTTGTGATTCTTCACAGTATACCTGTGCAATGTTATTATTAAATACTTCTGTAGAGTGCAGAGGAAAGATAACTCAATCTTGTATGCACCAATTTCCTTCTTTCAGTATATAGTGCTACATAATGGGATGAAGAAAGATGAGGTTGTGTGTGGCTGTTGAGCCAAGACTAGAGAAATTGCTGTCTCATGTTTAAGAAAGCTAAAGTTCCCCAATGTAAGTGTGTAGCCTATGACAATTAGAAGGGTTAACTTCACGTGCACCAGAGCAAGTTTTATGAAAAGTGGGACAAAGGCAGTTGTATGACCTTCATGACTTTAGTTTTTTTTTTTTTTCCCTCTGTGGATGCCAAACATTTTCCACCCAGAATTACTCCATTTTTTCTTCTTAAAGATCTCCCCCCAAGATCAGAACCCCTCACCTAGGTGTTTTTTTTTGTTTTTTTTTTTGTTTTTTTTTTTCGTCCTCACTGGTCAGAGGATCAACAGGAATTAATTTTTCAAAGGTCAGGTGGCAGGATTCTGTTCCTGCTTCAGTTGGCTTTCTAATTTTTCCTATTATGGTCATAACAGTTTGCAACTGATCCAGGCATTATTTGATGATTTGATTAAATGATCAAGCATTAGAAGGCCTAGTTTAGCTGTAGCTTGAGCAGGACTTGCAACATGGCTGTAAGGATGTGAAGCTGGTTAAAATGCCAAAATCCAGTTTAGCCTTTCCCATTTGAGTGATGCTCTGCAGTGTAAAACAATCAGCTGCAATAATCAAGCAGAGGGAAATGAGTGCCATTTTCTCAGTCATTATTTTCCTTTCTATTTTTAACTGCTTAGTCTTAAATGCAGTATTTTATTTTAATACTAATTCAAGGAGAGCTTGTAGCCTGCATGGTCAGAAAGAGCTGGGAGAGTGGCTTAACCTCTTACAGATTTTATTTCTCTTCATCTGTGCCTCACACTTAAGGCTACTAAACTGTAACTACCCAGGTTCTTTGGATGAGTGAGAAAGTAATGCTACTGAGGTGAGATATTAAAGGGAATTTTGAAGAGGAATCATAGATTTCCAGCTGTGCTCCTGTCTCTGGATATCTGTACTGGTCCATGTAATAGGAAATGGGGTGATAAGATTTAATTTACGTCAATAAAATATGCTATTCTAGAACTCTGATTTCATGAAAAATAATGCTTTTCTAATGATTTGAGCCAAAATCTCATTGAAAGAGTATGAAAAGCTGCTATCCTTCAGTTTTCTACTTTCTCTCTCTCCATTCATAATGATGATGTATGGGATCTTGCAGAAAATAATTAGGGATATCCAGCCCCTTAAATAGAAACTGTTGCTATTATCTGGACCAAAGTGTGGGTCATCTGCTCTTTCATAACACAGACAGCATTGGAGCTGCCAGGCAGAATCCTCAAAGCAAAAATAATGATTGAAAAAGACACAAATATACTTAAACAAGGTAGTCGCTATCAATTACTAAGTAAAATAGTCAGACTATTCATTATCCAAAACTGAATTTTGTGAGCTGGAAGATTTCTGCCAGTATATGGATTTCTTTCATAAAAGTTTTCTTTGCTGGCTTCACTCTCTATCCATTTGCTTTCACCTATTCAGGCCCATCAGAGACCAAAAGAAGTAGCAACAATTCTAAATTTCTTTGTAATGAAACTGATGAATAGGTTTTAACTTCCTTAAAATAGGTTTTAACTTCTGTGGTTTTTTGCTTATCTGATGTCTGACATGATATCCAAAGTCAGAGGCCATCATGTCAAGACCTTGAGGAAAGTGATTGCTCTCTAGTTAATTTCTGTTATTTTGCAGAAGTCAGTAAGCTTTTAATAGATTGATTTCATCTCCTCAGGGGAAAAAAAAAAAAAAAAAAAAAAAAAAAAAAAAAAAAAAA
>JANEHK010000132.1:39246-61718 GCA_025960845.1 Tachycineta bicolor | reverse complement strand
TTAAAAAAAAAAAAAAAAAAAAAAAAAAAAAAAAAAAAAAAAGGGTATTATGAAGAGACAACTTGTGAAATATTCTGTAAGACTGATACATAATCCTGTCAGTCTAAGGAGTTTTTCTGACACTGAGGATTAGGCAACTCTCAGAAAAAGCAATATGATTCACTCTGGATTATTTTCTCAGTGTTTGAGTACCAAATACTTATTTCTTGTGTGTGTTAGGGACAGAAGTGTAATAATAGGCTGGAAGACGGTGTGAGATATTCCTAATGCTCACACACAGGGATATAGAAGTGGTGGTGTTAGGCAGTTGCATTTTTGTGAAGTACTACTGTATGCCCTTGTATGCTTGATCCACACAGATGTGATATTTCTAAAAAGGAACTACATCCTTTGCTCAGGTTTTACCACATTATTAGTGGTACAGGGTGTGGGGGGGTTGGTGTTTTTGTTGTTGTTGTTTTGTTTTGTTTTGGGGATTTTTTGGTTTTTTTGTTTGGTTGATTGGTTGGTTGTGGGGGTTTTTTTGTTGTTGTTGGGGTTTTTTTTGTTTGTTTGTTTTTTGTTTTTTAATTTTTGGGATTTTTTTTTTACACTAGGTTTGCCCCTAAATAAACTTATCCTGTGCAGGCTCATATAGTAGCCTGTAGTTTCCATGAGATTCTTTGGTCTAGAGGGGAGTTTTAGTACACTAAACCTAAATATACACTAAAATTTCAGATGCAAAGGCAACAGGATAATAAAGTGTTACTGTCTCTGACTCTGCAGCTTATCTGAAAGATACCAGGAACTGAAATCTCTGCTCACCAACATGGTGATGTATGGCTTTGCAAATCTTTGCTGACGGTGATAGGACACACCATCAGCAAAAAGCCACACAAATCAGTTACAGGAAAAATACTTTAAATAGAATTCAATGTAGATGAAGTACAACTAATGCAAGTGTGAAAAGAACAATCCTGACCACACCTATAGAGGAAGGGATGTTACTGCTAAAGAAGGAAACCTTGGAGGTGCAACAGCTGTTGGCACAAAATTACTGTCTTCAGAAAACATTAAAAAAAGTGAATTAATAAAAAGTTATGAGGAGAGGGAGAATAAAACAATGCTGCTATTTCAGGCACTGTCTGCCTAGGTCTTGGGTACTTCAAGCCACTCCATTCTCTCCCACCTCAAAAGAGATATGTTTTAACAGAAAAAGATTGTGATAAAGGCAGCAATCAAGATCAGAAATACAGAGCTGTTGAATGGACTAGGACTATCCAGCCTGGTGAGGGCAGCAGAAAATCAACCACTTTTACAAAGGGCTGCCCTATGCCGCTCTCAGAGCGGAGAGAACTCTGGAGGGAAGAATGAGCTGAGCCTGGGAGAGGGGGAAGGAGAGATGGTCTAGTGTCTGTATTTTTTGGCAGTAAATTAAACTAATGCTTCTCAACCTAAGTCATCTGTGCTCATAACAGTAACATGTCAACCATCTCCCTGTTTTTATCATGATGAATGAGCCTTATAATCTGGTTTTAGTCTGTTTTTTGTGCCCATGTCCCGCTGAGCATGGGTAGTCTGGCTGTTAGCCAAGGCTGACACACCAAAGGTGCTTCTGCATTTCTTGAATCAGCACCATTTAAGAAGGCAAGGCAATATGGAGGAAAAGTAAAGATATATATCTATTACACATCTGCTGTCAGGGTTGCTAGCGGTTCCACTGGGTCTTGTACTCTTAAAATCAATTATGTTCGCACAAAACTGCTTTGTAACTGCATATCCTGAAACTCTCTAGAAGTTGGTCAGTAAACAATGGGATGGATTTCTCTCACAAAACGTTTTCAAGATAGTTTGAAAGTTCATCTCTGTTTGGTAAAAAATCCTCTGCAAATAAAAATCAGTTTCTTTACTTTTTCTGTATTTAAAATGTGTTTTTTATGCTTCATCCAGCTTCTCCAGTAATTGGCACAATTTGTCAAATAAAGCATTCAGAATGAATTTTCAGGTGGGCTGTTTCAAAAAATAATTAATCTCCATAATACTATGAAAATATGAAAATTTATGAAAATATGATTATCTTTATATATTATTCATAATGAATAGCAAATTCAGGCCTCCCTTCAGAACAGAGAAATTAATTGTACATTCATCATCATGTAAATGAAGCAAAGTAATGTGGCTTAGGGGTTTTTTTGAAATATCTGTTTTAAGAGGCCTTGGGTGAAGAAATGGTCAAGTATTTATCCTTTTGTTATAAAAGCTAAACCACAAAGAGAAATGCATGACATTTTACAGACTTGAATTAATATTAAATAATTTGTGTGGGAGCTGATAGCCTTGGCAAACAGCTAATTAAACCAGTGGGACCCATCTTGTACATTGCTACTTACATCTACTTGGAAACATGGAATTTTTGTTCTTTTCTTAGTGTAGTTCTCTTCTGGCAGGATCAAGGCTGCAACAATCTCATTGAAAATACTTAACTTGAACTTTTCCTCAATTTCAAGTAGCATGACTGTGAGGTTTCCATGGATTGGTCCACTTCTTTTAAGCAGAAAAGTATTTTGTTGTTTCAAGCTTGCAATATTAGGGGTTTTTTTGTTTTGTTTTGTTTTGTTTTTTGTTTTTTTTGTTTGTTTGTTTGTTTCTTTTTTTTTTTGTTTGTGGGTTTGTTGGGTTTTTTTTGGTTTTTTTTTGTTTGTTTTGTTTGTTTGTTTTTTTGGTTTTTTTGTTTTTGTTTTTGTTTTTCCCTATTTCATGGCTTTTTGAAACTATGCAGCACCACTAGGTACAACTTGGGGAGCTGCTGAGGCGATTTGGTTTGCAATTGCTCTTTTGCAGTTAAAATTGTCCACAAAATAAATTTCACGCCTGTAAGTGATAAGGGCTTCAATTAAAACTTCACACACAGATATTATGTTTTTTAAAAGGCCACTAATGACTGATACCACTTTTCAGCAGAAACTCTAATGGAGCTAATGTACTTGTTTCACTGTGATTTTTTGAGAAAATACGATTTTATTTTAGTATTTGCTCTTCTACGTGACATATGCAAAGATAGTATCTATGCCAGTTGCTGTCTGATACTTAAAACAGAAGGAAAGAACCCAGAAGGAGAGAGGTATCTGTTAACATCTCATAGATGAAAGGGGCTCATGAACCAAACATAATTAATTTCTACATCAATCATATTTGCTTGCATTGTTTTCACACATCCTTAATATATGAAACTGGCTCCACAGTTCTGCGTGTGGCATGGGTGGCCTCATTCTAATGAGCAGCTTTATATAGTGGATGTACTAATTTCTCAAAAAGATTTTAAGAAGTTGTGTATGTTCTAGTTGCTGTATGTCCTCTTCCTTAGAGCAGAGATAACATCAGAGATAAAACTCTCTGCAGCTGAGAACTGTCTCTTCCTGGGGAGGTGAGAGTGGCCAAGAGCACCAGATCTTCAGCTTGGACAAGAGATTTCCTTTTGCGGGATGTGCTGCAGAGCCCTGGGACACAGTTAATAATGGCAGTGGATGGCATCCACTGTCATTACAGATCATGAAAGCTACCAACCACCCTTGCATGGTCCTCGGGGAAGTCTGAGGGAAACTCAGGAAAGCTTAGTTCTTTTAGATGTTTATTTTCTTGTAATTTTAGCTTTCCTCTATTGTTTTAAGTATGAGGAGTTTAGCTCTGTGATTCATTGTTTACAGGTGGAAAAGATTACATGACAGAATACCAAAGAGATGTGTTCAGCTCAGTTTCCCTCCACTTCTTGCCAGAAGGCTGGTGCCTGAGACTGCCCTCACAATTTCTGCTCCAGTGCCATCACTGCCAAGAATCTCCCTCCAGAAAATACAATGTATGACCAACATATAAACGTGTAAATGCAGGCCAGTCTCCTTGGATACGTATTGATACTTAGCGTAGGTTGAGTTAAAGTCAAAATTTCTTGACTATAAAAGGATTATTATTAAAGGATTTTTATATATATATATATAAAAGAGCTTCTGCTGGTTTTATTTTTGCAATAGCTGAAGTGCATTTCCTATAAGGTCAAAGTTCTGTACAGAGTAGTGTCTAGAGGGTAAAGTTATGGGCCAGAGCATGTGTCAGATAACATGAACTTAAATGGGGAAGAAAGCCAACAAACACAAGCCGAAGAAGCTCCAGTGAGGCCTTCCCAGAACTATTCCTCAGGGTATGTGGCAGAATCTTCTGCACATGCTTGTGTTCAACCAGTATAATTTTGTCTTTTTTTGTGGATTATTAATATGAGTAAAAATCCTGATAAAATGTACATAATTAAAATTTTAAAGTTGTGAGGAGCTGCAATCAAAAATGGCAGAAGAATAAGACACTTGTTTGAGACTCAGATATTCTAAGATACCTTTACTCTGAAAAACAGAGGACTTGGAGTCTTCTCTTGGACCATAGACAAGTACAAATCAGCCACTACTCCAAACTACTACCAGATTAGAGAGCTCAAAAGAAATTCAAGTATTCATCGAATCACAAGGTCTAATGGAGTGGATTTCTCAGCCAGGTTAGGTCTCTAAATTTTGTGTCCAGTGCATGAGAAAAAGTAAAGCATCTCAGATGAATCAGTCCTGAGCTGACCCCTCAGGTTTTAACTGGAGATCCCCTCCCATTCTAGCGGTGGAAAAGACAAATGAGTTTTTTATTGCTATGTTGCGTTGCTTATATGTTGAGAAAAACTATGAAAGACCTGAAATGTTTTGAAATTAGGACTCTGTAAGAGGCAGTCTGAAGTTCCCCTCATTTGCCTCATGATCAGCGAGAGGACCCCGAGGACCTCACTGGAGTTTTGGCCTGCTTGAGGTAGATGCTTGCCAGTCATCTGCAGGTGCATTTTCCTGTGTCCCCACGGCAGGGTACACTGGCTTTGAGCAGTGTAATGGCAGTTCTGTACCCAAAGTTTGCACTTGCTTCACATTCCCTGCTCCACAACAACAGCTTACGAATTTCCCCATCTCTTGGCCAAATGGACTTTCTGGGGTCACTTTGGGGGTTCTCCACGGAAAATCCCTCATCTGCTTCACAACCACTGTGACAGATGGAGATCAAAGCCCCCTCCCAAGGACTGAGACTGAGACCTCTATACAAAGCCTCTCTCAAGGACTGAGACGTGAGGCCCCTACAACCCTAATACAGGGGGGTGGGGGCTGCCTTAACTGAAGCGAGATGTTTGCCTGCAGGTGTGGTCATTGGACCAAGAAGACAATGGCTCTCATTTACTGCTGAGAACATGGACTACCTGTTCCCCCTCGGTGGCTTCAACAGATTCAACTGTTCCCCCCACAATTGAGGACTATAATAAAAATCCCTGAGTTAACCAGCGATTTTGAGAGACTCTCCCTGACGTGACAGGTGGACCCATCAACTGAACTATGAGGACTTTGTCTCCACGTTTGGTAGCTATATCCTCTCTTTCCTCTCTCTCTTTCTCTATCTCCTTCTCTCACTCTTAATCCCTCTATCGCATTTGCTACAGTCAATCAATAAAAGGTGCATTTGTTTTGATTAATACTGAAATCCCCACTGTGTTGTGTTCTGCACTCTGAGATCAGTAAACGAACCATCACCCCCGCTTGTACAAGTGGATTGTGACAGACTCTCCAATGTTAGTGGAATTTGGACATCTATGTGCTTTGATAACTTTACTGAAGTTGTCTTATAGTCAGTACATTTTTAGCACCAAAAACTTGATCCCAGATTACAATGACTGTGTTGAAAACACAGAATGCCTTGAATTAGGCATTCAGCATCAAAAAATGTTAAACATATTTCTCATTTTTGAAGTCTGTTCAGGACATTCAAAAAGGTGTGTCCAGAGGTGCGTCCAGAACTTGACTGCTTTAATGAAATTACAGACATTAATGTGTCTCTAATATTCTAGCACATGAGTGAGTTGCAGTTCTTAATGTTTGTCACCAGACATCTCCTGTGCAGGTAGAAAACTGCATTTTCATAAATGGTCAACTCAGCCCCAGCTGTTTAGTTGAGGTCATTATGTTTTGGGATCTAAATTCAGGTTTGCAGTCCCAGGTTATTGCTGGGGTCATTTGGAAATCCTCTATCCTGAGAAAATAAATATTTTAAGTTAGTTAAGAAATAATAAATCAACACAATACTAAATCAACTTTCTGAGCTAGGCATCAGGAGAGACTTCATTGCAACCCTAATAAGTAAGATAAGCTCAAATGCAATGCATCCTTATTTTGAAGGAGCTGTTTATATGCTGAACAAGTACAGTAAATCCTATCCCCTTTGGATTTTTGACTTTGTACCTGTCAGCACAATTTGATAGGTGTTTCCCAGAGGAGTTAGAAAACATTAGCGTGCAGGAAGGGAGATTATCTGAAGTGTAATGAATCTGTTGACTGCAACAAGCACCATCTATCACTGTCATACAGAGAAGTTGGTATGATCTGAAGATTTATGCTCTGAAGCAGACATTCCAGCCCACTGAGTTTACCTTGTTTGTTCTTACACGCTCTTAGAAAAGGTCATCTTTGATTTTGGCAGGCCTTCCTCTCTGTTTTGTTTACTTACATCCAACTAGTGAAATTACAGCATAGCAGGAGGTTCTCTGCATGAGTAGGCATGAAATGAGAAGAGAAAACACTCTTCCAGCAGTATTTTCAAGAATACTTAATGCTGTTTTCTGCACATTAATTTATGGAAACAAAAACAGCAGTAGCAGCAAACAAATTGCAAACAAATACCTTTGAAAAACAACCCTGTCACCCTGTTTTTTCTGAGTTTTTTAAAAGCTTTTTGATTGTTTATAAAATGGAGTCAGACTTTTTAGCTACTGTACAATATTAAGAGCAGTTTCTACCTTTTTCTCACACATGTAACATAAACAAACCCTTTGTTTTTCATTCTCTGTCCTTTGTTTGCATATTTCTAACCTGAAAACAATTGTAACTGACAGGTGGTGTGGCCTTTTGGCTGGGAGGTGAAAACTCCAAAAGCCAATCCACAGCCAGACCCACAAATGTATAAAAAGTAAGAAATAAACAGGCAGAGGGCTCTTCGCCTGGGTTCTCGGCTGGGCTCTCGGCCTTGGCTCTCCCGGAGGAACAACTCTGCCCTGTGAAATTTCTCGTATACGTGTGATTGATTTGCGTATCCCAGTCACACAACCCTGCTCTATGTCAATACCCAGCTTGCCTTCAACTGCAATAGAGTCTAGGTAAATCTGACCACCTAGAAGAGAGTGGAATGAAAATTCAAGTTACTTACGTTTTAACGTGTCCTAGACTAGCATCTCCCACACATTAATTTCAGGGTTGGAGAGGTTGGTGTTCCATTACCAGGAGCAGATTTAAAAGTGATATGTGGGTATACTCTCTGCTCCATTTAGAGGTTAGGATATTTTACTGAAACCTTTAAAAAAGTCTTAGTGAACACTCTCAAATATGTACATTAGTAGACTTTAGTAAAGACTAATTCCTGCTCATATGCAGGGGGAAGGAGAGCCTTCTTTAGCTGATGGGAAAGCAGAACTATATCCTGCTGGGTCACCTAAGCTGCTCAGTTGGGCAGACTGTAATACCAGTGTGTGGCTAAGAGCTTGCAACAGATGACATTTAGGCTTGATTTTTAAAGAAATGAGCTTTCACCTCTGATTTTATTCCCCCTGTAGAACTCAATGGAGGACTTTTGCCTTGCAGAGCATTTAGGCACTATAATTACTCTGAACTATGCTTCTGTGGCATCTATAGACTGGTTGTGCACAGTGGTTTGATTTTTTTATTATTTATTCTTAAATGGGAGTTCTATCTTCCAGCTCGTCTGTGCCCTTAAATTTAAATACACATTCCCTACAACTTTTTAAAATCCCTTTATACCTTTCAGAGCATAAACACTAAAAGTTGATAAGCAAGGTGTTGTGTTGTGGCTGAATGGCTCATTTCTAGGGAATACTGGCTTTCCAGTTGCTGGTGTAACGAGTCCCAGTTTTCTGTAGCATGGCAAATAATTATAAAAATGAGTGTAGCTGTGCTTTATCTCCGCACCGGGCAGACGCTGGCCCCTGGCTGGCTCAGATCTGCACAGCGACCAGGATGTTCCCAGTCCGGATAGGCACGCAGGTTATCTTTACCTGCTGGACCGGCTTCTCAGCAGCAGCTGGACCAAATACTGTCGTGACAGCAGCGGCAGTAGAAAAGGATGGCTCTCAGCTTAGCAGGTTAAAAGATGTTTATTCAGGCCTAACTGCGGTAGCACTACAGCTAGCCCAAAACCGCAGGCCAGAGAGAGGCCAGAGAGAGTTTGAAATTCCCTCTCCTCATCTTATAAGCGGGGGAGGGGTTCAGGGGCAGTTACAACAACACAATGAATCAAGGGATTCACGGGGCAACAAGGGGGTGTCCCCCTCCAAGCCTCTGACCAACCAGTGCCAGAGGAGAGGAATTCCCCCCGGGTGACCTATCACCTGAAGCCCTCTCCATATGATTTCTCAATCTTGGGAGGGGTCCCGAAGTGATAGGCAGGTTGTGCCAGAGCGAGGGGGGGGCAGAGGGGATGGTCCAGGTCAGGTGAGGGGTGGGATGATTGACACAAAACTTATTATACAGAAGGCTAAAAAGGGTTACAGAACTGGGGATACAGTGAAATGAACTATAACATAAAACTTCTTATAAAAAACCAATAAAACAATTCTTGCACCGCCACAAATCAGAGGTCACATGACCATAAGAGTTTTTCAGAAACACCCATTTCTATCCTGCTAAAAAAGACCTTTGCCAGGTGAAAACTGGTTTATGACTTCTATTGAGTTGTTGCATCTGGTGCGACCAGGATTTCTCTCTATATTGGGGAAAAAGTCTGAGATGGGTTTCAACACTCAAAAAAAAAAAAAGCTGGAGGTTGCAATGCATGCCAATGATTGACTTGATCCAGGAGACTGCTCATTTCTTTCTTTCAGAGCTTGCTGGCTGCATTCTCCTCTTTAAGTGGTCTGAGATGGGTTTCTACACTCTTATGAAAAATTGCATTAATACACCCCTGCTGGATCCATGCACAGTGCCCTTTGCCCTGTCATGGTGATGTTTCCATCCAAAATTCGGCAGAGGTTTGTGCACAGGAGGAATCAGAGAATACCATGCTTACTTTGCTAAGAAGAGGCAGAAAAGCAGGAGGAGCTGTTAATCTTCCACTTTGTATATTTCTTTTATTTGTTAAATGTCTCCTCTTACTTCAGCATAAATGGCTAGAATAAAAAGAGGATTTATTCTAATTACACTGAAAACATATGTACATAGAACTACTATCGTTTTCCCTGATGACATGAGGGCACTGGAGTCTTCAAGCAGAGATAAAAATCGTGCTCAGAACCTAATAAAGGCTGCATGAGCTGTTACTATTTGTCACCATCAAAATGTTCCTTCCTCCTGAGAAAGCCACAGAAGCTGTGCTTTTTGGACGGCAATGGCAAGCCTTGTGGTATCCTAAATTCCCTGCTCAGGAACCTCCTTCAGCTTAAACTGTCCTAGAGAAGCATTCCAGTCAGCTCTGGGAGGTCACTCCAGCTGCTCCAAGTGATGGTAGAAGAGTTCAGCCATGGTGAGATAAGTTTGTGTGGATAGGTTTTTGGTTGCCCTTCCCTCCCCTCGCCGCACCTTCCTGCTCCTTCCCTTTTTTGTTATTTTAAAGACAAAAGAAACACAAGCCAACTTCTTTCCTTTCTTGAATGTAGGTAAAAGCTGCCTTTTGGATTTTTTCTTCAAATAGTGCATAAGTAAGTCAAAGCAGAACAAATTGTAGGCAAGTGGTAAGGGACATTTCTTACACACAGTACTAAAATTTGTGCCAAGAAGCTGTGTTTCTGGTAAGTGGGATTAATTCTTTCTTGCTGACAGGTGTAGGGCTGCAGGTGTCCTTCATACCACCTGGAGAAGAAAGATATGAGAAGAAATTGTCATGATAATTTAGATCATGCCAGACCTGGTTAGTGGGGTAAGAGATGGGAGGGAAAAAAGTGTAGACCAGAGGAAGAGCTATGACTCTTTGAAACCACCTGGTGACATCTGCGGGCAGCAGAACAGAGATGTCCATAGTAGTGTCTCCTCTGGAGTTCACTGGTGGGGGACTTCTGACTCAAGCATAAGGGCAGCCTACCTCCTCATTTTTGGAAGCATCCTCTGTCAGCTGTGTTGGTGGAAAAATAAATCTAATTGTGGTGTAGGTGTTTCCCCGGGTGCATTCATATTAGTGAGCAGTGCTCAGGGGAGCTCCTAGCAGGATCCTTTCTTTGGGAAACTCTGAGTCAGCTCAGGCACAGCATAAGATATGTACAACCTTCCATATTGGAAGTTCTTTGAGAAAAGTATTTTTAGGTTTTGGGAATTGGAGGGTTTCGTTTTGTTTGAGTTGTTTTTTGATGTTTTTTGTTTGTTTGTGGATTTTTGATTGTTTTATTGTTGTTGTTGGTCTTTTGGGTTTGTTGTTGTTGTTTTGCTTTGATAAGTGGCTTAAAAGAGCACCAGCTGATGAGTTGGAGCCCAAGAAAGAATACAAAAGCAAATCTTTCCTTTCACCTCCTGCCTTTAGTTCAAGCGCCTTCCAGCTTCCTAAAAGAAAATTGATTATGTAGAGTTGTGGTTTCATCTTTGCAGAAAGATCAGTGCAACCAAACAAGAAAAACTTTGGACCTCTTCTTTGTATGAATCATGAAAAGTGCATACTCTTTTGTCTCTCCTAAAATAGGGCAGGAGGTCATGTCTAGGTGTACAAAGAATAAATCAGTCCCACTCACAGACCAAAGCCAAGTATATTTTCTTGCGCCACCTTCAGTCCCCAGAGAGCTGCACAAGGTGTGGGTGGGGAAACAGAAGTGCCAAAAGCTGCACAGTCTGGCAGGGCCAGTAAAAAACTCCTTTTCTACCTGTGCCAAAGAGACAGCAGAAAATCTGTCAGTCCAGAGCAGAGCATGGGAGCTTGAGGAAGGGAGGAGGAGAGAAGTCATTGTGCTTTGGGAAGAAAACAAACCTGGAGCACAGTAACAGGAAGGGAAGGAGAGCAGAAGGAAAGAAATTTGTGTTTACAGAATCAGATTTCTACAGGAATATTTCAGCGGTTTTCTTTCACCAAGACCCCAACCAGTGTCACAAAACAACTCCTTGTTGCCAGTCTGAGCTCACACTTGGCTCTGTGGCTGTGTCTCTGGTTAATCACATGGAGATTGCCAACCTGCACTGCCATGTAGGATGACTGGCATTTGCACTAATTTTTCAACTTTATTTGCTTTGTTAGAACAGTCACCTTTTGCAAGAGTACATAAATTTTGCCAGATTTTCATTCAATATTAAATTATATGAATGGTGAACTATTTATGCTGCTCCCTTTTCCCTGCAAGAAGGAGGATACTCATCTAACTCTTCCTCCATTTCCTTTGGGGAATGAACCTTTTACGAACCTGCAAATCAGTTACCATGAAGAAGTTTAAGATCATTTAGTTGCCTTCCAGCTTAACTCAAGACACCTATAAGATTTCTAATTGTGAGTCTTCTCATGGTGATCTTTTTATGCAAGAGAATTTACAGAGTTGTTTCCTGTGAACACAGTCAGTTGGCCACAGTAACAGCCCACCTTGGAGTCTGCGCTTGAGTCTGTCATAAAACAGCAAGCTGCTTTCATCTGAATTACAGGAAAGACAGTGAGAAAGAGAAGGGAAGGGGACAAAAATACAAAGTAATATGAGATTTTGGGATACTGAATACAGCTTTCTTTTTTAGTTTTCTTGTTTCTTCTTTTAATGTTATGCTATTTACTAAAAAAAACCAAAAAAACCCCACACAAAACTCCCCCCCCCAAAAAAAAACCAAAAAACCAAACCAACACACACACACACACACACACACACAAAAAAAACCAAAAAAAACCCCCCAAAAAAACCAAACCCCACCAAAAAAACCCCCACACCACAAAAACACAACCCCCCCCCCCCCACACACACACACACAATTTCTGCAGAAAAGAAGGTAGTAGGGAAACAAGAGAATGAAAACTCAAATTTTCAGGGACTCTGACACTCTTCCTGGATGTTAGAATTGAGTAGCGGCACAGGCATTTCAGGATGTACATTATATAAGAACTATGAAATTAATATTTCTCAGTGATAAAGTCACATGAGTCAATTATTCATAGTTATTAATTTCATTTTAAAAATGTAAATATTTCTGTCCCTTTTGGCACTGGGGAAAAAAATTGAAACGAGTATAGTATTTGACCTTTGACAAATTGTTATCTTTCACACAGCTCGGAGAGAACAAAGACAGCTTTTGTGGGGTTTTAGACTTTTTTCAAATTTGATGTGTTTTCTGATGGAACAGTTCTGTGCCATGTCTGTATTAAGGCCTTATGATATAATCTCAGTGAGCATTGTTGTAAAGTCTGTCCAGAGAATTAAAGATTGTCCTTCTATTTCCAAGTGTTGTCATTAAATTAAACAAACAAACAAACAAACAAACAAAACAAAACCAGCAAAACAAAAACAAACAAAACCACCAAAACAAACCAAAAACCAAAACCAAAACCAAACAAACCAAAACCCAAAACCACCCCAAAACAACCACAACAAAACCCATTAAAACACATTAAAAGGACTTCATGGTTAACTCCTAGATGAGAGTAGATTAACTAGATTCATATTTCCTTCCCACTGACCAAAGCAAGTATTTTTATCAGCTAGCAATTAACCTTTAATAAATTCTTTATTAAAGTCAAGCACTTATTTGTAACACTTCATTTGAAATGTAAATATTTTGCAAGCCAGGTAGTTGGTTTCACAGAACTTTCTGATTAAAACTTTTATCATGCAGCTTTAAAGGCTACAGTCACAAAGGGCAGCAAAGTCATGAAAAGTAGCAAAAGAAGTATTAGAAGAGAAATGCTTCACTGAAATAGAAAACTTGCTGATAACTTGTTAAATGAGGACAGTGAGATCAGGGTTGAGATTTAGTTTCTGAGCTCTTAATCCCTGTAAGAAATGGCTCCTTTTGCCTCTTTGAAATATTATTTCAACCTGGGACCTGTTCAAAAGACACATCTTATGCAATATATGTGCTTATGGCTCTCAGTTTATGGATGCTGCAAAGGTTTCAATTTTTACCAGAATTTCACAACTGCCAAGTGAAAATGCATTGGAATAATTTTTGCCCACTAAGTGGCATCATTAAAGACTTCTCTGAATTCACGCTATTCATATTACTGGGGTTTTTTTGTTGTTGTTGTTTTTTTTTTTTAATTTACATTAGTTTAGTTAGTTTAATTAGTTTTAATTAGTCATGAGGTATTTGAGTGAATTATTCTGGAATAGAAAATGTTATAGAAGAAAGCTTGTTGTATTTCCCCACGAGACTAGACAGCCGCTGATGGCAAAAGTAAAAGAGTCTGCTCTCACCGGGTGGGATATAATAGCTTTTATTCTCGAGTCCTGCCCTGCTTGCCTGGAGCCGTTACAATCGCTTGCTGGTGCAGAGAGCTCGCCACTCCCATTGGGGCTTTTTCCCCAGGGGGCAGGGCCCAGAGGCAGGGACAAGACACCCCCCAACCAGGGAGAAGTGGGAGGGGAACAGTTAGGTTACAGCTGAGTAAGGACAAACCATGATACAGATTACAGATCCGACAAACATAACACAATTAATGCATTACAACATAAGCTGGTCAGAATTTGTTGTGTTGCTTTGTTTTTTTAACCTCTGAGTATGCAACACGCTATCTCATCACTGCTTGCCTTTGAAGCTCTGTGCTTCTTAGCCCTTTAGTGTTGGGAGCATCCACACTTACAGTTTCAGTGCTGCCATTTCTCATGACTCTATCATGGGCCTGATAACAGTTTTCTAAAGTCACAGCTTCCGGGATTACTTCTTGAATTTTACATAATAAAAAAGTGGTTTCTGCGTTGTTAATGTCTTCAGTTAAAAAAGAAGCTCAATAAGAGCAACAGAGATGTGCAAAAAAGTAACTCAGATGGCTTTTCCAATTTCCTTAAATTTTGAGTTCATGTTTTTTAAACAGGAACTTACAGTGTTGAATTTAGAGTTTAGGGATGGATGCTTACTATTGTATAAAGCTGCAATTATCAGGAATCTTTTTGTTTTTTCTTTTTTTACTTTTCTGTGAAACTAAACCCAGATTAGAAGCATCAACATATGTCAGCTGACGTAAAAGCAGAAGAAAAACACCAGGACAAAGCAACTCCCTTAACTGATGCAACCCCATCATAAGGAGAAAAAGTGCTTCTGAATTATGTGTCTTTTTTTGTGACCGTTCAAACTTAACCTGGCACATCTTTGGTGGAGAATGCAGGCACATGAGGAAAACTGTGGGACAAGATTGACTGGGAGAATCTAAAGGCAAAGCAAGTATTAGTCAACAAGTTAGGAAGAATTATAGTGAGTATCTAGGAGTGGAGTAGTTTTGTTGTTTTAAGTAGATAAGAGTTGTATGTTGTATGTAATTTTAATAATAATTTTGCTCTCTGTATACCCAAAGTCGAGGGGTGGATATTGTCATGGGTTAACACAGCTTGTTTTTTAGTTAAAGTGGAAACAGTTCCCTGTCAGGACCTTAGAATTGTTTTAGAAAGGACAGGAACCTATCAGAACCTAATTCTTAGACACTGACACGTTATTAATTTTTAGACACTGACACATTGTTTGACCACTGAGGAAGCTGAATGCGACTTTTGGGAACACCCCTGTAAAAATCCTGAGTGCGTCCAAGCTGGCCGTTTTTCCTTCTGGCCAGCAGAGCAAGCAGCGCTGCCCGCGTGGCCGCCGGGCGCGCCGGGCCAGGCCCCGCTGCCCCACTGGGCTTGCAGGAGCAGTCATGGCCGGGCCGGTGACAGCGGGCAGCAGGGCGGGCTGCAGCTTCGCGTCAGCTCATTTTAAAGCTACTCCTAGACAGCCAAGCCAGGGGAGGTGTCTGCTGGGCCCTCCCCTACCCCCAGCCTTCATAACACCTACAGGCCCAGTTGGGTTGGGTCCACCCCGATGGTCTCCAAAGCAGGGGGAGCAGGAGGCATCCACTGGCCTGGCTGCTCCGAGATCTCTCGTAGTAAAGTTCTTCCCCTCCTATCCCTGTGGCTTTTGAAAATCCTAGAGACTGCTGCCCAGCAGTGAACACGTGGCCATCTACAGGCCCGGGCGAGAATGTTAACTCTTTCCCAGTATGTGGTGGTGCAGAACTGTTTTATTAGGGGTTTTTTGAGAAGTTTATGTTATAGTTCATTTCACTGTATCCCCAATTTTGTAACCCTTTTTGTGTTTTCTGTATAATGAGGTGTTTTGTGTCAGTCCTCCCACCCCTCTCGCTCTGGGGCAGCCTGCCTACCCCTCCCAGACTGCGAAATCTCAGGGAGAGGGCTTCAGGTGATAGGTAGCCTGGGGGGAATTCTTTTCCTCTAGAGGTGGTTGGTCCAAGGCTTGGGGGTGGGCACACCTTGTTACCCCCTGGATCCCCTGATTTGTTGTCTTGTTGTATCCTCCCTGGAACCCCTCCCCCACTTATAAGGTGGTAGAGACAGCTTCTCACTCTCTCAGCTGCTCAGCTCTCAGCTCGGAGCTCAGCTCTCTGCTCCTGAGCTCTCCAGCTAATAAACACCTTTTAACCTGCTAAGCTGAGAGCCAGCCTTTTCTCTTCTGCTGCTGTTGACTGTTCATGACACTATTGGGTCCAGCTGCTAAGCCGAGAAGCCAAAACAAACTGGAAACATTCTGTGGCTGTGTAGACCCGAGCTAGCCAGAGGTCATCTCCCGCCCGGAGCAGGAACGGAACCAGACACACCAGTACAGATGAGACTTTCTGAAATCTCTAATCCTCCTTTTGACTAAAAGGAAAAGGACAAAGAAACACAAACACACAACAGTGAGAAGGCACAACATGAAATCAGTGGAGAGTGAAAGTCCTAAGTGGGACAAAAGAAGAGAAGTAGCCTCATTTGGCTACACTTTTTCTTGTGAAACCATAGAGAATGGATATTTCCTGTAACACACGAATGCTGTTGAGGGGATGCATGGATCTAATTAAAAGTTGTAGATTGATATAATTGAGATTTAATGGAGAATTTTGAACAGTGCTTTGTTCCTAGAGAAAAAGGAGATCTCTAGTTTTAGAGATAAAGATGATTTTAGAGATAGAGAAGAGAATCTTTTTTTTATACTAGAAGAAGCATCTTTAAACCATACCCTAAATAAGCTTGAGAAACAACTAATGGGAGAGTTCAAGAAAGCAGGTTTTCCCCAGGCAGTTGTTCCTGTGACAGTTAAAACTTAACCTAGCACACTTTTCCAGATCAATTCTCTTTTAGACTGCAATATGTTCTTCGGGTGAATGGATTTTTTTAGCTTCAAGTCCAAATATCTAACTCCTTGAGAAAGGTCCTAGAGAAATTAAGTGTCTGTTCTACCGTGAATTCAACTTATGCTGAGCCAGAAAAGTTGCAGTTATTTTAATTTGGCATGTGTCTCAAAATATATTTTCTCCATCTATTTGATTTGCTGATTACAGAAGTAAAAATATTACAAATTTCAGAAATGTATCAGCTCATAAGTAACAAATTTTGAAACTTTGCCCACAATTTATGCATCAAAAGAATGAAAACAGGCTCTGAGGAGGGACTGCT
The DNA here is from genome assembly GCA_025960845.1 of Tachycineta bicolor. NCBI lineage: Eukaryota > Metazoa > Chordata > Aves > Passeriformes > Hirundinidae > Tachycineta > Tachycineta bicolor. Next base: position 45,088 of record JANEHK010000132.1, on the reverse strand, counting down.
GTGAAGAACCCCAGTCACTTGCCTTACTCCTGCAAGAAGTACAGATACAGCATTTGGATCATGGGAGGAGAAATTATTTACTTAGAAAATGAAAATTATTATGTAAATATATATATATAGAATGTAATGTAATATTGATGTTCTCTCTTAGTAGGTATGAAAACATATTTACTAGAAATCCAGAGGGATTTCAGCTTTATATGATACAATTTCTATAATCAGAAATGGCTGTTAATACTGTGCCTTAGCTGGAGCTACAATGCAGAGATCCCTTTCTCAGCAGACTTCAGTAATATGAATAAGTGAGGATCTTCACTTTGAAGGCAACAGGATTTTTTCTGTTTGACTGAGCTTTGAGCATACTTATAGGTCATATTTTGAACTTGTTGGTTCAATTGGTAGCTTCTTTTTATGTTTGCTATTCCAGTTGGTTTTGACTGAGGTAAAAATTGGGAAGATATGAAAGTACAGATATCAGAGCAAGCATCACTGAGACTGATGTTTAAGTGAGGACTTCTCTGTTGAACTTCTGCTTGGGACTTGTACATGATGTTTCATTTGGCGAAAAATACATCCCTTACAGCTGAACTCTCATTAAAGGCGTCAGTGGAAAGAAAAATTACAAGGGAGAAAACAAATCTACAGAGTCCACATAATGGGTTGTAAATAAATGTCTCTGTTATTTTGAATCTAGCAAACTATAGTTTTTTTTTTATTTGTGGTCTTGAGTTAGTTTCTGGAAGGTTTAGGAAGTATCTTTAAAAAAAAAAATTTGACAAACTTGAAAAGTATTGTGGCTTTTTGTTGGTTTTTGTTGTTGTTGTTTGTTTGTTTTTCTTGGTTTTTTATTGTTTTGGTGGGCATTTTTTGGTTGGTTGGTTGGTTGGGGTTTTTTGTCTGTGATGAAATATAGCTATTATACTGACAGAGAGTGTGGAAAATCCCTTGAGCTGCCCTGGGGGTCCGAGACCCTGGCTGGGATCCCAGGAAAGCATTGTCTTTGACTTTAGTTCATGGGAAAAATTTCCAACACTTAGAGATGAGTTAAAAGCAACAAAGATTTGAAATAGATGGTAGTTCAGTTTCTCACAGGGTGGAAATTTGTAGTTTTGGGGTTTTAGTATGGAGATAGATGAGAGCAAGATGGAGGATTTTGGGTGGTGTCTCACCTTCTTCCTCTTCTTCTACTCAATTTTCTACTGTGATGGTGGCATAAAGACATTGGTAGAATGGGTTTGATGTAGAAATTGCGTGTTGTAAAATAGGTAGCAATTATTGGCAGAAAACTTTAAATATAGTATGTGTTAAGAGTTAATTGGACTAGAAACCTTTCAAAGACCTTGGAATTCTTTGGCTGGCGTTCTTGCCAGCTGTGTTATCCAGCATACTAAGCTAGTTGTTTGTGGCATGCGGACCTTGAGATAAGAAACTGAATCTCTGAAGACCAAAAAGCTGCAAGTTCCATTCATCTTTTAACCCTGTACAGGACTTTGTGTGAGAGAAAACACTCGACTCCCATAATATGTGTACCACTGGTGGGGGTTTTTTTTATTTCTTTTTCCAAGACTTGACTTTTTACATCAAATATGAACTCATGCATATTTAATTTGTTTAAACAGTGCCAAGAAGCCTCAACAAAGACTGGGAAAATAATTTTCAGTGCAATTGGAACATCTCAGCGAGTTAGACTTTTCCCTGAAGACCATGAGAAAGTACCAACAGGTAATTCCAAGAAGATTTCTGTGCTAAGGATGCCTGCTGCTCATTGTTGGAAGATTTGTGAGTAGGATTGCAAGTCTGTTTGGTTTTGTTGTGTTGCCACTTAATTTAAAACTTAACCTTTTAAAGAAGAAAGATGACCATTTGAGCCATTTTGGCACAATCATATCTTCAGTACCTTTATCTGCACTCTGTAGTATGATGCAGACTAATTTTGTTCTTAGGAAACATTTACCACCATAGTTTTACTGTTTTTATCTGCTCTTTGTGGAGTTATTTTTCTTTTGGTTTGGTTTTGGTTGGTTTGTTTGTTTGTTTGTTTGGGGTTTGTTTTGTTTTGGTGGGGCTTTTTTTGGTTGGTTTGGTTTTGCTTTTGAAAGCATAAAATCAGTCTTACATATATTTCCCTGTGTTCTACCTATATGAATTATGATCCTTTTATTAAGAACTCCATGTATCATCAGCATAAGCTTCTGATGCTTTAAAAGGCCCTTAATATTTATCTCCCAAAATATTCCCCAGGCTTCTCAGTGAGCTGTCTTCTATCGGTGTGAAAACTATTCCTTTCAGGGTGTTCCTAATGTCACAAAGTATGAAGATATTTTCACCAAGAACATATTTTAAAAGATGTTGTTGGCAACTACTTTTCATTTATCAGCACAAGCAAAATTAGGTGTAAATTCACCAGTATCTGTTTTCTGATGATTACTTAGACTGTTACAGAGCTATAAAAATATGTTTCTCTGCCCTACAGCATTAGTCAAAGGCTTCAGACACATCTCCAACAGAGAAAGCCTATCCAGATTCTTCATCTAATTAGGGATGGCTTCTGCATGTTACTGCATTTACTTTCTTTAGTTATTGTCCTAAGAGTTCTTCTTTATAAGTTTTTAATTCTTCCCTTAAGTGCTCTTGGTATGACAGCAGTATCTTTCAAGACAGCTCAGGAATATTAATGCGTGCTTTTTTAGCTTAGGCCTTTTCCTCCTTTTAGTTTATCAGGTTTTGTCTGTTAATTTTCAGTTAAAATACACGTGTGTGATGCTTGAAACCTTTTTCAGCAAGGCTAAATAGTCAAAACCCTTAAAACATTTCAAGTAACTATTAATATTAAAGTAACTCACAGCATCATTAATAAATCAGTCTCCTGCTGAAGAAAGGTAGCAGTTAGACAAGTCTAGGTAATAAAACTGACTTCAGCAAGACTTCAGTAAAGGGTGTGTTGAAAAGGATATTTCTTTGTCTGTAACTTTGTTTCAGATATGGTTTCCCTTAGTGATATTTCTACCAGTGCACAGGAACATGTACTTAGCAGCAAGACCTTTAAAGCAAATTTATAAATAACTGTAACACTTTCAAGCTTTCTGTCAGTCACAAAGATTGTTCCTTTGTGTTACCTTCTGCTTTCAAGGATGCCTGGGACAATTTGTTCTTTCTTACTTTCTGCATTTGCAGAAGCTGACTTTAGGCTGTCAAGGGCTGAACTTCATGAGTAGTTTTAATCTTGGAAATGTTCTTTTAGGCAAAAATACCATTTGTCCTTTGCAGCCTGGTCTTTCTCCATTGACAAAGAACTGAAATGTGAGGAACTGTTGTAGAACGGGGCAACAAAAATGAAGCCCTTATGTCTTTATCAAATAACTCTAATTGTGAAGAAAAGATAAACAGTTGCTTATGTTTCTTCAGCATTTGTTTCATGATATTTGAGGAGAGGTGTTTTTGTAGCTGTTATTGAACAAAAATTCACATTTCTATCAAAAAACCCTTGGTAAAATTCATTCTCTCCTGCATGCAAAATGAAACATAGAATCATGCTGGGTTCTATGTATCATAGAACAGGATCATCAAGTCCATCAGTTCATCAACTCAAACTCCTGTCCCTGTGCAAGACACCCCCAAAAACACAACTTGTGCCTGAGAGCATTGTCTAAGCATTTCTGGAACTCAATTCTGTATGACAGTGCTGTAAGATTTGGGTTCACATTTTGACACAGGTTTGTGTGGTGTGTTTTTACAAGTGTATGTTTTCATCTGTATAGGCATACATATACTTTTATGTATAAATTTGAATATGTACATATATTTCTTATAAATGCAGATGAGGAGAAAATGAGTGTCAGTATTCCTGTGCTTTGAATCTGGTTTTAAAGCAATGAAATATCTTGCAGGAATGGGAAAAATATCCCTGTTCTAGGCTGATGATCCATGCTTCATCAGGATATTTATTCTCTGAGTCCAAAAAGCCTGGATTATGTCTGTTCTTGATGAATTTTCATGCAATTGAGCTTGATCTGCCAGGTGGGATATTGATCCCAGGGGAATTAATGCTCTGGCTAGTGATGTTCCTGCTTTCAGGGAGCTATTTTACCTGTTACTCCTAGGTAGCACCTCAGTTGCTTTCTGCCAGAGAAGAATCTGATACTGTTCTTTTTGTTTGGTATTTTAAGGAACAATGTTTTACATTTTTCTGTGTGGGAATTTAGACCTTTAATGGTCCTAAGCATGTTTCTCAGAAGTTCCTGGCCCTCATTAGCTTTATTCTAATCTCTGGTAGCGGCTTTTGTTCTTGCAGATCCATTTTTCATGTGATTATCTGCCTTTCTAATAGCCTCTCATCCTCAGAGATGCTGTCACCAGCCTACCTCCCGGCTGTGATCTAACAGTGGCAATTCAATCACAGTGAAAGTCCAGAGACATATCCAAGTCACCAGCCTGTTTCTCTGTACAGGAAGGGAAAACAGGCAGAATATGCATGGAGAACTCTGCCTTCAGGCAGTCTCTTTTTAATTTTTTTGTTTATTTTAATTCTTCCCCAAGCAGAAACAGAGCCCTCAGCCAGAATCACTGAAATCAGCCTGGAGAGGCAGCACAGACCCCTGCTCTGAGTTGGAGAACAGTCTCTGTGGATTTAGGTTGCATGAGGGTTTGTCCAAAATTTTTCTGCAAAGGCAATATTTTGCACAGGTCAAGTTATTCCAAACTGAAAATGAGGGAGCAAAGTAGAGGCTGTGGCTTTGCAACAGCCTTTCTCCAGAATATCAGCTGTGATTTGCCCAGATTCATTGCAAGTCTTCTTTTGGCAAGACTTAAAAATGCAAAAAAGACCCTAGACTCTGCAGTCTGTCTTTGGATTTAAGGCATATAAAGATAATATCAGAGCAAAATTTGCATTCTTTGAATGTATTTATTTTGATGAAGTTCCTTCCTATTCCTTTCCTTGCTCTTAGCTTGGGATGATACAGCCAAATTGCCTAAAAGATACAGATAATTGATTCCTATTAATTAAAGAAATGGAACATCCATGCTTTGGAATGTATCTACAGTGTGAATGATCAGTTTAGTTTACTGCTCCAGACTACCCGTCACTGAAATTTGCAATTTTTAGAAGATCAGAGTGGAGAGTGAGTGTGAATTTCTTGCTGAACATCTTCACTGAAGGTCATTTTACACAGTAGATACAGCATCTCCGTAAGAAGTGTCTTGGAATTTTTTTTTTTTTTTTTTTTTTTTTCCCCTTTGAGGCCAAGGATCTCTATATATGACAGCTTTTTTTCTTTTTCAGTGTCAGGCTGTTAACTCCCACAGCTTGTGCCCATAGGTTTTGCATACAGTTTTTTGCCCATGTCAGTCCTATGTGCAGGTCTTGAAATTAATCAAATAGAAGTTGAATCCCTGCTTTTTTTTGCACTCCAGAGAAAAGCCACAAGAAGCAAGGCTTTAAGCATCCAGAAATATCAGCATTTCAACAAGGAAAACCTCTACTTATCAAAGTGTTAAACAAGGAGTAATTCCATGTGTCCCAAACTGTCCATTGCAACTCAGGTATTGTATGGGAGGTTGGTTTGGTTTTGGCTTGGTTTTGGTTGTGGGTTTTTTGTGGTTTTTTTTCATTTGTTTGTTTGTAATGCTACATGTCCTGAAAACAGAATTCTCTGAATGTGCATGTTATTTCCTAGAGCTACCAAACTCTGTCGGCTGGAAATTAAGATTTTTCTCAGATGCTGTGATGAAGCTGATTATTGTAGTGATGTTTGGGAGCACTAATATCTTCATCTACCTAAAACTTTATCACTTGTTACCAGCCAAGAACAGGAGCTTATCAGGAACTTTTTAGTGGAACGAA
>JANEHK010000132.1:19027-30993 GCA_025960845.1 Tachycineta bicolor | reverse complement strand
TCCTTCCTTCCTTCCTTCCTTCCTTCCTTCCTTCCTTCCTTTCTTCCTTTCTTCCTTTCTTTCTTTTTCTTTCCCTTTCTGTTTATGAAATAGTTCCAGGTTTTTTAGCCGTATACTTCTTAAGAATTATTGAACTGTACTGTGTGATTTGGAAAATAATATTGCAGTCATTAGAGACAGAGGGAATGCTTTAAAAACAGCTGAAAAATAGCATGAGGATTTTTTTTTTTCTTTTTATCTTAACAAAATCAAGAGAGAGAGAGAATTATTTTTCTAAAGAAATAGGGATTGTCTTCCAGCATGCATACCTCTGGAGGTTAATTCTTTAATTTTGTAGGCCCAGATTTTAGAAACCTATGTATTTTATTATTATTATTTTTAGGCAAAGTTTGTAATATGTTGATGTGTATATTGCACCAAATGATTTAAGATGACATGTAAGCACTGTGCTTACATGAGTAAGGACTTAAATTTGCAGTCAGGTGTAAATTGGTCTGATCTGAGTTTACTTTTGAGAAGTGTGAAGGTACTTTCTGATGTAGTTGTAAAAGTGAAATAATGGGAAAGTATCAGGGTGAAGTATGATTCAAGTCAATGTAGGGTTAGAAGGCACAGGCCTGCTTTAATTCAATATATTGTTTGCTGAAAGCTCTTACAGACTTCACATTCTTTTTTGCAAATTCTTGAACAATGATCTATCAAAATTTCTGCTCTAAGTTTAGCCAGTTCCTCTGCTGCCAAATACAGCTTGGATTTTTGTCTCTGGAACAGTGAACATATGGTAAACAGTATCTGTTCACCTGCTACCATATGTGTTTCCCAAGCAATTGAGAATTACAGTAAAAAATATATCCTTAGGGCTGAGAGCCAACAGATACACAGCCATAAGCATCCTTCCTGTCAGGAACCCGGGGTTTGGATCTGGTTTTGTTCCTATTAAATGTCCCAAACTCAATTAAAACAATGTTGAGCATCTTCTAGTGTATGCTTCATTTTTTTTTTAGTGTGCTAAGCACTTAAAAATAGAGAAACTTGCAGGTTTCTGGCTTCCATCAGCATTTTTGCCAACTTAGGCTGATTAAAAAAATAAAAGATCGTGAGACAGATCTTGAAGTCAAACAATTTAATTTGCCTGCAAACTCTGCTTCATGACCATGAGGCTTTTTCTACAAATGCAAGTGCTGGGAATGTGTTTCATCTATTTTTTCTCCAGTGACAAGCAAGGTAATAATTTTGTGGGTTTGGGACGTGGTTTGCAGATGGATGAGAGGAAAAAAATTAAATCTCACACAGCTTTTCAAGTGTTTTTAAGATATATTGATACTATTGTAGCTATTCACTTTCTACATAAGACAATGCACCAAGATAAGAAAGCATCTGTCTTCACTTCCTTGAGGGCACTGCAGCACTTGGAAAATAAAATTCTGTTCCTCTACATCTGGCTAAATATGTGGCATTTTGAGAATTTTATTCCAAGTGATTATATGAACCTTGGGTACCTAATAATTATAGTTTCCATGTAACACAGAAAAATAATCTGTTGTCACAACCAAATTTTCCCAGATGTGAACTACACAAAGATGCACAAGAGTAAATCCCTGGTTTTCCAGGTTTCTTTTGCCTGCTTTTATTGAGTATTGATGAGCATGCCTCCATGCTCATCTTGAGATCTACCTTAGTTTCACGGCCTTTCGTGACTACGCATTGCCAAACTGCTTCAAAATGAAATAAAGGTGAGAGTCATGTTACCTGTTTGTACTGAGGTTATTTGTTGTGCTGAGTACCATCTGCTTTATTGCCTAGGACCACATAATCTGGGAAGGTCAGATGGTATCACTGAAAGGTTATAATAATACAGTTATAATACCTTTGGATGTGTCAGCACATTAGTTGCAATGTATTCATAAAATATTTGTATTTATAAATATTTATAAGTGTTAATAAAAAAATAGTTGTTATTTTATTCTAGTTTTGTTGCAAAGCCAAAATCATTCCTACAGAAGCTTGAAATAATGCAGATGATTATCTGAAGAACTCCCCAAACTCTCTCCTGTTTGTAGCGGATGCTTCAAAGGATGTAGAATAAAAATGCAGGGGCAAAGATATATTTTGTAGGCTGCTGTGATATAAAAGGAGACAGCAAGACCAATGTATGCTGCTGAAAGAAAGGAGAGCTGTGCAATGAAACAGACTGACAGAAGCAGTCTGAATTTTATCTGGAATGTATGGGGAAAAGCCATTACATATTCCAATGTTTTGGGTTTGGTTTTGTGGGTTTTTTGTTTTGTTTTGTTTTGGTTTTGTTTTGTTTTGTTTTGGGGTGTTTTTTTTTTGTTTGGGGGTTTTTTGTTTGTTTTTTGTTTTTGTTTGTTTGTTTGTTTTGTTTTGGTGTTTTTTTTGTTTTGTTTTGTTTTGTTTTGTTTTGTTTTTGTTTTTGTTGTTGTCCTGGGGTTTTTCAGTTGTTTGGGATATTTTTTTTTTTTTTTCCTGGTGCTAAGGGAAACCACATAAAATGTTGAAAAGAAGCTGAGAAAGAAAAATCTAGGTTTACTGAGAATTAGCAGTAGCACTGAGACTTCTATGGAAAGACTATGAGAATATTACAGCTTTGTGGGGTGAGGAAAATAATGTACTAAACTTGTAAGCATGAAGAAACAGAGAGCAGGACCTGCATAAGGACATGAGTTATTGAAATTATTTTATTTCTTCATAAGAAGCAGGTCCTCACTCTTAATACAGTTTTTAATTTATTTTATTTTTAACTCACCTAATTTTCTATGATTTGGTGGAAGAATATAAAATTAAACTAGAGTATGTTTGGGGAATTAATTATTTGGCATTACTACCACTACTTGGGTAAACTGCTCACATAAACACAGGGCTGGCCATTAGGCGCACAGCTTCATATATATATGAAAGCTAAAGCTCACCCTGATTTCAGGGGTTATACAAATTTGGCACAGAAAGACAGAAAATAAATTGAAGTGCAAGGCAAGTGGCACTGAGGTCTCTCATTCATGAATCTATCTACTCTACGCTCAGATTTCTTGATCAATACGAAAATGCAGATGAGAAAAGGGTAAAAAGCTGCTATATCACACTCATAAAACTAAAGCATTAACATATTTTTGAGTGTGAATACCCTTAAAATTGAGTAAGATAAGGAATCTAAATTGATTGTACATAGTAATGTTTCCTTAATTTAATACTTGGAGATTGAAAGCTGGTGTCCATGTAGTTTTGTGACTTCCTAGTTTTCATGCTGCTAAATCTTGCTGGAGTACCTTCTCTCTATTATAATGAGCCATTGTAATTGCATGGAGAGCAAAAAACAGGGCCTAAAGTTACACTAGAGTTGATTTATACCCCAGTGAATCAAAAGGAGCAACCTGAAAGTGCTTCAGCATGAATGGAAAAATTGTCATGGAAGCGTGTTCAGCTGAGGAAGATAAACCAGCTACATATGAAGCTGATGAGCAACCTCCGTTTCCTTCACCTCCTCAGGATCCTCTCTGCAAAAGACACAACCCAATAATCCTCATGTCCCCGTTGGAGTGGTGTCCACAAGGATGTGGTTCACACAAGACTGCATGACTGGTCCTCTTCTGTCCAGACTGCAGCAATATCAAGGTTTTCCAGCTTGGAGTGCACAAATAGCAAATGTCTCTGTCCTCGACAAAGACAGGAGGGAAAAGTATCCCGAGCATTTTCCCATAGCAATATGTGATTACCAAATAATTTCCCATTGCTTTTAATTATAAAGAAATGAAGTGTTTATTCTCCTTGTAGTTTTATGATCCTCATGACAGCCTTAAAACCAACCTTCTAGAAATACAATGGAAGGCTTCTCTTGCTGTTTAGTCTTCAGGACTTTGGTTGCTCTGAAAACGCTGTTAATTGTCATCAGACAGGGGTGTTGTGTCTGCATCACTAAAAACACTTTTTGAAAACTCGGCATAAAACCTATCTGTTTGAAAATATTTACAAAAGTACAACCATGCATAGACCATTCTTGAATAGACCACTGCAAAAAAAGTGAATGGTAGAAATGAATTTTTGCTACAAACCACTGAAGTACAGAGGTATTTATCAGTGTAGAAATCAATTGCCAGCAAACAGCCAGATCTTGGTATTAATTCAGTAGCTCCTTCTTCACGATGTATCCAAAGCTAAATTTAAAAAAAAATATTTCGACATAGTCAAGATCATATTTTAGGGGATTTTATGATAATGAGGAGGGTCCTTAGTTGCCAACTTTTTTTAATTGTAAAAGTTAATTTCAGCTCTAGAGATAAAAATTAATTTGCATATTTCCCTTCTCCTTTAGACCCTTTAGACTCATTTGCAAAACATGAAGCATTGTAGTGCTTCTAAATCAGAGCTTGTTGTTTTGTTTTTTGTTTTGTTGTTGTTGTTGTTGTTGTTGTTTGGGTTTTTTGGGGTTTTATTTGTTTGTTTGTTTTTTGGTTGGTTGGTTGGTTTTGTTTTTTTTTTTTGTTTGTTTGTTTTTGTTTTTAATTACTGCTTTGAGAAATGAGAGTGGAAGTAATAGAGCTGGCAGAATTTCCAAGCAGTGCTATGTCATTGCTGTTCACTGCATCCACATAAATTACTGGTAGCTGTGAGGCAGAAGGAATGGAGCTACAGTTGTGACCCAATAAGGATGAGGTGCAGAAATTCTTGAAATAAGTACTTAGGGATTTGGCTAGTCAAGTTCCTTAGGACTCCAATCCTTCAACTGGAAGCATCATCTCCACTTCCTCCCAGTTATTACGACCTCCCATGAACATCTGTTAGAGCCTGGTTGAGCCTGGATAAGCTGCATCTCTGCAGGACTATTGTCTTTATTCAGCACCGGTGGAGATGATGATAAATTTTCTTTTGCTGTAGTAGCTTAAGCTACAACTGTGAAACCTACTGTCTCCTAAAGTTTTGACTATATTTAGATTTTTTTTTTTTTTTATTTTAGAAAATATACACAAAAGTAGCTTTATTACTAAGATTTTAAGTAAGAACATTTATTTTTTATTCTGTGCAAAAAGACCATGAACTTTCTTTCCTGAGTTGGTTTTAATGCCTTTAGGAATGCCAGACCTGGAAGGCTTTCTTAACCTGAGGCAGGTCCCTGCCTGTGCTACACCACAGCTATTTAAGTAGATGTGTGGGCACTAAGTTCTCACCCTGACCCAGACCTGCTGGCTTAACTTTTTACTGCCTTTTACTGGTCTGTGCCTGACCCTGGTAATTCTGTCTGGCCCTGAGCCTGACCTGGGATTGCTACTCTTCATCCTGACTCATGTCATCCTGACTCATGTCCCTGCTCATGTCAGCCAAAACAGGGCTCCCGGCTTTCCTGCCCTCATGGGGCTGCCGGCCCCTTCCCTGACACCCTTCTGCAGGGCCATGGAGAGAAGCCTTCTTAAGCCTTGTCCATGAGTCAAAGGAGAAATTATGGAGCTGGAAAAGGTACATACATTTTGCCAAAAAGGTGTGGGGCCCCTTCATTTCCAACTTTCTTTTGGAAAGCTTTGTGATAATATTATGTGCCAAGAAATCATGTTGGTATTAGAATGAAGGGGCTCAGAAATGGAATAGGCTGTATTTATGACAAAACCACTGAAATGCTTCAACTACATCTACCTTGCATTAAATTAACTTTGTCCATTGAGAGCAAAATGTAATCTTACTTGGGTTGTGGTGTTTTGGAGGTTTTTTTGCTGCCTTCTCATTTGGTTTACTTTGGTTTTTGTCTAAGGAAAATTATGTACAAAGCAGTGAGTTGTAGTTCACATTTTTACAGGCACAACTGAACATAAAATGCCATATAAATAATAATAGTTGATAATTTTCCACAGTTGAAGAAGACTATGAATGGGCTATGGATAAGACCATGGATTATTCATAATATGGTTTATCCATGCATTTTTAATCCATACACTGTTGTACCCTTTATCTAAAACATTGTTTGAGATAGCTTTATTCACAAAAGAGCTTAAACATTGGAACAGCAAGTTCCACTACAATCCTAATGAGTTCAGTGAGGCTAAATCGTGCAGGATGACACAATCTAAGGAGATTTTTTTCACCTTCTTTTTTTTTTTTTTTTTTTTTTTTTTGGTGGTGGTGGTGTTCAGGAAAGGCCATAAAAACACTCTCAGACAAAGATGCCTCAGACCTAAGTGTTCTCGTGATGAGGAAAGATTATGAAAACTTGAGTTTATTCTTTTTTAGTAGGCAAAGCTGAGGGAAAAATTCTGAAAATTTTTCTGAGATTAATAACTGTTCTAAACTTTTCTAAAGCTGTTGAGGGTTAAGTTTTCCTGTAGAATTTCCCCCCCCCCCCATGAGTTGCTAGGAGACTTTAAGTACTGATAGTTAAGGGGTGCTTAACCTGACAAAGGAAGTTGATCACTTGGTTTTGGGACGGGGAGGAGGCTCCCGGGAGCAGAGGGTGGAGGACTTCTTTGCTCTCAGTTCTCCTGGGGGAGCACGGTCGGGCGACGGAGAGCTACCTGAAGTCCACAGCTAACGGAGGAGTCTGGTCCTGGGAATTCTATCATCTGTTGGAGCGCCCAGGAATTCGGAGTTTCTTCGCTGCCCTGCTGGATTCTAGGTCAGCCCGAGTCCAGCCGCTGCGGCTTCTCCGGCACTGCCCACCTTGCCTGCCAGGACACCACCCTGCCTGCCGAGGACAATCCACCGCTTCCAGCCACTGCGGGTGCTCCAGCACTGCCCACCTTGCCTGCCAGGACACCCCCCTGCCTGCCGAGGACAATCCACCGCTTCCAGCTTCTAGCCATCAGCTCCAGAGCTCCCAGTATTTGCCCTCGGGGTTCTTAGTTCTGTTTTATTATTATTATAAGTGCTGTTGTTGTTTGTCTGTCCTGTTATATTTACTAGTAAAGGACTGTTATTCCTTCCCCATAGCTCTGACCAAAAAGGTTTGGTTTTTTTAATCTTCCAAATTATAATAACACGGAGGGAAGGATTTGAATTCCTCATTTCCTAGAGAGGCCTGCCTCTCCTTAGCAGACACCTATCTTTTTCAAACCAAGACAAAAGCATACTTTGGTGAATATGTATTTTGACTAGGAGGCACAATTTAACACCCACTGATCCGATGGGGACTTCTGACAGCTTCAGTCATCACAGCTATTCCCTGAAAGTGGCTGAGTTTTGTGAGAGAATCATGTCTCTCTGCCTACCCAGAGGTCTGAGTGCTGTAGTTCTGGGTAAAGTACCATTACCCTTTCCCTATTTAAATTTTTTCCTGGTCTCTGTAGGCAACTCAGAATTCCCTGTCTCATATATCCATATAGTGAATGGACATCTGCTTTACTACTGGAAATCTCTCCAATATCCTTCGAAATCAATGAACTGAATTTGCTGCTAAATCACTCATTTTGCTCACATTTCTTGTGCCTTTTACTTCTCTGTTTTGATACTTTAATTTTAATGCCTCCTGTGGGTGTCCCTCTCTCTCGGAACCCTGGCTCTATTCTTGCCTCAGCTAGCTTGAGAGACAAACCACAGTTGGAAGGATTTTTCCTCAGGGCCCTAAAGATGCCAGAGCGGCTGTGAACTTTTTCCATTAGAGAGAGCAGGCTTCCATTGATGGCAAAAGGAAGCGTCTCTGCACTTGATCCGGGGGGAATCAGGGCTTTATTCAGTCTTTCTCATGTGGTCCTGCCCCTGCAGGGTCAGGAGCCGGGTCCCTATCCTCCAGCCAAGAGAGCAGCTCCATGTCGCATCCTGGCTTTCATCCAGGGGGAAGGGGCTAGAGGTGGGGAGAAGCCACTACCCAATCAGGGATAAGGTAGGAGTGGAACAGAGTTGGATTAGTTCCAGTGTGGGAGAATGGGCGGGGAAAAGGGGCAGGGACAAACCTCAGGATGATACATTTTCCAGGGGAACAGAAGAAACCATTACAAAACCCAATATAAAAATGAATTACAATATAAACCCAAATAATACACAACAACCTACAGTACCTTAACCTTTTAAAATTCACTGCTAGGCTTTCAAATAATGTGTGCAATCAACATTTTTGATCTTTTTTCACAGAATATTTTTGAACTCCAGCCCTTCTACAGCCTCATACATCTGTACAGTCTCTCTTTCACACTTATCCTCCAAGGCCAGTCTTCTAGTCTGTCTCACTGTCAAAAATGCCAATCTCTTTTTCATTTCATAAATTATCTCCAGAATACTTTGCTTATTCCTTGCCATTACTTGCTTTAAGCTTTTTTTCAGATAACTGCCTCCCTTATGTAACTGTGCTGCAAGGTGCTATCCATGATTACTCGTGTCTGAGCTTAATTTTCTCCTTCAATTTAAACCATTAAATTGGTCAGTCAGGAAAGCTATTAATTCTTTTTCCTAAACTCTAGCCAAGCTAGAAAGGACTCTGAATAGCAGTCAGTCAGAAAATACGTTAACTCCTGAATGTGCCAGAAGTGTAACTTGCAAGGTTAGTAGCTATGTCACATTCCATCACTGCCCTTAGAATGGACATTAAAATTAACCATACCTGAAAAGCTGGCAATGGGTTGGGATAATACAGCATTTTTCTAATGCCAAGGCCTGCATGACACTTGTGTTTTAGTGTCTGTAAGCTCACTGAGGAGAGAAAGAGTTTGCTTTGTCTCTGGGGAAAGCTCTCTCTGAGACTCTGAAAACTATATTATTACATAAAAGAATTGTTTCATGAAAAAATGGAGGAAAATGTGAAGAGAGGCAGAAAAGCCTGCCTTGGAAGAGAAAGGTCTTGAGCAATTTGGGTCTCACTAAAGACAGACATCAAAGCACTAGAGAATGAGAGGTGGGCCCTTGAGAGATTCAGCCACAGAAATTTGAATCAAAGGGAATAGTACTTTGTACTAATAACATTTCAGTAGGGCCTCATAGAATGAAATTTTTGGTTTTTTTTCTTTTTTTTTTTTTTTTTTTTTTTTGAGCTTCTTACTAGAGACTTACATAAAACATTTAAGAATTATATCAACTGGGTGGGGGGAAGAAATGTTTTCTTCTTTACTCTTAATTAGCACTTCTCAGAGCCAGCAAACTCTCGAGTTTGCTTTATGAGGAGGACCAGCAAACGGAAATGGATCCTGGCTTGATAACCCCCCCCTCTCCTAGAGTCCCAGCCCTTTTCCTGTTCAGAAGATTCAAAGACATCTGAAGCGAGTATTTCACTGAATTTGAGGAGGATTTTTCAAGGGTATAATTTGCACTGTGTGTGAGCATGTAAGTGTGAATCCTGTCTTCTTAGGAATGTTAGATTTGTATTCAAGTTAGACCTATAAGTGAGTTACTGTTACAGCAAAATACATAGAATCTACTGTTAAATTGTTTAAATTAGGCTGTCAATTAAGTGCTGCTAAACCCTTAAGGCCTAAACTATTTGTCAAGTCCTCAGCTAGGTTTGGCAAGGAAGTCCACTCTGAGCCTTATGACTCAAGAGGATCCCTTCATTTTTTTTTCCTTACCCTTTTACATTCTTACCTTGTTTTCATCCCCAATCTCCTCCTAGACAATTTTTGGCTGACTTTAGATTTTTAGTCTGATTGATTTTAAATTTTTAGTCCTATTTTTCTCTGTATGCTTTAACCATCCAGTAAGTAGTAGGGTGAACCTTGCCAACAAACTTTGTTGTTGCTTTTATATTAATCCTTTTGCCAATACTTACGCTGGTGATTCTTTAAGTGACCTAAACCACTTATTTGCAACAGCTTGTAAAGAATTTTGAGGGTGAATGACAGACATGTAAAGAAAATCAGCTTCTCCACTTCCTCTTAGGAAAAAAAAGAAAAAGTAAGAAAGTATGTTTTCATTTACATGCAGAGCATTTTCCCACACAATTTCTGCTCTTTTATTATGAATGTTGCACACAGTGCACTTAAGTTGTCAGAATGCTACACTGCATGAAGAGGCTTTGTTTTAGGAAATTTCATTTCCACAGGAGAGGACACTATGCCTAGAACTTTTCCTCACAGCACTTTCAGTGACTTTTACTGCTTAACTGTCTCAGAGCTGTCAAATGTGGCAGGGACTTATCTTTGATGATCAGATTATCTACAGCAGACTACAGAGGATGTTTTTTTCATCTTCATACATTCTCTCAGAGATTGAAGAACAGTTCACTTCCAATGTCAAATCTTGGAGTGCTTTCTAGAGGCTCACCTGAAGAAGTAGCAGGATACAAAACTGAACACACAGCAAAGAACTTCCCACTTTAAAAATAAACTAGTGACAGATGCATCGCAAGGTGTGAAATGCACAGGAAGTGTAAATGACAAAGCCAGTTATGTGTAGGTTTTTTGGCTGTGGTTGTCCTTCTGTTGTGCTAAGTGTGAGTAGGGACAGAGAACACCTCCTGGAATGAGGCTCATGGAGGTAATTTTTGTTGGACTTAATAATAGTTACTGCAGTACTGTATAGATGGGTTGCCCAAGGAAATGAGAGTGTGCTACATCAATCACATAACTAAATTTCTCATTATCTTTGTTCTGTGTCATTTCCTTACAGCCATATTCCTTTTTCACTCTGACAGAGGTAGAGACTGGTCTTTAAATAGGTGTAGACAGAGAGATTTCTCAGGCATTTGGCCAATCTGTCATGGCATGGGTCAGGAATTTGTTCTGTCACAGATCTATTGCCCTTTCACTAACCTACTGTGCCTTCTTCAGCAATATCTAATCTTGGAGGACTTGCCCCTGCTTTGAAACTCTTTTCAAGTCTTTTCTGGTTTGACACAGATACTTTTTCTTCTGATCCTTGCAGCCAGGATCATAATCTCAGACCCATATGTTTTGCCTCACTGTATATGTGGGCTGTTCCTAGCTGGATTCACTGAAACACTGTACTGAGAAACTCATGTAATTGTTAGTGTGTGTTAAACAGACAGAAAGCCTGCTGGCAGAGAATCATCACTAATAAATTTCTTCACAGACTATTAGAATAAAGGGAAACCTTTGGAACAGGTATATCAAGACTTGTCATAGTGCTAGAGTCCTCCTGCTATTATTTTCCTTTTGTGCAGCCTCATTTGACCCAGCTAAACAGATGGGATGTCATTAGAGATACTCATGTATCAAGGGGTGTTGTAATGCATTAATTGGGTTTATATTGTGTTTCATCAGATTTGTAATGGTTTTTCTCTGTATCACATGGTCTGTCCTTGCTCAGCTGTAACCCAACTCTGTTCCACTCCCACTTTATCCCTGCCCCCTGGGAAAAAAGCCCTGGCATGAGCAGAGCCTCACTCTCTCTGGCACCGGTGAGCCACCAGGAAAGAGCTCCAGCCAAGGAAGGGCAGGACTCGAGAATAAAGCTGTTATATCCCACTCGGTGAGAGAGAGCAGACTTCTTCCTTTTGGCATCTAGTCTCATAAAGAAATCCCACATCTCTGCCACCCAATGTGGGGCTTGAAGCCACAAGAGCTTCCCAGAAAGCTGGAAGAACCACTCGGAGAGCACATGGCCGAGGAAGCTCACGCAGGTATGTGAGTCACGAAACGTAGCTCACCTACACAGAGAGACAGACCCATCAGGCTTGGCGTTTGCTGTGGAGTCTCCGAAACACAGGACTCTACAGGCAGGGCTGTAGTTTTCTCCTTTGGACTTAAAAACCCATCAGAGTGCTACAAAGAAGCCCCCAACCAGCAAGCGGCTCCCAGAGAGAGTGACCAGATGTTCGTGGAAAGATGACCCTGGGATCCGGGACTGGAAGCTCTTTTTTGCACCAGAAAGGGTCAGTCTCAGGCAATAGGAGTGATTGGGAAAGAAAGGAAAGGAACGCTGGATTTTTGGTGAGTACCACTTTCTGTTTTCGAAGGGAAAATCTTTTTTAAGAGGCATTGAATCTCAGGGAAAAGGGTTTTTTTCACTTTGCAGAAGGTTTTTGCTTTCAGAGTAGAAATCTCAAGGGTGCTGTAATAGCACGTTTCTTTCGGCAGGCTGGGGGG
>JANEHK010000132.1:4640-18927 GCA_025960845.1 Tachycineta bicolor | reverse complement strand
AGGAAAGGAAACTGTTTCCCCTTTTTGGCTTTTTTTCCTGTCCAGCAAGGGGTTTTTAACTTTTGGTTTCCCAGTCACAGTTAAAGGGGACACAGAAACTTAAAATCTGAGCCAAAAATGAGTGCTAGGCTGTCTGTGTCTCAAAAAAGAGTCTATTATCAAATTTTAAGTGCCTTGGAAATGGCAGGACCCATTGTCCAAAGAGACAGTTGAAAAAATTAATCCAATGCATATTTTCTCAATTTTCAGATGTATCATTAGAGCAAATAAGCTTCCCGGAATTTTGGGAAACTGTTGCAAATAAAATAGTTGAATCTGGCTCCTCTAATAATAAAGAAAATGCAAATTTTTCTTTTTATAGCTCAAAAATTAAGTTTGCATTGCAAAAGCAAAATGAAAAGGGAAAAAAGCCAGTTCTTTGTGGATTTTCCCCAGTTTGTACCTTTGCAGGCAGTCTGAGTGCTCAAACCTCCCATCTTGGTGGTCCCCATGTGGGGGGGGTCACAAGATGGAGGGGACTCCTTTGTCCAAAATGGCTGAAGCCATGTGCTCCCGAGCCACGAGGAGTCTCTCCCTTTGTCTGTCCCTCCTTCCCGCAATCCCTTCTTCTCCCCAGACCGCCCCCTTCCCTTCGGTGCTGCCCCCGGCACTGTCCTCTCCTCTGACTCTGCCCCCTACCCTCAAACTTCCTCCCTCCAACTCCTCCCCGTGTGACTCAAGCCTCCAGCCTGTCCCTGCCCCTGGTTCCCACGATTTCCCTGCCCTGCCCACAGTCCCGGTTCCCACACCCCGGAGGGGTGGGGGAGCCGAGAACCTGGAAGCAGGAAGCGATCCCAGTTTTTCTGCCACCCCTGTCACATATCAATGGTCAAAAAGAGGGGGTGCTGTCCACAGTAATTGGGTTCCCTTCCCCCAACAAGCGATTCAGGGTTTATGCAAAGCTCAGGCCAAATTTGGATATGAAAGAGAACACTTTTGCAACCGTTTAAAAGCAAATTTAGCAAGGAATACTACAGTTCCCTTAGACCTCCAAAAAAGTTTTACTTCCGGACCTTTGGCAAAATCCTGAAACGGCTGTTGAAAATAAGAATTTGCCAATTCGATTAGCAACCCAGCCCGATAAGTCTTTCCAGCCTTATAGTAAAATAAAGCAGCTTCCATCAGAACTTTTAGTAACATTTGTGGAGCGGTTAACTCGAGCTATCGAGTTACAGGTTAAGACTGAAGGAGCCCAGGAACAGGTCCTGGACGAGATGGCTCTGGCCAATACAAACAAATAGTGCAAGGCAGCTATCCTCAGCCTGTCTATAGAACCAGCTCCAACTTTACATGACATGCTCCAGGTGTGTGCCAGGAAGATTCTCTTCATAAAAGCTCATCAAAACACAATTCCAGAGTCAAGCCACCACAAAAACTGCTGCTGCAGACACCATGCCTCCTGCCCCTGTGCCATGGCCACCGCCCAAGAGAGGAACAATGTGTCTTCTGTGGGATCAGGCTGGACATTGGGCATCTCAATGCCCTTTAAAGAATCCATTTCTGGACTTTCGGGACAATGGGGGTGGGAGGTCTCAAAGGTCCAAAGGGATTTTTTCAAAAAAAATAGAAAATGTAAATGTTGAACTAAATAATCCTGCTTTAACCAGTTCTGCCTTTCAGCAAAAGTCACTGGATATGATAGTAAAGGATCCAGCGACCAGAGAAACAAAAAGTCCTCATGATCTGGTCACCTGGGGTTGTGTGTCCACTCCCCCAGATCTCAAGTGGGTGCCAGCTGAGTGGGTGAAACCTTTCATCCCTAAAACTGCAAAGCCGCCTGCAGAGGGCCCACAAGCGGCCAGTGCTGCCTGGAGGAGGAGAAAGCGCCGAACCTTCTCCTTCTAATTATCATTATTCCTTAACATGTTTTTCTGGACAGTTTGTTTGCACTAAAGGTCATTTTTCTTCTGTAACTTTAAAGGTACTCAAGGTCCAAACTCTGAACATCGCCCATGAACCAAGCCTTCCTCCTTCTTAATTTAATAAGAAAAGGGGAAATGTTGTAATGCATTAATTTGGTTTATATTGTGTTTCGTCAGATTTGTAATGTTTTTTCTCTGTATCACATGGTCTGTCCTTGCTCAGCTGTAACCCAACTCTGCTCCACTCCCACTTTATCACTGATTGGGTTAGTGGCTTGTCCCTGCCTCTGGGCCCTGCCCCCTGGGGAAAAAGCCCTGGCATGAGGGGGACCTTGCTCTCTCTGCTGCCGGTGAGCCACTGGGAAAGAGCTCCAGCCAAGGAACAGCAGGACTGTTATATCCCACCCAGTGAGAGAGGGCAGACTCTTTCCTTTTGCCATCGGCGGTCGTCTAGTCTCATAAATCCTACAAAGGGGTAGACATCCTCCGTTTGACTTTATATCTGTCAATAAAGTACTGTGGAGTTGCCTGATATAACAATGTCAAAGAAAGAATGTCATCTCTTTCTGTGTTTAGAAGGATTTTAAAGGACTCTGTGCTTATGTGTAAGTCAATATAGTGATGTATGGAAGATATTCTTCAAATGTAGAACTAGCCTATTCTAGCATTTTTCTTTGGGAGAGCATTTGTGAGATGAATTTGAAGAGGAATTTCATTCTATGAAACCTTCAATATATATTTTCTACAAAGTTCTTTCTTTTTCCAGGTCACTATTTTTAAAAATCTTCTTACTAGGATGATATAAAGGTTGCTTAGAAATGCTTTCGTTTTATATGCTTTATATGGACTATGGAGCTCTGGGGCCAAATAAGGCTTTGATTTCTGCATAGCTCATTCCACACTATTCCTGTGCATGCTACCCAAACTGATAAATATTGTATGAAACCTGATAGCTTTACAGAAGCAATGTGTTATGCCCCTTTTCTTTTGATTGCATCACATCACATGGGGAAAGGACTGGAAAATGGCCTCCGTAGTGTTATATTTCAAGGTCTTTGTGGTGTTATATTTCAAGAATGGAATGATGCTCTAGATAGCCACATGCTTATGTTGTCTTGAAAGTTTATTGTATCCTACTGAGATGATGCAATTCTTATGCTCCTCGTTCATTGAGTTTATAACTTCTTGTTCTCCAAGCTGGCCTTTTTAAGTGTCTCTTTTGCCTGGGATACAGAAAGAACACAGACTAATGTGTGATAATCTCCCAGGCACTGAACAATTCATGTGTCTCTTGGACTGTTTGGTTTTGATGAAATTTCATATCTCTCAGCTATTGTTGAAGCTAAGGGAAAAAAAAAAAAAAGAAAAAAAAAAAAGAAAAAAAAAAAAGTGTTCTCTCTGAATTTGATGCAGTCAAAATGGGGGAAGGAAGAATGAAAAATCAATAGGAAAAATTCTTTTCACTTACCACCTCAGTTGTCTGACAAGATCATTACATGTCCTGTTTTCATTTCTTCCTTTGTCTATTGAATGCTGAATTGTCAATTTATAGCTGGAGAGGTGGTGGATTTATTCCTTTCCTGCATCATATAATTCACAGTGAAATCTATTTCTAAAATTAAAAAAAGAAAAAAAAAAAAAAGAAAAAAAAAAAAAAGAAAAAAAATTGCTGAGAGTGTGATATGAATAAGACTGGATTTAATATTTAAAATCCCTCCAAAGAATGAGTTTTAACTTCTAATGAAGCCTTGTGAATGAGAATGGAAATGCTACTAATTTAATATCTTGCCAATTCCATGAATTACAATAGTCTATTATCATGTCAGTATTTTATATCTGAGTCTAACTAGCAGTTGGATACAATTATTATAATGATTTCCTATAACTGGTAAGCTGCAAGGGGGAGTACTTAATAACTGGATAGGAAGTATAAGGCTTGAGAATAAGTGTTAAGAGTTCTCTTCAATCTGTAGGTTACAGCCCAGGATCCTAATGGTACATCTTGAAGTCATGAATCACCAGTCCATCATCACATTATTTTCTTCCACTTCATCACTGGAAAAAAATTAATTATTTGAGCAGGCAGCAATGCTTAAAAATGTTTGGATATTATGCTAGAAAATTGCGCCTAACGATCCAAAATGCCTAGAAGAGTTAACGTCATAAATTCCTGATAAAGTGGAAGGTGAATTGGTTCAAAATATGCCTCAGTAGAGAGAAAATATTGGTGCATTTTTTTGTTTGTTTGTTTGATTGTTTGTTTGTTTTGTTTTGTTTTTATCTTACAGGAAGAAAATTCTTATTGTGGTTGTTTCTGGTGTGGTGTTTTTGTGGTTTGTTTTTTTTGGGGGGTGGGGTGGGGGGGTTGTTTTGTTTTGTTTTGGTTTTGTTTTTGTTTTTCTGTCGGGGGGGCTGCTTGCCAGGAGTTTAAATTCCCTGCATTCAGGTGGTTTTAGAGTCTTTTTTGCCTTCTGCAAAGCTCTGAGCCAAACGCAAGAAAAGACGGAGTCTTCAAGGTTGCATGCTTCGTGTTTATTAGTTCTTATCTTACAATTTTCTCAGTGAACTGCAAGATGTTTGCCGCGGCTCGGACATCTGGTGACTCCCCCCGTCCCAGGGTTGTCCTTATCTTTTATACTAACTGCTACGTATTCGATATTTACTATTTATTACCAATGTCTATCACTATTACTAAAAAGGTCATCTTTACTTTGATCCATTCCTCACAAACTACTTTGTGCCAACGTCACTGCAGAAATGGAGTGAGGGAAGAAGAAGAAGGAGGCAACGCCCCAAATTCTCCATCTTGTCCCCATTCACTTCAACACCAAAAATTCAAACCCACTGTTTTTTCACCCTGTGATATACTAAACTACAATCTTTCACACTCTTGTGGCCTGCAATGCTTCCTGCAGTGCAAGAAGCCTCTCCCATGGACTGAAATCAAATCCAGTGTCTCTCTGAGCTCTGGGCCGGGGTCCCAGACCCCCCTGTCCAGGTCTCTGACCCTCCAGGGCAACGAAAATAATGCCCTGGACTCCACCATTTTTCCTCTTGGTTTTTTTGGTTTGTTTTTTGTTTTTTTGTTTTTTTTGTTTTGGTTTGGTTTTTTTGTTGTTGTTTGTTTGTTTGTTTGTTTTTTGTTTGTTTTTTTGTTTTGTTTTGGTTTGGTTTTGTGTGTGTGTGTGTATGTGTTTGACTCAGAAGATTAATTTCTAGTAATGGTACTTATCAAGAGGACATGTAAATTAGGATTTCGTTTATGTCGTTGGCAGCACATACGTTTTGAAACTGTGAAGAAAAAGAACAGGTTGATATTAAAAAGGATGAACGTATGGGGTGCTGAAGGGATTACAGGCAGTCTGTAATGGAGTCACAGTGTAGAATTTACAGCCAAGAAAACACATATCAAAGACTCTGCACCTCATAGGAAAAGATGATATCTGCCTTAACAAGCTGGAGGAGTATCTGAATTGTTTTAAAGAAATAACTTGTAAATGGAAAAAAGAAAGCTCAAGCAGAGAGAAACCTTTAATGGAAGTGACTCCTCCTCTGCAAATGACTACATGATTTTACTGAAAAATTCAAGAAGGAACTTATTTTTTGCCAATTCATTTGCTTTTAGAATTTAGCTGCCTTATTTCTTTATTGATAGAATAGGAAATCTATCTTGAAATAATTAATCCATACTGTTGTAGCATTTATTAACTTGACTAGAAGAAGGGAAGTAGACTGCATTGCTATACCAAGATTCTAGTGATTTTCTGTCTTTTTTTTCTCTTTTCACTCTTATGGTGACTAATTACTAAGAACATGTTGCTTTTACTGGGCTCTCTCAAGGCAAGCTAATTACATGGCTCTAATTAAGTGATTTGTTATGCAGACTTAACTTTTCCAATTTCATTTAAAGTGGCTTCATACTGTCTTGAGAAAGAGAAAAGGGGTACTTCTAAAATAAGTACATAAGTAGCAAGAAACTTCAAATCTTGACTTTGCCTCCAGAGGAAAAAAAGGGAATATAAGCTACTCCACTCATATTTTTCTTCTGAAGAGAGTAGGATGCTGACAGTATCCTGATGTTGTCTTTTCACATTTTTCACTTAGTAAATTCTTATCTCTCTATATGAAGTAGCTTGCAGGAACACAACACGGTAGGAGATATTTAAATGACCTTTAAGCCGGGTGGCATTCTTAGGAAAGAGCTAATTTGACAGTCTTCAAGATATAACCTATTAATCTCAGTTCATATTCTAGTGGATGGCCTCACCTGAAAAACACAACTGCATTTGATATCACATGCAAGGATTACTCCTAAAAAATACTGGGATGCATAAAAATGTTATTATGCCTTGCATTTGTTCCACACTTTGAAAGTCTGGGGAAAATTAAAATGCATTATTGTTTGTTTTATTTAAACAACTTTAAGATCAGTGACAAATATATAAAGATTGTGTATTAAATGATGTTATCATTGCTGCAAGCAAGTTATTTAAATAAATTTCTATAATTAACAAGGTTTAAAATGAAGCAGTATTCTATAGAAATGGATAATATGATAGGTTATAACTACAGCTTCCACATCAACACATCCCTATAATGCTTTTAATAACACATTCATAATTTGACTTACATGTTTGTAATATAACTGGTCTTGTCTCAAGTGTTGCACGCTGATGTTGCAATATTTGAGACATTAAGAAATTAAGGTTCAGGCTTGATTTACTGTTAAATCTAAGTATTTGATGTGTTAACTCTATTAAAGTGATCCATACATATCGTATGGACATACTTTTTCTTTGTGGAAAAGATCTCAGCTCGTGTTTTTGAATGCCTCAGATGTCCAGTCCTTAGTGTACAATTTTTTTTTTAAGTACACATGAAAGATGCCTCACAAAATTATATGCAATGTTACTTATCCTTGGTATAAAAAAAATCACTATTGGTATGTCTTTCTCATTTCTTCCTTGCTACTGGAGAGAAAAGTAAACAAATATTCTGTAATAATAATGTTTTATGCTGGCTGACGTATGATCTGTGACATGAGCACTGGCACTCAGACTTTTTAAAACACTCAGGATTTCTTTTATTTTTTAGACATGTCTGATGGAAAAAACTTGGGAAGCAATGCTTTCATGCTTTAGTAAGTTCATATAGTTTATTTCTCTTTGTTCTCTTTTTCCATCATATTCTTTTTCCCAAACTAAAAATTGTTCTGCTTTTTGAGCTATTTGGTATTAAAGTGGAGGTATTTCATCATCCAGATAAGGATCTATAAATATGTGCTACAACTAATGATAGTATTTACCAGGCATTGATTATCATTTTTCCTGACGTAACAGAGTAATAAAACTGTTTTAACAGCCCACTTGTTTTTTTTTTATCTAATATAACACGACTTGCCATATCAAAACTTTTTTGAATTATGTAATCTAAATTCAATGGCCATCCATAAAAATGGAAGTGGTTTTAGGAAAAGAGGGGGGAGAGAAAAATGTCTCTAAAAAATTGGAAATTATGAGCAAAACTGCAATAGAAATACAGACTGTAAATTATAATGTTTTGAATATTATGCTAAACTGGCATCTTTCCTACAGACACCTCAAGAGAAGTTCTACCTGAACTCAAAATATATGGAAGCAGTTGGATCCCATCACTTCATTATGTTTGGAGATGTGAAACCTAATTTAATATTTTTTGTAATTTTTTTGAAAGGCTTTGTTTGGGAAAAATCTTTAAACCTTGCTACTCTTTAAAGAAGGTCTCCTTCACACCTCTAGAGTTCAGATGATTTTAGAAAAATTGTATTGTACAAGTCCTAAATTTTATCATATATTATGCTAGTGAATGCTGCTAGGTAATGGAATGAAAACCTTGATGCTATGTCCCTGTGAAGCTTTGAAATCCTGCTCTTTGCAGTGGATAATATTTGAGCCTTTCTGCTTTTTTGATTTAATAATCCAAACATAGAATTGGTAAGGTTTCTAAATGGTACTTGGATAACATCAAATGAGACCAATGTAGAACCATTCTTACTGTCACTTTTCATTCTCACCTAGCTCAGCAGATGCATTGAGATGATTAGAAATAGCAAATTAAGTAAACTTTATATATATTTTCACCAGAAATCAGAACTCTAATGTTATGACCCACTCCACAAAAGGAATGAATTTTAATGCAAATGAATATGATCTAAAGACAGTGTTTTGCACCTTCTCCTGCCAATTTATATTGTTTTAAATTATTATGTAATGTGGTTATAGACGTTGAGTTTCTTCTGGTATTGGATGAAAATAAATACTTTTTTTCCTTAGGGTATTCCTTCAGAGATTTTTTTCATTTCAGCCATTGGAACAAATCTGATACTACTTATGTAGGGAAAGGTGGATTTCTCTGAAATGACACTGCTGTGCTGGGAAATCTGAAATAAGGTCGTTGATGAATGTTCATCTTCCCACATATGTGTTCTGGTGCAAGAAAGGCTGGTGGCATTTTCAGCAATCTGTGTTTGCATGCTAATTCTGCCAAGTTCTTTTACCATCTGTTTCTTGCAAGAAATCATGCTGACTGGTCGGTCCTGTTATGATGGGTTTTTTCCCCACACTTGCTAAAAGAGTAAATCTTGGCACTTCAAATGCTTTTGTTCTCTGGTAGCTTTCCATTTCATATGGCTACACCCATGACTTTCAAATCGCAGCATGGCAATTGTGACTATCAGCTGGCTGCTTTAATTTTAGTAACTTTTATTTCATCTCTTGGAATAAGAGTGTTAATATATCATGCATGGGGTCCAGCCAACTAGCTGACCCAAAATAAGATGCTTTTACCTCATATATTAGTATAATTTTGAATTCATAGAAAGCGTAATTTACAAGAACCACTGTACATTTGTATAGTATTCTGTCTGAAGTATCTACAGAAATGGCAATGTAAATGTCAGATGACTTCTTTCTAATTATAATAAACTGCTTTAACATGTGTGTCTACGTGTTTGAGGCTATTTTTTTTTTCCCTCTTATTTTTTGCTGTGAATGAATGAAACCAAAGAAATTGGTCTCCACATCCCTTCTGGTACTGTACGATCCCCATACATCAATCCCCAAACTGTACCTTTACCCTTACTAATTAGACCAATCTTGGATCTATCCCTCACTTACAAACTGTATGAAAACTATGAAGTAAAGGTTTGGGGATACTAGATGTTGGTAACGGCCTCCTTCTAGTGACTGCATCTATGTGCTCTTCGCAAATTTGCAGAATTATTCAAGAGAACTTACAGAATGAAACAGATTTGTGTCTCCTATCTCCTCCCACAAAATCCCTGATTTTTCTGGTAGTTCAGTGTCACTGCTTTATGGTAAGGACAAGAACGTGCCTAATCAACAGCCCATTGCTATGGCAAAAATATTCCTGTCTTCTGCTCACAAATTCAAAGAACAAATAAAATCAGAAAAAATACAGGTTGTCAGAGCTGCTAGGAGGAAAAACAAATTAGTGAGAGTCTTATCACCTGATTCTATGTGGTATTTGCCAGACCATCTGCTTGGAGAAAGATTCATTTTTGGAGGTAGTTTTCAAAACTATTCATTGGAAAAAAACCCATTATTTAGAAGCTAAATGTTTCAATGAGACTCTTAAAGGCTTTCTATTTTCTTCCCTTGGGAAGACTTGGTGAAATTGTAGCAGGAGATGAAATGGAAATGCTATGTGCTACTTCAGAATTAAGGAGGCTGCTGTCCCTGAAACTCTTAGGGTAAAGAGGAGAGAAATTCGAAAGCTTTTGTACAGACTTTCTGAAAGAATATATCTCAAAAATCACAATGTATTAAAACAAAATTTAATATGACTTCTGAGTTCTTAGGCAATAGACTGGACCAGTAAGAGGCATGATGAAACCACAGAGACATGAATTCTGCTGCTGTTTTGTGAAAAAAAGGATACACTCCTCGTTCCAAAGGGTCTAGCAAAGCAGGTCTGACTACACCTTCTCTGGAGTGGATGGGATTTCAGCTACGAGACGTAAGATGAAATTCTTACCCCCATCTTCAGCCTAAAGAACAAACTTCATCCTTTGTAGGCATACAAAACAGGTTAAAGGTCTGACTGTGGAGGCAAATCAATGTGACTAGACCAAAATGACTGATTTTTTTTTTTTTTTTTTCAATTGTTATTATGAATACTTCTGGGTTTTATTTAGAAATTCAATGCAGCCTGTAGAGAGAAATAGATATTTTTTAGGGACTTCAGGAACCCAGCTTACGGCCTCTGATTTGCCATTAACTGCTGAAGCCATCTCAGAAAATTGCCGTTACTAGGAGAAATTTGGATTTTGTCATAAATTATACTTGTGGTTGAAGAGAGATTACTATAAGCAGCTTACTACTGATGATGGTATGCTTAGGCATAAGAAAACAAATACACACACACACACACACACACACACACACACACACACACGTGTCTGGTTCTGTCCTGCACTGGGCGGGAGCTGACCTCCAGCTAGCTCGAGTCAACACAGACACAGAATGTTTCCAGTTCGTTTCCGCTTCTCGGTTCAGCAGCTGGACCCAATATTATCGTGACAGTCAACAGCAGCAGAAGAGAAAAGGCTGGCTCTCAGCAGGTCAAAGATGTTTATTAGCTCCAGAGTTGAGGAGCTGAGAGCTCCGAGGTGAGCGGCTGAGAGGCTGAGCGGCTGAGAGCTCAGAGGCTGAGAGAGTGAAAAACTGTCTCCACCACCTTATAAGAGGGGGAGGGGTTCCAGGGAGGATACAAGAAGACAACAAATCAGGGGGTACAGGGGGTAACAAGGTGTGCCCACCCCCAAGCCTTGGACCAACCACCTCCAGAGGAAAAGATTTCCCCCCAGGCTACCTGTCACCTGAAGCCCTCTCCCGGAGATTTCACAGTCTGGGAGGGACCCCTGGAGTGATAGACAGGCTGCCCCAGAGCAAGGGGGGCAGGGGCAGAGGGGACGTTACATGTCATGTGAGGGGTGGGATGATTGACACAAAACACCTTATTATACAGACAGCACAAAAGGGGTACAGAATTGGGGATACAGTGAAATGAACCATAACATAAACTTCTTACAAAAACCTAATAAAACAGTTCTGCACCACCACACACACACACACACACACACACACACACACACACAAAAAAAACAACAACAACAAAAAACCACACGTTTGATAAAGTAAAAAACTCCTAGAAATGGCTGGATGTATGTCTATGTGTGACCTCATCTTGAAAAATAAGGGTTGTTATTAACCAGGACAGTTCTTAAAACACTGCATTTTTCTCAGGTAGTTGAATCTATGTTTCTATCCTCTAACCTCCATCCAGGGAGATGGAGAAAAAAGCAGTAACAAAGCATAACTTCAAAATCAACAGGCAGAAAACCAACAGACTGTGATAATATAAGCAATTTTATAATTCCACTAGTAGGATAACTGAAATTTGGGAGGTAAGTACTTGTGTAGTTGACATTATCACCGTTACAGCTTAAAGGACAAATTTTATGGAAAATCACTTGGGAGGAACTGTATTTTAGCTGGTCTAAAATCTTGACTATGTGAGATTTTCAAGGCATTTAATTTTATATTCTCTCAGTGTTTGTGTCTGCAAGAAAGTGATGTACCTGGGTTTATTTAGTAATAAATAGAAACTTGCTTGGTTTAGCATGAACAAGTGGGGCAGAGAGCAGCTAAATAATCTTCTGGGAGAAGGAAGAATCTGGGCAACAGAGCCCCTCATTCCTTAAGTGTTAATAACTATTCGGAGTCACATTTTTCAATAGAGAAATATGTGTCCTGAAAATGCTCCTGCTCTCATCACAGACAATGCCACCTGCTGTTCTGGAACTATGTCATGCTTAGTAATGCTGGTTTTTTTCTTTCTTAAGTTATTTGTTTGTGCAGTTCAGACAAACCTATCAAAAGTTAATACCAAATGTTAAACCAAAATTTTAAAATTAAAAATTGATTTTATATTTAAAATTTAAAAAATAAACTTAAAATTGTCTTTGAATTTTGCCTATCTATTTCTACGGGGAATTGAAATACTTCACACGGAAAATTTCAGTTCTTTTGTGATAGCTCTATCTCACTTCTGCAACAGCACACCCCTTTTTACTTTTAAGGTGAAAAGTTTAATGAATTTTTGTCAGGGTTTTCCATTTTGCTTTACTTTGGTTGGCTAGTTATTTTGGGACAATACCTTTGAAAAATGAAACTTTAAAAGTAGTCAGTTACTTGTACAGAAAATACCACAGAATTCTTTTGAATATCATAGGATCATTTTGATCAGTTTCATAAAATCCTTGATTAGGAATTAAAATGTTAATTCTCTCCTGTGAAAGGGAGTTAAACTGCCATTATCTCATTAAGAAGCTGATGAAGGTTTTTGGAGTATTTCAAAGTTAATTGTGTCTTAAAATCTTACATGCTTCACTGCAACAAGAACATGAATTTAAACTTATCAGTTTGACCAAAATTTTATAAAAACAACATCAGTGGTATTCAGTAAATATGTCAATTCATTTAAAAATATAATTGAATTTGGGAGAAATAGCAGGAAATAAATATATTATATAGGCAGTACTCTACAGGAAATAAAATTAAGAAAAAATAAAATCTAAAAGCAATGCAGCTTTTTAAAATTTAATTTTAACTTTTTCAATGGTGGTTTTAAATATATGTTTTAATTAAGTTTCCTTTAAAAAAAATTTTTTTCCTTCCCTGCTGGAGTTCCTTCTTTTGTGTGGAACTAATTTCACTTCATTTAAACATGTCTAGAGAGATGAAATCACACAGATACTCTAAAATCAAAGTTTAACCTTCAGCTCCACACTTAAAAGATTCTGCCTTGCTCTAAGTTTTTTGCGTATGTGTGCATGCCCTTGTTCATTTCTTTAGAAAAATTAGGGAGCATATTACACCAAAAAGAAAAGCCCGTTGTATTAATTATGAGTTTCTGATTTGATTCAGTGAATATCCATTGCTAAATATTGGACTTAGATAAATGCAAGTGTTTATATCCCAGACACCTACCCCATCACAGAATTGAAATGAAAAATAACCACTGCTGATTTGTAACTCTGAGTTACTGAGTTTCTCTCATAACACGGTTGTCTTGTGCTAGTTTCTCCAGTCCCAAACATCACTGGAAATGTCCAAATATCCCTTTGTATCCTGCCAATAAAACTCTTTTCTCTCTCAGTCCTTCTTTCCTGTGACAAGTCCAGGGTATCCAGTACCTCGGAGAGAGGTTGTTCTTGCAATACTCGGGCAGTATGCGGAACAAAGGAGGGCATATGAATTACAAATGTCCAGAAGTTCTTTCCAGTCAAAATTATCCTATGATTCTGTGACATATTTAAAAGCCTTTAATTAAAACTTCATTGTAACTCACTGATACTTGGGTAGAAAAGGTATTACAGATTCCAGATTAATCCAATAACCAACATGACATCTCCTGTCATGGGCTGGCACAGTTTTGTTTCTAGTTATGGAGAAATGTAGAATGTTTTTCCCTGCCAGGACCTTAGAGTTGTTTTGGGGGGAGGGGGAGGGGAGGACTTATCAGAAAGCTAGCCAAGATATTGGCAGCTAGTTCCCCCTGAAGATGCCGATGTGACTTTGGGAAGTGTGGGATATGGTGTTTCTTTATGAGACCGGACAACCGCTGATGGCAAAAGGAAAGAGCCTGCTCTCTCACTGGGGGGATATCACAGCTTTATTCTGGAGTCCTTTCCCCGTGGATGCCAGTGCCAGAGAGAGCGAGCCCCCTCATCCCGGTGCTTTTCCCAGGGGGCAGGGCCCAGAGGCAGGGACAGGCCACTGCCCCACCAGGGATAAGGTGGGAGCGGAACAAAGTTGGGTTACATTCAAGTGTGAGGGATGGGCACTGCTGAGCGGGGACAGACCGTGTGATACAGTTAAAGGGAAACAGGGAAAAAACATTACAAATCCGATGAAACACAATATAAATCCAATTAATGCATTTCAACAGGGAAGTATCTATTTAAATGACTCTTCCTTCTAAGGTGGCCATGAGGTAACATCGTAAGCGACAGGGGTCCCGGCTCAGGCCCCATTGCCTCTGGGCAGCGGGGCTGGGCCTGGACGGGCCTCTGGGAGCCGCTGCCCACACGGGGGACGGCCCGGGCCAGCTGAGCCCCTTTCCCCTGGCTGAGCCCCTTTCAGGCTGAGCCCCTTTCCCCCGGCTGAGCCCCTTTCCCCCAGCTGAGCCCCTTTCCCCCGGCTGAGCCCCTTTCCCCGGCTGAGCCCCTTTCAGGCTGAGCCCCTTTCCCCAGCTGAGCCCCTTTCCCCGGCTGAGCCCCTTTCCCCCGGCTGAGCCCCTTTCCCCCAGCTGAGCCCCTTTCC
>JANEHK010000131.1:448265-461326 GCA_025960845.1 Tachycineta bicolor | reverse complement strand
AAACAAGCTCTTGACTGCTCCTGCCTGGGCTGGAGAGGAAAATTCAGGTTCCAGTTTCAGATTTGAACCACTCAGAGATTTATTTTGCCTTTTTTTTTTTTTTTTTACATTTTTTTTTTTTACATTTTATTTCCTATAAACTGCTGCAGTTCCTCCATCGATTTTCCGAAGTCGAGACCCGTTCTTTTAATGTTTCAAAGGGGGAATTTAGGGAGGCAAAAATCTGCGTCGCGCTCCCAGAACTTCCCGATTTTTTTTTTTGGTTCAGATGGACAAAAATCCTGAGTTTTTCTCCCATTTTAGCGCCGGGAGCTCTCTGGGATGATGGGGTCGGTGGGAAGGGGCTGGATTTGGGGCGGAATAATTCCCGCAGCCACGACTGGATTTCTGGGGAAGGTAAAAACGGATTTTTCGCGTGGTTTGGGTAAGCAGCGATGGGGATAAAAGTTTGGGGAGCGTTTGTGGGAATGTGGGATTAGAGCCGGCAGCGAGGACGTGGGGAAGGCTCTGGGCTGTCACTGGGAGGATGAGGAGGGATTTGGGGAAATGACAGAACCAAAGGCCCTGGGGCACATACCGGCGGGATTTCTGCGGGATAAAGAAATCTGGGAATGCTGGGCTGGAGGGGAGCTGGGATGAGCTCTGCAGAGGGGAGGAAAAAGAAAAGGAATTTCTTTATTTTCATCCTCCATCTCCTCAGCCTGGGGACTCTGCCGATCCCTTTCCTCGGATTTTTCCCCCTCTCGATTCCTTGGCCAAAATTTACGGGGAGATGAATTTTAATCCACAAGCGTTCTCCAGAGCTCCTTTTGAGCACCCGGGGAAAACCCAGGACGTGCCGCTCGCCCCGGCGCGGTTCCCGGGGATGAATCCTGGTGTCTGTCCCCGGGCTGGAACGGGGCTGGGATGAGCAGGCGGCGCTCAGCGTTCCAGGGAGAGGATCCGAGGGATTCGGTTCCTTTCCTCGCGCTGACCTCGCCTCCCCTGGCTCGGGAGGGATCGTCCGGAGCGGCTCCGTCAATGGCTCCGTTGTGTCCCGCGGAACGCCCCGGGTGGCTTCGGCTCCTCCGGAGCCGCCGACAGTCCTCAAAACACCTGGAGGAAAATCTGGTTTCGTCTAGACGAGAGGTCACCTCACCCACCCCGGGGCTGCTCCGGGAATTCATCGCGGAAGGTTTGCAGGGGAAAGCTTTGCTTTTCCGCGAGCTCGGCGCCGGATAATCGGGAGCGAGCTCGGCTGCCGCTCCGGGGGTGCTGAAATTCCGCATGGATCGGCTGAAGCCGTTCCTGGAGCATGGAGCCCGGATCCATCAGCAGGAGGAAGGGACGGGGAAGGGAGAAGTGGGGTTATTTTTGAGGAGCTGCGCTGGGCGGGGTGGAAGCTGCTGCAGCCCCTGCTCAAAAACCGACAGGGAGAGGTGGATAGAATTGGGAATTAGGGGAAAACCTTCCCTGGGAGGAGGGTGCAGAGGGGCTGGGATGGAATTCCAGAGAAGCTGGGGCTGCCCCATCCCTGGAAGTGCCCAAAACCAGGCTGGAGCAGCCTGGGAATCGTCCCTGCGCATGGCAGGGGTGGCACTGGGTGATTCTGAACTCTTTTCCCACCCAAACCATCCTGGGATTTTTTTTTTTTTAATCTCCCTGAATGATTTCAAGCCCCTTTCCCACCCAAACCATCCCGGGATCGTTTCTCTCTGAATTTCATGAACCCTCATGACATTTTTTTATCTCCCTGAATGATTTCAAACTCCTTTCCCACCCAAACCATTCCAGGATTCTGTTTCTCCCTAAATGACTTCGAGCCCCTTTCCCACCCAAACCATCCTGGGATCGTTTCTTCCTGAATTTCATGAACCCTCAAGAGACTTTTTTTATCTCCCTGAATGATTTTGAACTCCTTTCCCACCAAACCATTCCAGGATTCTTTTTCTCCCTAAATCATTTCAAACTCCTTTCCCACCCAAACCATTCCAGGATTCTTTTTCTCCCTAAATCATTTTGAACTCCTTTCCCACCCAAACCATTCCAGGATTCTTTTTCTCCCTAAATCATTTCAAACTCCTTTCCCACCCAAACCATTCCAGGATTCTTTTTCTCCCTGAATGATTTCAAACTCCTTTCCCCCCCAAACCATTCCAGGATTCCGTTTCTCCCTGAATTCCACGACCATTCCCGCCGCACCGCCGCTTCCGTTCTGCAGCACCCAGCTGCTTTTTCCCTCTCTCCCCACAAAACAGAATCCCTGGCTCTCTGCGGCTCCTTCCCCTGCTGCTTTCCCGGAGGTGAGGCGCTGGAATGTTTGGGATGCCATCGTGGCTCCGCGGCAAACGTTCCCCCTCGGAGTTTCCCGTCTCTTATCTTTGCTTTATCTCCTCAGCAGCCGCTTTTGGAGCCGAAAACCGGGAGCAGGGCGACCCAGGCGCTCACAAAACGGGGCGAGGCGGGGTCCAGAGCCCCCCGTGAGGGCGAGTTTGGAAGTTTTTGCCCTTTCCGGCGCTCCCGGGAATTCCGCCCGTCATTCCTGGCATTCGTCGGGGGGAACATCATCGTCCCCGAGCTCCTGGGCTCCTCTGGAGCACAGAGCTTGTCCCAGTGATGTTTTCCCTTTGGAATGAGGGCTGAGGGGGTTGGAATTTGCTCGGAGCCCTGCTGTGGTCAGGATTCTCCATCGGTTTTCACACTGACAGAGCAAAGCCAGCGCGATCCCACCGGGATCAGTTTGTCCCTCTGCTCTGCTGTTCAAGCCAGGCTTTACTAAGCCAGGCCTGGCTGGAGGCGCTAAACCGAGCTTGGGTGTTGGATTTGGGTTAAATTCCCACATGGATGTGCCCGTGTGCACGGCCTGTGGATTAACAGGAGTTTGGTGATCCAAGGGAACGGCTGGAGCCGGGCCAGGGAGGTTCAGTTGGATTTTGGGGAAAGCTTCTTCACCTTCACTTGGACTTGGGCACTTCCAGGGATCCTGGGGCAGCCACTGCTGCTCTGGGAATTCCATCTCCCTCTCCCAGGCAGGAATTCCTTCCCAATATCCCACCCCAAGCTCCCCTTTCCCAGTGGGAAGCCGTTCCCTGTGTCCTTGTCCCAAATCCCTCTCCGTGTTTCCGTAGCTCCTTCAGGCGCTGGAACGCCACCGCGAGCTCACCCCAAAACTTCTGAACAGTCCCAATTTTCCCGCAGCCTTTCCTCACAAATTAGACAGTCCTAAAGCCCCTTTGGTGAGAATTCCCTGGGGCTGGGAAGTGCTGGGAACATGGAAAATCCAACGTTTTTCCCGGCTGCCTCAGCTCTGCCCCACAAGGAGCCCCCACTCCTCCAGAAGCAACTCGATAACCCTGGAGCCGGGTTTGTTTTCCTTGGACACCGGCTCAGCTCCGCTTCCCGGCCTGGAAAAGCTGCGGATAAGCGGGAGAGGGGGGAAATTTTCCATAAATCACCGTGGCCATTCCATAGGGATGTGCTCAGCCAGATCCCGGCGCAGCTCGTGTTTTGAGCGTGGCGTCACTCCTCTTCCCATCCCTGAGCTTTTCCTGCCCTTTTCCCGCTGGGAAGGGGCAGTGCTTGACCTCTGGGTCAGGCCGGGAGAATTCATCACCAGGACCCGACAAGGTCAGGGACGCGGGGAAGCGGAGTTTAGTTAAATTAATTCAATTAAATCTGCGCAGAAGAGCTGCGAGCTCGTTAAGGCCAGCCTCCGAGCGATCAGCACCTTCGCACCCAGCCCACCCCACTCTGTCCTTAGGAGGAGTTCAATATTTGAAAAACCATCTTTAAAGGCCAAACCAGCCCAAACCCTGAAGAGTTTCGGGGCAGGGTTGAGCGGTGAGGAGGAGGAGGCAGGCAGGAAGGGGTTAATCCTTCCGGCAACGCCAGAATTCCATCCCATCCCTGTTAAAATTCCAGGGGTTTCTGCACATTTGGAGCCTCTGCTGGGTGTCAGGAGCTCTGAAATCCGAATTCCCCCTTTTCCAGCAGCCTCCCTGTGTTATCCCAGCTCACCCTGCTCCCACCTGCAGCTGCTTTCCCGGCTTTTCCCAGCCATTCCCAGGCCACGCCGCGCGATTCCTGCCTCAGCACATCCCCTACCTCGACGCCCCGGAGGGATTTTATTGAACTCGAGCCCCAAAACATCCCCAAACGAAAATATTTGCTGTCCGCCTCCTTCCTCGCCCTTCAAATAGGCCAGGCTCTAAATATATCGAATTTCTGCGGCTTTTCGAGGCCGGCAAATAGCTCTGGTACCTGAGGCCAGCCCGGAGCTTTGGCCAGACAGGTCTGGCTCAGACCCCGCCGCTATTTCTGGCCTTTGATTTCCCCTCTGGACACTGGAGAGGCAGAAAAATCTCACTTCAAAGCCCAGGGACTCAAAGGCTTCGGTTGTGCCGGGTTCAGGGAGGGTTGGGGCGCCCCTGGAAGCGTCCGAGGCTCGGCTGGACGGGTTTGGAGCAGCCTGGGAGGGCGGAAGGTGTCGCAGGGGTGGGATGAGTTGGGGTTTGAGGTCCCCTCCAGCACCAGCTGTTCCCGTGGTTCTGGTAAATTCCAGGTTTTTTAAGGAGCGGGAAAGAGGATCCTGCTCGGTCAGGCTCCGGGAAGTTCTGCAAACGGAGCAGAGAGGAGGGAAGGGGGTGCAAGGTTGCGCCTTGTCCCCAGGTAAATCTCCCTCTCTTTTCCAGCTTTTTGCCACGGAGACCCGTGGGATCTCTGTGCCCGCCGTGGGGGTTTGTCCCGCGGGTGCCTCCCTCTCTCCGTGCGCTGCAGCGCTCGCTCTTGAATCGGAAAAGTTTTATTTCAGTTTGTTGTGACCACGGGCTTTGAGCTTCCCTGGAAACGTTTGCTCCTCCGAACCGGAGCAGGGCTCCGCTGCTCCTCGGCGCCTCCTCACCTCAGCACGGCGTCAACGAGGCTGATTTTGGGGGGACAGTGTCAGCTCACAGTTTCAGCGCCGTGAGCTCCAGCTGAGCGCGGTCGCTCGCCCCCGTGGCTCCTCTGCGCCAGGGCAGGCGCTGGAGCCGGGGTCCTGGAAGGGTTTGGGACGGAGAGGACTCTAAAGATCATTTTGTTCTGTTCAAATGTTGAACTCCTCCTGAGGACAGAGCGGGGTAGGCTGGGTGAGAAGGCGCTGATCGCTCGGAGGCTGGGCTTAATGAGCTCGCAGCTCTTTCGCGCAGATTTAATTTGATTAATTTGATTAAGCCTCCGTCCCTGACCTTGGCGATAAATTCTCCCGGCTTTCGGTGCCCGATCCAAACGCTCCGAGGCAGAAAGGACACAGGGAACGGCTTTGTCCATCGGAAATCCCCGATCCTGGGGCTGCCAGGACGGGGCCGTGTCCTCCCTAAGCTGAGCCTGCCCTAAGCTGAGCCTGCCAAAGCCTCTCCGGGCTGCTCTGCTCCTCGCCAGTGTCCCCAGCCTTTCCCAGGGCTGCCCGTGGAGCCTTTCCCAGCTGAGCCAGGCTTTTGTCGGCCCAAATCCACGCCGGGTTTGCTGCTGGCCCCTAAGCCTGGCTCAAACTCTGCTCCCTCGCCCTTTTGTGCAGCTGCTGTCCCCCGGGTTTGTCCCGTGTTTATTTAACAGCCAGGACCTTGGGGTGACTCAGAGGCTCAGCTCCAGATGTTCAAACCCAAACAGATTCCGCCCATTCCCGTGGATGTAAAGATAAAAAGAAAAAAAAAAGAGTATTCTTCCTCTGG
This sequence comes from Tachycineta bicolor, assembly GCA_025960845.1. Taxonomy (NCBI): domain Eukaryota; kingdom Metazoa; phylum Chordata; class Aves; order Passeriformes; family Hirundinidae; genus Tachycineta; species Tachycineta bicolor. The sequence continues at coordinate 455,639 of JANEHK010000131.1, read as the reverse complement.
TGGCTGAGGTTTGGGTGGAAGTTTTCCTGATGGACAAATCCCCCGAGGAAAGGTTTTTGTGTTGTGGATTGGAGGGGGGGAAAAAAAAAAAATCCGTTTCTTGTTCGAGTTTTGGCCTAAATTGCTGATGTTTGGGAGGTGAGAAATCCTGGAGCTCTGTTGGGATAAGGATATAAATAGGTTTAATCTGAGGGGCAGCGGGATAGGTCAGGCTTAGGGAAGGAAAGAGGAGCTTGAGGGGATCACGGAGCTCTCAGAGCAGGAGGGGAATGAGAACGGAAATGGAGAAATCCAAGGGCAGAGCAGAGGGAAATCCAGACCCCGGTGTGATTCAGCAGCCCGGGGTTTCGAGGAACAGGATCCTCTCCCTCCCTGGATCCATCCCGAGCATCCTCAGGGCTCTTCTAAAGGAAAGGGAGCAGCTGGGTTTGGGGCAGGGAGAAAACCCCAAAAATCCCGTCCTGGGCATCCCCTGGCAGCACAAATCCCGCAGCAAAGGGCGCAGGGGAATATTCCCAAACCCGGGATTTTACCCTGGGATCCGGAGCCCTGGCGAAGCGCTCGGTCCAGAGGGTGCAAACAAAAGCGGCCGAGGCCGATGTGAAAACTTTTCCGAGCCAGGGCTCCCTTTGTGAGGGCTCACAAACAAACCTCTCCTCCGGGCTCACTCCCTGCTTTCGTAACGGAGCTCGGAGCCGCTGCCAGGGCTTTTGTGTCCCCGCCGGAGAGGAGCAGCGCTGGGGCCCTGGATGTGGCTGCTGGCAAGGAAGGGATTGGGATAGAGGGAGAGGCGGCCCAGGGTGGAAGAGTTTCACACGTTTTCCTTTTTCTTTTCTTTTCTTTTTTTTTTTTTTTATTTTTTTATTTTTTTATTTTTTTATTTTTATTTGTGTTGTCGGATGCTGGCGGTCCCAGATGAGGTGGTGGAATGCTGGAATGGTTTGGGTGGGACTGGAATTTCAATCCCATCCCCAGGGACGCCTCCCCTTGTCCCAGGCTGCTCCAACCTGGGCATTGCAGGGATCCAGGGGCAGCCACAGCTGCTCTGGGAATTCCATCCCAGCCTCTCGTCACCCTCCCAGGGAGGAATTCCTTCCCAAAATCCCATCTAACCCTGCCCCTTTTTATTCCAAACCTTTCCCCCCATCCTCTCCCTCCCTCCTTATCCCAAATCTCCATCTCATCTTTGCCTCCCATGGTTTAACCTGGAATGGTTTGGGTGGGACTGGAATTTCAATCCCCGCCTTCCCTGGGTGCTGCGAGCTGGCCTTGGGCACTTCCAGGGATCCAGGAGCAGCCACAGCTCCTCTGGGAATTCCACCCCAGCCCTTTCCTTCCTTTTCAGAGAGGGATTCCTTCCCAACATCCCATCTAACCCTGCCCCCTTTTATTCCAGACCTTTTCCCCCATCCTGTCCCTCCTTTCCTTATCTCAAATCTCCATCTCCCTTTTATTCCAAACAATTCCCCCATCCTGTCTCTCTCCTCTTATCCCAAATCTCCATCTCCCTTTTATTCCAAGCAATTCCCCCATCCTGCCCCTCCCTCCCTTATCCCAAATCTCCATCTCCCTTTTATTCCAAACAATTCCCCCATCCTGCCCCTCCCTCCCTTATCCCAAATCTCCATCTCCCTTTTATTCCAAACCTTTCCTCCATCCTGTCCCTCCCTCTTTTATCCCAAATCTCCATCTCCCTTTTACTCCAAACCTTTTCCTCTCCATCTCCCTTTCATTCCAAACCTTTTCCCCATCCTGTCTCTCCTCTTACCCCAAATCCTTCTCATCCCGGCTTTGCCTCCCCAGGACAACTCATGGGTTTGGGTTCAGCTTTTCCTCGATCCCAGAGTTTTCCTTGTTTTGTGGGGTTGCTCTCCCCGTGTCCATGGAGCCGGCAGAGGGGGATTTTGGGAATCTGCTTTATCCATTAGGCGACGTTTGCTCCCGGTTTTCCTCTGGAATCTGCTTTCTCCATCAGCCCAGCTGCTGCTGGAGGGTGAAGCGTTCCTGCCTGGATTTGCATTATTGAACAGCCCCGGCTCTAAAAAAACCTCTGCAGCCAAAGGAAACCGTTCCAATCCCAAAAAATGATCGGGAAAGAGGCTCCTGGCAGCGCTTTCTCCTGGAGAACCCTCGGGGTGCTGATTCCCATCCTTTGTTCTTGAATTTTCCGATGTAAATCCGGGCTCTGCAGCCGCTTCCGTTCCTCTCTGGGGTTTTTGCTCCTTGTTCAGAGCCGGAGCGACCCTCGAGCTGCTCCATCAAAAATTCCCTGCTCTAAACCAGGGAAAAGGGGACAGGACTGGGGTTGGTTTTTGCTCCCAGAAAAAATTCCAAAATTCCCTGCTCTAAACCAGCCCTGGGAGGGAAAAGGGGACAGGATTGAGGTCGGTTTTGCTCCTAGACAAAATTCCCTGAGCTCCAGAGCTTTAAACCAGCTCTGGAAGGGAAAAGGGGACAGGATTGGGGTTGGTTTTGCTCTCAGACAAAACTCCAAAATTCCCTGCTCTAAAGCATCTCTGGGAAGAAAAAGGGGACAGGATTGGTGTTGGTTTTGCTCCTAGACAAAATTCCGAAATTCCCTGCTTTAAACCAGCTCTGGGAAGAAAAAGGGAACAGGATTGGGGTTGGTTTTTGCTCTCAGACAAAATTCCCTGAGCTCCAGAGCTTTAAACCAGCTCTGGAAGGGAAAAGGAACAGGATTTGGGGTTGGTTTTTGCTCCCAGACAAAATTCCATAATTCCCTGCTTTAAACCAGCTCTGGGAAGAAGAACGGGATGGGATTGAGGTTGGTTTTGCTCACAGATAAAATTTCCTGAGCTCCAGAGCTTTGAACCAGCCCTGGGAGGGAAAAGGAACAGGATTTGGGGTTGGTTTTGCTCCCAGACAAAATTCCCTGCTCTAAACCAGCCCTGGGAGGGAAAAGGGACAGGATTGGGGTTGGTTTTGCTCCCAGACAGATCCTGAAAACGTCGCTGTGGTCTGTTGGAGCTATCAGGAGATGAATTCCCTCCAGGAATGAAATGCTGCCTCATTTTTTAAATTTTTTTTTTTTTTTTGGCTGCTTTTCTCTTTTTTTTTTTTTATTTTATTTTTTTTTTATCCTCCTCGGCAAACGCAGGCCAAGGAGCACAAAAACTGATGACAAAGGAGAAAAGCGTTGGATGCGCTGAACAGAATCCCAGGTCGGAGCAGGATTTCTTTTCGTGCCTGAGTCAGCATCTCCGGGAGAGAGGGATGAGAGGAGAGAGCCTGAGGTGGCACATTGGCCCCGGGAGTGTTCTCCCAAATCCAAGAGCAGGAAATTCCATTTACCCCTGGTTTTTCACTGCTGGAAAAAAAAAAAACCAAAAAAAAACCAACAACGAGGACTCAGCTCAGTCGGTCAGAGCGGGAAAAAATGTCCAAATGCCGAGTTTGGAAGTGGGAAATAGAGGAATTTTGAGTGTTGGAGTGGGAAATACAGGGATTTGGAGTTCTGGAGTGGGAAATAGAGGAATTTTGCGTGCTGGAGTGGGGAATATGGGGATTTGGAGTTCTGGAATCGGAAATAGAGGAATTTTGAGTGTTGGAGTGGGAAATACAGGGATTTGGAGTTCTGGAGTGGGAAATAGAGGAATTTTGCGTGCTGGAGTGGGGAATTCAGGAATTTTGAGTCTTGGAGCGGGAAATTCTGGGAACTTGAGTGTTGGAGTGCGAAATAGAGGAATTTGGAGTTCTGGAGTTGGAAATTCTGAGAACTTGAGTGCTGAAGTGGGAAACACAGGAATTTGAGTCCTGGAGTGTGGAAATTCTGGGATCTTGACTGCCAGAATGGGAAATAGAGGAATTTTGAGTCCTGGAGTTGGAAATTCAGGGATTTTGAGTGCCGGAGTGGGAAATAGAGGAATTTGGAGTTCTGGAGTGGGAAATAGAGGAATTTTGCATGCTGGAGTGGGAAATAACAGGAATTTTGAGTCCTGGAGTGGGAAATTCTGGGATCTCGAGTGCTGGAGTGGGAAATAGAGGAATTTTGCGTGCTGGAGTGGGAAATAGAGGAATTTTGAGTCCTGTAGTGGGAAATTTGGGGATCTTGAGTGCCAGAGTGGGAAATAGAGGAATTTTGTGTGCTGGAGTGGGAAATACAGGAATTTTGAATCCTGGATTTGGAAATTGTGGGATCTCAAGTGCCGGAGTGGGAAATACAGGAATGTGGAGTTCTGGTGTGTGGAATTCAGGGATCTCAGGTTCTGGAGCCGTGGATATCCCTCTCCTGCTGCGCTCAGAGCTCTTCTGGAAACAGCTGGAACCACTCCTTTTGATTTTGTTAAGCTGCGGAAATAATTGCAGAAATAACAGGCAAATCCCCGAGCACCTCCCAGCATTCCCAGTTTTCCAAGAGGTTTTTATTCCCTTCTACCCTTGTGACTTTTCTCCTCCTCAGCCTCAGTGAGCTCTTCTCTCTCTCTGCCTGACGCTCTGGCACCAGAAATCCCGCAAAGGCGTTCCCAGATCCACCCAGGGCTTTGGGATGTTAAAATCCACGCTCCAGCCGGGAAAATCCGTGAGGTGCAGATGCCTGGAAGGCGCAGGGATGGAGCAGGGAAGGATTTTGTCCCGTGGCGCCTTGCTCAGGGCTCTCCCCTCGGCCTCAGGCAGCTGGAAGTGCTGGGGTTTGGGGATTTGCCTGGCCGGAGGCGCGGGAGGAAAACGGGAAAGCTCAAATTGGTGGGGTCAGGAGAGAAAAACGGAGCTGCTTTAGAGCTGGGGGTTCTGTCGCGCTCCCTGCTGCAGGAGGAGGCTGGAGTCCAATCCTCAGGATCCTGGGTGGGATTCCTGGGGGTTTTTTTGACCTTTGGAGAAGAAATTTGCTCCCTCTGAACCCGATTCCTGCGCAGAAGGAGTCTGGGAATTGCTGCTCCCTCCCAGGAAATCCTTAAGGCTGGGGAAAAACAAAACCTCCGAGATCAAACCTTGGACCCCTCTGTGTTTCCCTCGGGGCTTTTCCAGCTTCCCTGGGACGAGCCAGCAGGGAGCACGAGGTGGAACGTGGGAATGCTGATCCTGGGAAGCTCCAGGCAGATGTTCCACAGCTGGAACCGCCCAGGACTCGGGCGGGATGAGCTGTGGAGCAGCTTCCTCACGGAGCAGAGCACCTGGAGCAGCGTCCTGGCTGGGAACTCCTTCCGAGGATCTGCGCCCTCCAGCCGGTCTGAATCCAAGGAGAAGGGGCAGCAAAAACCACGCCTGGGCTGGGCTGGAAGGAAAATTTCCGATTCCTGTGGCTTTAACGCGCAGCAGAGCCGATCCTCACCCGAGCACGGGTCTCAGAGCTGCTCAGGGTTTCCCACAGGACGGGTAAATGCCACGATCACGGGTGGAAATCTCCCTCTCCTGCTTCCCCAGCTGCCAGCACCAATTTCCTCCCGTTTCCCAGCTTTTCCCAGGCGCTTTCCCAGCGCCGTTTGAAGCCTTGGCTCCCTGGCCTCGGGGGTTAATCCCTTTAAAAAGGCTTTTATTCAAAACACTCGGAGATCTCCAGCTCCCAGAGCCCTTTCCAAGTGGATTTAAGGCTTCGATTCCTTTTTTTTCCTTTCCTGGTGAAGGAAAAACGAGGCGGGAGCAAAAGGAGGGGAGCGAGGTTCCCTCCGACAGCGCCGGGTGAACGCAATTCCCGCGCGGAGGCAAAAAGCTGGGAACATTTCCCAGGTGGCAGCAGGGAAAAATCGAGCTGCAGGGTTTGGAAAGCAGCCTGGGGAGGCCTGGAATGCCCCGAGGCTCCGATACCTTCCCGACAGCACGTAGACAACAACAAAAAAAAAACCCAAAAAATAAAATAAAAACAACAAAGCGAACCTGCGAGGTTTTAGGAGGAAATGCCGAGCTCGGGAGAAGCAGCTTGGATTCCTCAGGCTCCCTCCTTACACCAGGACACCTGAAATCGCCTCAGAATGTAACCAATTTGGGGGTTATTTTTAATTCTTGAGGCCTACAAGAGCTCCCCAGGCTGGAGCCCAGCCTCTGAACGCTGATTTCCAGGGGTTGAGGGATGCTCCAGCTGGGATTTTGGAGAATTGAATTCCTGCAGCTGAGGGAGGAACCGGTGATTTGCAAAACTGGGGTGGGCAAATGCAGATATTTTGGATATTTGCGTGTATTTGCAGGTATTTGCAGATATTTGCGTGTGTTTGCAGTTATTTGCGTGTATTTGCAGTTATTTGCAGGGATTTGCAGGTATTTGCAGATATTTGTGTGTATTTGCAGATATTTGTAGATATTTGTAGATATTTGCAGATATTTGCAGATATTTGTGAGTATTTGCAGTTATTTGCGTGTATTTGCAGATATTTGCATTTATTTGCAGTTATTTGTGTGTATTTGCAGGTATTTGCAGTTATTTGCAGATATTTGCAGGTATTTGCAGATATTTGTAGGTATTTGCAGTTGTTTGTGTGTATTTGCAGATATTTGCAGATATTTGCAGTTATTTGCGTGTATTAGCAGATATTTATTTGCAGATATTTGCAGTTATTTATTTGCAGATATTTATTTGCAGATATTTGCAGGTATTTATTTTGTTTTATGAATAAAAGGCAGAAAAGAGGAGGGGGAAAAAATAAGGAAAAGGAGGAGGGAAGCCTTAAATGATTTGTCCATGGCGGAGCGGGCAGAGGAGCAGAGCTGAGGATGAGGATGAGGATGAAGAGGAGGTGCCAACTTTTCCTTCCCTTTTCCCTTTTCCCTGTCCCATTCCTTGCCCCTGACCCGTTCCCTGCCTCTTTCCCTCCTTCCAAACCCTCAGAAAGCAGGGGCAGCTGCGCTTCCCACTCAGCTAAAACCTTAGGACAAGGAAAAGGGGGAGCTACCCTTAAATCAAATCCATTAAAAAAAAAAGCATTTCTGAGCATTTCCATTCCCTTCCACGGAAAATAATGGAAAATGGGGGCTCCCTGTCCCTGAACGCCCCAAAAAGGAAGGAGAAGGAAGGGGCTGAGACCACGAAAGTCGCAGGGGAAGCAATTTCCCCCACGATTTTTGAACACGATTATGGAAAAGGAAGAGGTTTTTCCCCTCAGTTTAAACCCGTTTTTCTATTTTTCTGGAAGGGAAATGAGCTTCTTTCTCTTTTCTCTCTCTTTTCTCCTTTCTCTCTTTTTTTCTCTTTTTCTCTCTTTTCCTCTCTCTTTTCTCTCTCCTTTCTCTCTCCTCTCCCTCTCTTTTCCCTCTCCTCTCCCTCTCCTCTCTCTGTTTTCTCCCTGCCCCTCCCTGGCTCTGTTCCTTACATCAGCCCTGGAGAAAGCCCCGGGCTTTGCAGGACCCGGCAGGTTCTGCTCCCTCCCTGACAGAGGCCCGCAGGTTCCGCTCCCTCCCTGACAGAGGCCCGCAGGTTCTGCTCCC
>JANEHK010000131.1:430824-442183 GCA_025960845.1 Tachycineta bicolor | reverse complement strand
TTTTCCAGCCTGGATTTATCCCTGGGGTCCTGCAGGGCTGGTTTGTGACCTCAGGGATCTTTCCCAGCCAGGATTTTGCCCCTGGAATCTCCCAGGACTGCTCTGTGCCCTCACGTAGGTCCCACATGTGAAACCCATTCTGCCTCCGTGACTCACTCCGGGCTGCGGAGGAGGAGCCGGAGGAACGCTGCTGTCAGCACGTCGGAATCCCAAATTCCGCATGAACTCACGGCTTTGGATGAAATCCCCGAAGCCCTCCCCTGCCAGGGCTCCCTGCCCCTGGAACGGCTCCGTGCTTAAGGCTGGGCCTAACAAAGCCAAGCTTGGTTTATTTCCACAGGGACAGGGTCTGAATTAAGGGGAAAACAGCGCTGGGAGCTGAAGTGACGGAGCAGATTTGTTATAATAAATTAGAGCTGTTTGTTTGTTTGTTTGTCTGTTTAATGAGGAACAGAATCCTCTTCCAGAGGATGGATTGACACAAGGTGGAAAGGTTTGTTTCGCAAAATCCCAGAAAGGTTTGGGTTGGAAAGGAGCTTAAAAACCATCTCATCCCACCCCTGCCATGGCAGGGACAGATCCCACCGTCCCAGGCTGCTCCAGCCCGGCCTTGGGCACTGCCAGGGATCCAGGGGCAGCCACAGCTCCTCTGGGAATTCCAGCCCAGCCCCTCACAGGGAAGAATTTCTCCCAAATCCCATCTAACCCTGCTCTCTGGAAGACTGAATCCCTCTTTTCCTGTCACTCCTCTGCCTCCCTGCCCTGTCCCTTCCTCAGCGCCTCGTCCTTTCTTGCCTACCTGACCCCAGCTGTGATCCCACCTGGAATTTCCAAACCCATTCCCCTACAATCCAGCACCATTCCCAGTTACTTTCTGCTCACAGAACTTGATCACAATTGGGCTGTGATCCCATCTGGAATTCCCAAACACCGTTTCCCGACAAGAGCGCAACATTCCCGTTTATTTTCCACCCACAGGACTTGACCACAGCTGAGCTGTGATCCCACCTGGAATTTCCAGCTCAGCGTCATTCCAGTTTATTTTCCACCCACAGGGCTGCAACCCCACCTGGAATTCCCAAAGCCCATTTCCCTACAGCCCAGCACCTTTCCCGTTTACTTTCTGCTCACGGAACTTGACCACAGCTGAGCTGTGACCCCACCTGGAATTCCCAAACCCATTTCCCTACAATCCAGCACCATTCCCATTTATTTGCTGCTCACAGAAAGTGATCACAATTGTGTTGTGACCCCCACGGGGAATTCCCAAACCCCATTTCCCTACAGCCCAGCACCTTTCCCGTTTATTTTCCGCTCACAGAACTTGACCACAGCTGAGCTGTGATCCCACCTGGAATTCCCAAAGCCCGTTTCCCTACAGCCCAGCACCATTCCCAGTTATTTTCTGCTCACAGAAAGTGATCACAATTGTGTTGTGACCCCACCCGGAATTCCCAAACCCATTTCCCTAGAGCCCAGCACCATTCCCAGTTATTTTCTGCTCACAGATCCCACCCGGAATTCCCAAAGCCCGTTTCCCTACAGCCCAGCACCTTTCCCAGTTATTTTCTGCTCACAGAACTTGACCAGAGCTGAGCTGTGACCCCACCTGGAATTCCCAAACCCATTTCCCTACAATCCAGCACCTTTCCCGTTTATTTGCTGCTCACAGAAAGTGATCACAATTGTGTTGTGACCCCACCCGGAATTCCCAAAGCCTGTTTCCCTACAGCCCAGCACCCTTCCCAGTTATTTTCTACTCACAGAAAGTGATCACAATTGTGTTCTGACCCCACAGGGAATTCCCAAACCCCATTTCCCTACAGCCCAGCACCCTTCCTAGTTATTTTCTGCTCACAGAAAGTGATCACAATTGTGTTGTGACCCCACGGGGAATTCCCAAAGCCCATTTCCCTACAGCCCAGCACCCTTCCCAGTTATTTTCTGCTCACAGAAAGTGATCACAATTGTGTTGTGACCCCACCTGGAATTCCCAAACCCCATTTCCCTACAGCCCAGCACCTTTCCCGTTTATTTTCTGCTCACAGATCCCACCCGGAATTCCCAAAGCCCATTTCCCTAGAGCCCAGCACCATTCCCAGTTATTTTCTGCTCACAGATCCCACCCGGAATTCCCAAAGCCCATTTCCCTACAGCCCAGCACCATTCCCGTCTCTTCTCCTCCCCCAGAACATGAACATCCAGGTGGAGGACATCCGGATCCGCGCCATCCTGGCTACCTACCGCAAGCGCGTCCCCGTCACCGAGGGCTACGTGGAGGTGAAGGACGAGGGCACCTGGAAGCAGATCTGCGACAAGCACTGGACCATGAAGAATTCCCGGGTGGTCTGCGGGATGTTCGGCTTCCCCAGCGAGAGGAAATACAACTCCAACGTCTACAAGTGAGGGCGGGAGCTGGGTTTTCCTCGCGGTGAAGGGCGGTGGGGAGGAGCGGGAGAGGGTTCCTCATGGATCCGCCTTGTGGGGAGGAGCTGGTGCAGTTCCTGCCGGGAAAGTGTCCCCAGAAGTGACAGCACCGCCATTGCATGGCCTCCATGCCGTGTCCCCATTCCGTGTCCCCCATTCCATGTCCTCCATTCCGTGTTCCCATTCCCTGTCCCCATTCCATGTCCCCATTCTGTGTTCCCATTCCGTGTTCCCATTCCATGTCCTCCATTCCCTGTCCCCATTCCGTGTCCCGCATTCTGTGTCCCCATTCTGTGTCCCCCATTCCCTGTCCCCTATTCTGTGTCCTCCATTCCGTGTCCTCCATGCCGTGTCCCCCTTCCGTGTCCCCATTCTGTCCCCTATTCCGTGTCCTCCATTCTGTGTCCCCATTCTGTGTCCCCCATTCCCTGTCCCCCATTCCATGTCCTCCATTCCACATCCCCTATCCCATGTCCTCTACGCCATGTCCCCCATTCCATGTCCCCATTCCATGTCCCCATTCCGTGTCCCTCATACCCTGTCCCCTATTCTGTGTCCCCATTCCGTGTCCCCCATTCCACGTCCCCATTCCCTGTCCCCCATTCCCTATCCTCCATTCCGTGTCCCCATTCCATGTCTCCCATTTCACATCCCTATTCCCTGTCCCCCATTCCCTATCCTCCATTCCACGCCCCCCATTCCATGCTGGACCTGTCCTAAGCTAAAATTGTGCAACCATTTTCCCAGGTTCTGACACAAATTCTCGGCGCGCAGCTCTGTCCGCTCTGTCCAGGAACCTCCAGCGAGGCTCCCTTGTTTCATTTCGCCTGGAATTTCACTGGCCCTGCTAAAGGCAGTGGTGCTGCACATCAAACCAGGCGTCGGGACATTTTCCCACTGACACGGGCGTTTATTTGTCGAAGGCGCTTAAAAATCCGTTATTTATTTAAAACCAAACTTTCATTTCTACCCCGTGTCTGGGCGGATTTACGAATCCGAATTTCCCGGGAGGTTTTAACTCGGCCCTCGCATCCCTGGACGCTCCTGGGCTGTGTGGATGGGATCCAGCGGTTGGTGGGAGCCACAAACATTCCTTGGAACACTCGGGAACGACGTTGTTCCCGATGCAGATCGGCAGGGGGGACCCCGGGGTGGGGAAAGCGCTCCCTTGGTTCCTCCAGGTGGGATTTTCCAGTCCGTGGAAGTGTTTGGGACGTGCAGCGTTTCCTGGTGCGGGCAGGGCAGGCCTTGGATCCTCTCCCGTGGGATGCAGATCTCCACAAGGATCAGCGCTTGGCAGGGCCTGGGATGGGAGATGGGACTCTTGTCCCCCCCAAAAATAAATTTATTTTGGAATTCCAGCTGGGGGATGAACATTTCCTATTTCCTCCTGCAGGGATGGGACCAAACTGCTCCCGCTGTCCCAGTAAATCCATCAGCTGTGAGAAAACCTTGGAATGGTTTGGGCTGGAAGGGATTTAAATCCCATCCAGTGCCACCCCTGCCAGGGCAGGGACGTCTCCCACTGTCCCAGGCTGCTCCAGCCTGGCCTTGGGCGCTTCAGGGATCCAGGGGCAGCCACAGCTCCTCTGGGAATTCCGTCCCAGGCAGGAATTCCTTCTCCATATCCCACCTAAATCTCCCCTTTCCCGGTGGGAAGCCATTCCCTGCATCCCATCATTCCATAATGTGAGTCTCCCGCTGCTCACCCCATCCCTGTGCAGAAATCCAGCAGTGGGATCAGTTCTGGATGGGCTGGAAGCTCCAAAAAATCCACAAAAGGATCCTTTCCTGTCCTTCCTTGTGCCCGGGTTCCTCTTTCCCACCCCGAGCTCAATTCCTGCCTGAGCATCCCGGGAGGCGCCGGGCGAAGGATCCTCTGATCTCAGCGCTGCTTTTCCTGCCTGGATCTGTAGATTCCTTCCAAATGAAGGAAGAAACCAGTGATTTATAGGGAGAACAACGTGTTTTCCAGAAAGGTTTAGGCCGTTCCCAGGGAGCCAGGAGCTCTGGATTTTATTTGTTGTTGTTGTTGTTGTCACTTCTTCTGTTTGCTTTTTGTCACCAGCTCTCATCCCAGACCGGGCTCTTCCCACACCGTTCCCTAGGAAAACAAACAAACCCCAAAAACACCTTAAAGCAGATGTAAAAGAGTTTAAATGAAATTCTGTCTGGTTCCTTTGCTGCTCCGTGAGCAGGGGAGTGGGAAAGCAGCGTCAGGGGAGCGCTGAACGCTCCGGGCAGGAGCCGTGGTTTTCCTGCCCGCTCCTTCAGGCCTGTGGAATTGCTATTTCCAAACATTCCCTCCGGATCAGCCTGGCCACCTTTCCTTTCTCTCATTAGCAAGATCCCGGTCCGCTGAAGCCTTGGCTTGGAATAGCCCAAAGCCCACGGGGAAAATCAGGGATGAAGAACCCACGGGGATTCTGCCTGCGGGATTCCCGGGGAGATGAGCAGGGAATTCATCGCCCTGGACACCAGTTTGAGGAGGGTTTGCTTCCGCCAGCGCAGCGCTTTTCCCTCAAACCCATCCCCGAGATTCCCACCCCCTGCAGGAGCAGGGAATAAATCACCTCCAGACAGACCCAGCAGATTTTTTTTTCCCTGCTTCCAGTTGTGGCCTTTCCAAGAAAAGCATTAACGGGAGCATCTGGAGCCATCTGCCTCCAATCAGAGGGTGCTCAGGGGTTGTCCCGACTCTCGGACACACAGAAATGGAAAAACTGACGGGAGTCTGTTCGGCAGCAACTCAGCACCGCTGAAAAATCCCGTGGAATTGAGCTGGAATCAGGAACGTGGAGCGCTCCCCAATCCCAGCCCGGGAGATCTCTGCTGCTGGAGAGCCCCAGCGCCCCAAGAACTCCCTCCCTTCCCTCGTTTTCGGCCTTGCTGCGCTCCAGCACCCACAAAACGTTTTGGAAAACACGCTGAACGTTATCCCAGGGATAAGAAAACAGGGACAGGGTTTTATTGGATGGGAGAGGCTCGTAAAGCCCTGGCAGCTGCGGGGTTTTGTTTGTCAGCAGAGTTTGAGGATGGATTCTTCCCCGGGACGCTTCCCTCCGCGGAGTGGGAGGCGCGTCGTCGTGTTCAGCTGGTGTCACTGGGAAAGCTCCCAGTTCTGGGCCGGGAATGACCTTGGATTTGTGGTCAGGGCACCGGGATGATGGCCGGTGGCACCTTCTCACCTGGGATTCTTGTCCCACACGGAGAGGGAACAGCTCATGCTCTGGAATTGCTGATTCTGAGCTTTCCCTCTGGATCAGCCTGGCCACGTTCCGTTCCTCTCACTAACAAAATCCTGATGCTCTGGAGAGGTCGTTGACTTGGAATAGCCCAAAGGCACACGAGGAAACAAGGAATAAAGAACCCACCGGGATTCTGTCTGCAGGATTCCCAGGGTTCTTGTTTTGCAGAGGGAAAAGCTCATCCTGTGGAGTTGCTGGTTCTGAGCTTTCCCTCTGGATCAGCCTGGCCACTTTTTGTTCCTCTCATTAACAAAATCCTGATCCTCTGGAGAGGTCCTTGGCTTGGAATAGCCCAAAGGCACACAGGGAAAATCAGGAATAAAGAACCCACCGGATTCTGTCTGCAGGATTCCCAGGGTGCTCGTCCCACATGGATTGTTTTGGAGAGGAAAAAGCTCATCCTGGAGCTAAACCCCCTCTCCCTGTGAATGTGAAGCGGCAGAAAAGTCCTTTCTCCTCATTCCCCCCTTTAATTTGAGAATCCCCTCCTCCCTGGAGCAGATCCATCCCTGCTCCTGCTCCCAGAAAAGCTGGGATCAGGTTTCTGCTGGCCAAGGGATCGAGTTTCTGCCCCTTCCCACATCCCCCGGTCCCGCTGCCCCCAGTTGTGCTCCTGCACGACGCTGGGAGGTGAAACCATCTGCAGAAAGAAAACAACTGAGTTCATCCTTGTCCCGCTGCCAGGGGTTTATTCCTGACTGGAACTCGGCCTCTGGAGCTGACAGCACGATTTATGTTCGGAAATGGAACAAATCTAAAGCCGAGTCCCCGCTCTTGTTCGCTCCTCACGGTGGGTTCTGTGCAGGAATTGCTGTAACTCCTCCTGCCAGCTCCTGCTCTGGCTGGGAAAGCAGAATTTAATGCATTTTCCTGACGGAGAGAGGAGAAATTCGGGATCACAGAGATGGACCTGGTGCCTTTTGGAAGCCTTTGTGACTTGACAAAGAAACAGCTCCAGGATCAAAGAGCGGCTCCCAGTTTAACCAGTCTGCTCCCCGCGATATAAACCCAGTCAGAGGTGCTGGGCAGCTCATCACTTCCATATTTGCAGTAGGAACTCTCCTGGTTTGTTTTTCCCTGGAAAATCCGGGATCTGAGGGGCTTTGGCTGGCCTGCCTTCCCTCCCTCCTCCCCGAGGCTGAAGGAGGCTCCTCGATAACTTCAGGAATTTCCTAAATTCCCAGATTTAGAGGGTGGCAAGCTCTGCTCAGAGCCCCGAGGAGGAGCTCAGTGAGATCTGGGTGAATTTCCTGGAGTTTGTGTGCAGTGATTTGTTCTCTGCTCCCCAAGCCATGGAGTTCTCCTTAACCAACCCCTCAGCCCTTCCCACAGCCCTTGGCTCCGCTTGTGCTTTGTTTCAAGCTTTTCTGGGATGAAAATCCCTTCTCTCCTCACCAGCAGAAACGGTTTGGATTCCAGTTTGACCTGGAACTGGCCGAACTCTCCCAGCAGGAATGTTCATTCCCACCTCTGCCCTGAGCAGCGTCACCCTGGGCTCCCACCGATCCCAGCTGGATCCTTTTGTGTCAAAAAGGAAACATCAGCAAAGCCCCGAGTTTCTGGCTCTAAAGATCAGCTGGATTCTGCTTTTTTTTTTATTTTATTTTATTTTTTTTTCACACAGATTCAGTCTGGGGACACGAGGTGGGGCTTTATTTCTCCCCCGGCCTCCCGAGGGCTGTTAATACCATCCAGATGTGGATGCCTGACGAAATTTCCAGGATGAGGTCATTGTTTGCTATTCTGAGGCATCCCCATCCCTGCTTCCTTAAGCCAAGCTGGTTCTTGTCTGCTCCGGAGCTCGTGGAGCTCTCCGTGTGGAGGATGGAAATGCTCCTTCAGGTCCTCCCTCTGTCCCAAGCACAGCTTTGTACTCCTCGGGTTCATTTATTTTTGTCAATTTTATCTCTGCTCCTCTTTTCCCATCCCTTTTTTCTCTCTGCCGTGCCAGGGGTGGGCTCTGACGGCCACTTTTCCCTGGGATGGATCTCAGCCCTGCTTCCTCCTTTTCCGGCACCTTGGGATGCAATCCCAGCCCCCTCTCCGGCCTGCCTGCGTCCAGCCCCAGCCTCGGCCCGGGCAGATCGGGTTCCAGGAAGGATTAGTGAGAGGCTGGGAGCCAGGAGAGCCTGGAGAAACGCTGAGCTGGGCAGCAGAGCTCCATGAGCACAGGGGAGAAAAGCGTCCCCTCGAACATCCGCCACCCTGCAAGAATCGAAGCCCTAAAGGGGAAAACCTGGGAAAAGCTGGAGCTGCGCAGTGGAGTTCCCAAAAAGCCCCTCGGAAAGGCTCTTGGCCCCTCTCCAGCTTCAGCAAAGCACAGCTGCCGCTTTTCCACCCCAAATTCCGCCCAGCTCGCCGTGCCCTCTGTCGCAGCTGATCCCTGGATCGCAGCTCTGGAATGAGGAGCAGCGCCGGGATCACGCAGAGCCACGTGGAGATCCCAGCAGGGCTCGGGATCGCTTCCCTGTGTTTTTAGCTCCTTTTCCAGGCTGGCCTGACCCGTGTTTCCATTCCTCTCCGCTCCGGCAGCCTCCCGGTCAGGACGGAGCTGGATTCCTTCCCTTCCCGGTTTATCACACGTGCCCCTTCCTCCTCAGGAGTGCCTGGAGCAGCTCCAGGAAGTTTGGGAGCGAGGAGCAGGAGCCTCTGCCAAGTCAGCAGGGGAACTGCTCGTGCTCTCGGAAATTGCTCTCAGGTTGTTAACACAGACTCGGAGAGGCTTTGGCTTTTTCCCAATCCCAGCTGATAGCTGCTGGGCAGCAGGAGGGGAAGGGTTTCTTGGGGGGCTCTCCGGCGCAGTTTGGAATTAGCTGGTCCCTGTCCCTGCCTGGGTTGGGATCTGCGCTCCTGGGGGTTTGTCCTTTGCTGGAGGTGCTCCTTTGATTCCTGCTCAGACAGGGATTTATTTCCTTTGAAGCTGTTGATGACTTTGGATGTCTTTCCCAACCGGAATGATTCCAAGGTTTTTACGCGGCACCTCCACAGACTCACGGTGTGGACCAGCCTCCAAATAACCCTGTCCGATCCTCCCTTCATCCCAGGGCATTTTCCCTCCCCGGAAAACCCTCCTCCCAAAAATCCACTTTGCTCACGGATCCCCACCTTCTCCCTCCTTCCTCCCCGCTGCCTTTCAGGATGTTCGCCAGCAGAAGGAAGCAGCACTACTGGGCCTACTCCATGGAGTGCAGCGGGAACGAGGCTCACATCTCCAGCTGCAAGCTGGGAAACCACCTGACGGGCGCCGGGGAGAACAGCAGCTGCGAGAACGGCGTGCCCGCCGTCGTCAGCTGCGTCCCCGGCCGCGCCTTCGCGCCCAGCGGCCACAGCGGCTTCCGCAAGGCTTTCAGGCAGGAGGTGAGCGGGGAGCAGCCCCTCCAGCCCCAAAAAATGGCTTTGGAAAAGCCTCAAAAAAACCCGTCTGATCCCAGGGATTGGGCAGGATGGTTTCAGCTGGGCGTGTCCCAAGCTGGCGCCTGCGGGGGTGAGGCAGCAGCAGATTCTTTGGGAATTCCGTCCCAGCGCTTCGCCGAGGTCTCAGAGGGGAAGAGTTTGTTCCCAGTATCCCGTCTGTCGCTCCCTTCTGGCTGTGGGAAGCCATTCCCTGTCCCTCCAGGCCCTCCTGCCCAGCAGATCCCCGGAGCTCAGGGCTGTTCCTGCAGCATTCGCTGAGAGGTGTGAAAACGGAATCCTGGAATGGTTTGGGTTGGAAGGGACCTCAAATCCCACCCGGTGCCGCCCCTGCCATGGCAGGGAATCACCTCCCACTGTCCCAGGGTGCTCCAGCCCGGCCTTGGGCACTGCCAGGGATCCAGGGGCAGCCACAGCAAATCTGGGAATTCCATCCCAGCCCCTCCCCACCCTCCCAGCCAGGAATTCCTTCCCAAAATCCCACCCCAATCTCCCCTTTCCCAGTGGAAAGCCATTCCCTGTGTCCTGTCCCTCCAGGTCCTCCTGCCCAGCAGATTCCCAGAGTTCAGGGCTGTTCCTGCAGCACCCACAGGTGGATGGGAAAATGGAATCCTGGAATGGTTTGGGTTGGAAGGGACCTCAGAGCTCATCCCATCCCACCCCTGCCGTGGCAGGGAATCACCTCCCACTGTCCCAGGTTATCCCACCCTGGCCTTGGACACTTCCAGGGATCCAGGGGCAGCCGCAGCTCCTCTGGGAATTCCACCCCAGCCCTTCCCCACCCTCCCAGCCAGGAATTCCTTCCCAACATCCCATCCAGCTGCCAAGCAGAGCAGCAAACCCCTGGGCGTGTGAGCGCTCACCGCCAGCTCCCGCAGTTCCCCTCTCCCTGTGCACCCAGCTGAGCTCCCACCCTCCCAAATTCCAGGTTTTTCCCTCCATCTCGCTCCTCCAAAGGGTGGGAGGGCGGCTCCCAGGGCAGCTGGCAGAGCTGGGAGCGAGGAGCGAGGAAATCCCGGGGTCACGTTCCTGCTGGAGCTGCTCGGTCGGAGCCAGCTGAACCCGCGCCCGGGCCGGGCTGCTCCACAGGCGCTGGAATTCTGCTGGAATTTCCCTGTGGAAATCAGCTGGCACTTCCTCTACCTCCACCGTGTCCTCGGAGAGGAAATGCCCTGGAGGGGAGACTGGGAAAACACGAGTTTGGAAAGCTGGATTTGTTTAGTCTAGAGAGGAGGAGAGCGCTGAGCGGGGCGTGAAAATCCCAGGAGAGGCAAAAATGTTGGAAAACGAGGCCGGAATTGGTCGTTCGCAGTGTCAGGACAGCCCGGTGGGTGCCAAGGGAAATATTCCAGCTGCAGCCTTGGGATAGAGGGGGAATCTCGGGGATTTCTCGCCGGAGAATTCCGTGGATTCGTGAAACTGTGAAAATTTGGATTTTGTGGCTGTCCCTGGGTGGTTTTGGGGGAGCGCTCTGGGCTCTTCCCAATGGTGGGAATAATTATTGGTGGGAATAATGCAATCCCAGCCTGGATCCCAGGCTCTTCCCTGCGCCGGAGCTTGCAGGTTTTAGGCCCGGGAGGTGAAAGGTTTTGTAAATCATTGTTAATCTCCCGAGCCGCACGCGCTGCCAAGTAATTCCTTAAGCCTTTGTTTGGGATTTGCGTGTCCTTGGTGTGACCCCAGGCTGGAGGAAAAGCTCCAGGCACGATCCCAGTCGGAAAAGAGAAGGATTTTTGGTGTTCCCAAACCTAAAGCTTCGCTCTCGGCGCCTCGACCCAGGGACTGGCAGCTCCCTGCTTGGCGCCGGGGAGAGGAGTGGGTGATTAAATCAGATCATTAAATATCAAATTAAATCCTTTTTAAAATTATTTAAATATTTATTTTAATTTTAATTTATAGACATTGATTAACATTTAAATATTATGAACACAGAAATGCGAGGAGCTGGACCTGCCCCTAGCTGGGTGTTTCTCCTCGTGTTTAGTTGAGGGTTTGGGGCTGGGTTGGACTCGAGGATTGTGGAGTCCAACTCTTCCAACCCCGAGATTCTGTGATTCTGTGTGTGTGAAATACGTGTGTGACGAGTACAGAGAACACATCAAAGGAAAAAAAAAAGGCAAAGCCCAAACTGTGGGGTTTTTGTCTCGTTTTCTTCTCATAGAGCCTGGATTAATTGCACGAGAGATGGATTTTGTGTCCAGACTCAGATGTTTATTAATTCTTATTTATGTTACAGTCTCACAAGCTGTGAGTTCTGCTAACAAAGTGGAAAA
>JANEHK010000131.1:250520-278713 GCA_025960845.1 Tachycineta bicolor | reverse complement strand
GCCCCTGCCCCTTCCCACCTTCATCCCGTGGGGCAGTTCTGGCCCCAGAGCACCCCTGGGTTTGCTGCTCTTCCGAGGGATGGGGAACCTCCTGGAGGAGGAGGAGGAGGAGGAGGAGGAGGAAGGAGTTGGGTCATGACCCCTCCAGCACCACGCTCTGCCTTTTGTGCTCTGGACTCTGCCTGGGAGAGCGGCTCTTGTATCCCCCTCATCCCCCCCAAATTCCCTTTGCTTTCCCAAAGAATTGCTCTTTTCTCATCCCCCTCTTTTCCTTTCCCGCTCTTCTTCCCCCTCTCCTTCTCGTACCTCTCT
The DNA here is from genome assembly GCA_025960845.1 of Tachycineta bicolor. NCBI lineage: Eukaryota > Metazoa > Chordata > Aves > Passeriformes > Hirundinidae > Tachycineta > Tachycineta bicolor. Next base: position 278,401 of record JANEHK010000131.1, on the reverse strand, counting down.
CATCCCAGGTTTCAAAGACCCCCTCCCATCCATCCCCTGCAGGGACCTGCCACCATCTGCAGATTTTTCTCTTCTCTCTCTTTTTTTCCCCCCCTACTTTTCAAAGTTTCCCGTGTCTTTGTCTTAACGAGCCAGGTTAAATATTCTGTAATCAGTGTAATAATACACCTGGACTCGCTCGCGAGATATCTGCCTTTTGTACTGCGACAGGACATTAATAGTAATTATTCTGCTTTGTAATTGGAGCTTTAAATACTAATTCAAACAGCCAGAGGAAAACCAATTAGTGCTAATTTATCTCTATGTGTTTTGGAGAGCCTGTGTCTGTCATACTGTGAAGAAATAGGTTGGTAATTAGTACAGTTGGGTGGTAGATAGAAGTAATTATCAGATTCTTTCATGTTCTTTAAAGGAAGGGAAAAAAAAAAACAAAAAAAAACCAGAAAAAAACCCCTCTAAGGGCTGCATGACTCTTCCTTTCCGAGGAAGTTTGCACCTCCAAGGAAGGGCCCGGTGACGTTCCCGGATCCGTGGTGCCGCATGGAATGGGATTGATCCCGGGAATTGGGTGCCCTGGGCATGGACAGAGCCTCGTGTGGGACAGGGAGGTGGCCTTGGAGTGACACCAGGAGTGACAAAGTGCCGGTGACAGGAGGAGCTGCACGCTCGGGACGGACGGAGGGACGGTGCTGGGGCGGCTGTGTCCGGTCCCGTGGGGCTGGGGCGAGTCCAGGGGAGGGAACGGAGCTGGGGAAGGGGCTGGAGCACTGGGAAAGCTCCAGGAGGGGCTGAGGGAGCTGGGAAAGCTCCAGGAGAGGCTGAGGGAGCTGGGAAAGCTCCAGGAGAGGCTGAGGGAGCTGGGATAGCTCCAGGAGGGACTGAGAGAGCTGGGAAAGGACCAGGAGGGGCTGAGGGAGCTGGGGAAGCTCCAGGAGAGGCTGAGGGAGCTGGGAAGGGGCTGAGCCTGGAGAAAAGGTGGCTCAGGTGGGACCTTGTGGCTCTGCACAGCTCCTGACAGGAGGGGACAGCCGGGGGGTCGGGCTGTGCTCCCAGGGAACAGGGACAGGAGCAGAGGGAACGGCCTCAGCCCGGGCCAGGGGAGCTCAGGGTGGACAGCAGCAGGAATTTCCCCATGGAAAGGGAGCTCAGGGACTGGAGCTGCCCAGGGAGGTTTGGATCCCCGTCCCTGCAGGTGTCCAAGGAATTTCTGGATGTGGCACTCAGTGACGGGCTGGGATCGGGCACAGCTCAGACTCGGTGACCTTGCAGGGTTTTCCCAAGCTGAACAATTCCTCGATTCTTTGATTCTTTATCCTCTGCTTTTGAGCTGTGACCTCTGCACGTGAATCCAGCGCGATCCATTTAAGCCGTAACTCCTCTTCGTGAATCCCACCCTGTGCTTTTGGGGCCAGGCCCCACGTTTGTGGGACCGACCCTGCGCATTTAGAATCCTTCAATCCCAGAATGGTTTGTGTTGGAAAGGACCCTAAATCTCACCCCAATTCCACCCCTGCCAAGGCAGGGACACCTCCCACCATTCCAGGTTATCCCAGCCTGGCCTTGGGCACTGCCAGGGATCCAGGGGCAGCTGCTCTGGGAATTCCTTCCCCAACCTCACAGGGAGAAATGAATCCCTTCCACGTATCTGTGCTGAATTTCCCCTCTTTCAGTTTGAATCCGCTATCGCCTGTCCTGGCACTAAAATTCCTGATGAAAAGTCGCATTCCCCGTTCCTTGGAGCCCCTTGAGACGCCCTGGAAGGTGCTGGGAGGCAGGAAAGTTTCCATTTGAGGCCGATCCTCCGTGTTTGAGCCATTCCTCGCAGATTTCAGCCACACCTCGCGCTTTTTGAGCCGGACCTCGAGCATTTTGGGGGGATTTTTACGGTCAAGCAGCCCTCGTGCCCCTCAGCTGCATTCCCAACACCTCTTCCCAGTTCTGCCTTGGCTTCCCAGGAGGAAGCAGCAGGTTCCTCGAGGACACCCGGGCCTGCCACACGCTGCTCTTTTATTTTTCCGCTCCTGGGGTGAGAAGATGGCCAGGTTTTCAGAGCGGGGAGGATTTATTTGTGGTTATTTCCATCTCTCTCCCCCCCGCCCGCCTTCCGCCCAAGTTGTGCTATTTTAAAAAAAAATAAAAATAAATAATTCATGGAGCAGTTGTTCCCCTCCCGCCCCAAAATGAGGAATTCTGGCTGATCCAGACCAGGAGCGCAGCAGGATCCGCAGGAATTCATTAATGGCCCATTCTGTGTTTCCTTTCCCCTTTAAAAACCCCAGTGGAGTTACCTTGGTAATAATAAAGTGCACGATTCCAGGAGGGAGGGAACAGGTTCTTATTTGGATTAAACGGATTTCTCCTCCTCCCCTCTTTTTTTTTTTTTTTTAATTTTTTTTTTTTACCCCTTTTTATTCCTGCCAATTTAAAAAAAAAAAAAATTGTTTAGGGGGGGAAATTATAAGCAAATGTTAATGTTGGAAAGGAGAGAGGGGAGGGGGAAAAAAAAAAAAAGAAAAGAAAAAAAAAAATTCGCATTTTTTTCCAGGGAGGGGAGAAAACGCCTTTGGAAGTGTTCTATGCAAAGAGATGCCGGGGGGCACGATATATCAAAGAAAATATAATACACCCAGGTTAAAACTAATGATTGCCATATAATTAGACGTGAAGCATTGTGCTATAAATGTGTATTCTTCAGCGTGCTGTGATTTTACTGTAAGAGAGAGAGAGAGAGAAAGAAAGACAGAAAAACACAGAACCCAGCAACATACTATAAAAAGCACTCTGTTGACTTTTCGGCTGTTTAGTATTCCTTGCCCGTACTCCCCCGGGAGTATGTAATTAGTGCTTTATGAAGAGTGCATTTAAAGCAGTTTAATATTCACCTCATTCAGTCTGAAACAATGTGATCACTGCTTAGACAAATCACTGCTCCTCGCTGACATCCTCTGTCAGAACATTACCTCTGAAAAGACCTTTCAAGAGGCTCCCGTGTTAATTAGTTGTCTGTCATGGATAAACAGAGCAGCGAGCAGAAGGGCTGCGCCAGGCCACAGGCACACAGGGAAATACTGGGAATGCTGTGGGATTTGGTTGTTTTTTTTTTCCTTTTTCATCCTCTCTCTCTCTCTCTTTCTCTCTCTCTCCACCCTCCCTTTTGTGAAAATTCCTGGCTTTCTACCCCCGGCTTCGCGGAGTTTGGCGTGGCCTGGAGTGGAGCCTGGGTTTTCCCGGGCTGGGTGAAATGCTTGGGATGCTGAGCCAGGCTGGCGCTGCCACAGAGGCGCTGGCGGATCCCAAAGGGATCCAGGAGCTCTGGCTGGGCACCAGCTGAGGCGCCCAGCTGTGCCACCGAGCGGGAACATCCCAGGAGACATTCCAGTGCCGTATCCCAGTGCTGTATCCCAGTGCCGTATCCCAGTTCCACATCCCAGTGCCGTATCCCAGTGCTGTATCCCAGTGCCACATCCCAATGCTGTATCCCAGTGCTGTATCCCAGTGCCGTATCCCAGTGCCATACCCCAGTGCTATATCCCAGTTCCATATCCCAGTTCCACATCCCAGTGCTGTATCCCAGTGCCGTATCCCAGTTCCACATCCCAGTGCCGTATCCCAGTGTTGTATCCCAGTTCCACATCCCAGTGCTGTATCCCAGTGCCGTATCCCAGTGCCGTATCCCAGTGCTGTATCCCAGTGCTGTATCCCAGTTCCACATCCCAGTTCCATATCCCAGTGCCGTATCCCAGTGCCGTATCCCAGTGCCACATCCCAGTGCCGTATCCCAGTGCCACATCCCAGTCCTGTGCCCCAGTGCAGCATCCCAGCTCCACATCCCAATCCCAAATCCCAGCCCAGTCTCCTGGCCCCTCATCCTCTGCATCCCAATATTTCATTCCCGCTCTCCATCCCAGCCCTGCATCCCAATGCCACATCCCGGTCCCAAATGTGGATCCCAGCCCTGCATCCCCTTTGTGCAGCCCAAATCGGCCCTTCAGCCGTTCCAAGAGACTCTTCCCACCTCCCATCATTTGGAAAATGTTGGATGACGGTGGTCACCGCATCCCACCTGCTCCTGGTTTTAATTTCTCGGGAAAATCCAGCAGGCTTGGGGCAGTGCCGGCCCTGCCGCGCTTCGTTCAGCCCCATTCCTGCAGGATGCTCTTCCCGAAGCTGGAATTCCTCCTTCCCTGGAATTCCTTGTTCCCTGTGTTCATCCCTGAGTCCTTCCCGTGTTCCCCTCGTGTTCCCCTCGTGTTCCCGGTGTCCCCTGGAGGGTACAAGGCGGATCCATGGTCCCAGGAGCTGCTCCCGGTTCTGCTCGTGGCTCCTCCAGACCCCACGGTCAGGATGGAAGCTTTGGAGCCGCAGGAATTCCATCACCAGCCCCGACCTGGCAGCTCCCAGGTTCCTGGGAGCCAAATCCAGCAAACCCAACCCTTCCCGGGGCCGAGGGAGCCGCGAGCTCCTCGCTGAGGTGTTCAGGGGGCAGACAAGGCCCTGCACCATCCTTTCCCTTTGGGAAGGAGCAGACACGGAATTGTGCTCCCTCGGCTCCTGGGAGTGACAGCCAAGGCATGAAACCCGGGATGGGAACTCCCAGCACCCGTGAGGGCTCCAGGGGTGCATCCCCACGCACATCCCATCCCCACCTCGGGACACCTTCCCGAGCCTTCCAAGCACCCTCCAGCTCCGGGTTTTTCCCCCTTTCACTCCCTTTTCCAGCAGTTTTGTTTCCCTGGCTCTCTTAGTCACGAAGGTGAGGCCCTGACAGAGACACAAGGCATCAAAAACAAGAGGTGATGAAACGCAGCGAATAATTAAGTTGCACTAAATCACCGGCCCCGGCGGAACGCTGCCAGGGAGCTCGGGAAAACTGGAGCACCACGGAGCCGAGTTATTATTAATAATCACCAGCGCCCTCGCGAATATTTTGCGCCTATTTTTAATTTTTTTTATATTTTTTTGGGGGGGCGGGGGGAAGGGGTTGGCGCGAGGAGAGAACCTCCAAGAGCAAAGGGGTTTGCCGCACATCCCGGGATATTCCAGCCCGGATCCAGCCGCCGGCACGGTCCGGGCTGAGCCCCAGAGCAAGTCTGCTCCCGCCGCAGATGCTCCACGCAACCCCGGGCCTTACGTAAGGGCAGCTTTATCCTCCTTCCATCGGGGCCCGGCCTGCAGCTCCCGTTCCCGGTGTGTGGGTGAGCCGCTCGCCCCGGGCTGGGAATTGCACAGCTCCTGCGCTCCACGCATGCAAGCGGCTGCAATTGGCGATGGGCGGGCGATAGCAGGGCCAGGCTGTCAGCCCCGGGGTTGTTTGGGAAGCGTTTCCCTCGCGTCCCACCGGGATTCCTCCTCGGGAATGCTCCGGGAAGGGGTTGTTGGATGTGAGGGATTCGCTGCTGCCCCGCAGCCTCCTCTTGGTCGTGTGGTTTGAGGTGCGGCCACGGCTGCTGGAGGTGCTGGTGGGAGGGATGCTCCAGCTCCCAAAAATCTGGGATATCAGCGGGTTTTTTGAGGAGAGAAAAGAGATTTTAATGCAAAGATTCCTCCTCCGACGAACGCTGAGGCGGTGGCTTTACCTCTTTAGGGTCTGATCCCACTTGGCTCCATCCCTGCAAGAGCCCAGACAGGTTCAGGGTTTTGGGCTGATTTTGGGCGCCACGTGGCCGTGGGTTAAGCCTGAGCCCCAGTTCCCACCACCTTTCCCACCAGGTTTCATCAGGAAAACCGCACAGACCTGGTCAAAATCCTCCCCGGCGGGGTAAACCCGAGGGTGTCGAAATTGGGGAGAGCTGTAAATCTCGTGTGTTAGTAAAATCTCCCTAAGCCTCCGTCTGTCTGCAAGGCGCAGGTAAAACCTTTAATTCCCGGACAATGCCGAGCAAACTCCCAGCTAAATCCTTAACTCCCGTGCGCCGTGGCCCTGTGGATTTGCCCGTCTGCAGCATCCACGCTCTTTGGGAGTGGAAAAATCTCCCCCCAAAAAATTGCTGTGCCCAAGGCTCTGGTGCTGGAAAATTTCCCCAAAATTTATATAACCCTTGTTCTGGTGCTGGAAAAATCCCCCCAAGAATTGCTGTGCTCAAAGTTCTGGTGCTGGAAAAATTCCCCAAAATTGCTGTGCCCCATGTTCTGGTGCTGGAATAATCCTTAAAAATAGCTGTGCCCCATGTTCTGGTGCTGGAATAATCCCTAAAAATAGCTGTGCCCAAGGTTCTGGTGCTGGAATAATCCCTAAAAATAGCTGTGCCCAAGGTTCTAAAGCTGGAAAAAATCCCTAAAAATTGCTGTGCCCAACTCTCTGCTGCTGGAAAAATCCCCCAAAATTACTGACCCCTTGTTCTGCTGCTGCAAAAACCCCCAAAACTGCTGTGCCCAGGGTTCTAGGGTTTTTGCCCCGTTGGCCAAAACCTCTGAAATGCTTCTGCAACTCCTAAAATCAGGAATAACGACGGATCCTGCATCCCTGCAGTGGCCAGGCCACAGGGCGCAGGAGGACGGGGGGGAAAAGCAAAGCCGCCCAATTTGGAATCCCAACCCTTCCGAAACACGCTGGAGGCGACACGCGGGAGCGATCCCGTCGCTGCTCCGGCGTCACCGGCAGCCGCTGACAGACTTTTCCCCCTGATCCAACCGGATCCGATCCCGGGGCGACAGGGACAAGGGCGCAGCCCCGTCCAGGTGGAGGGGACGCCGAGGAGCCCGACGGGTTTGGGAGCTCCTCAGCGCCGTGATGACAGCCAGGCTGGGGATTGGGATTGCTCCACGCGGGTCCCGGCCGCTGGCGGGAACGTTTCCCAACCCGGAGGAACCTGTACGGACGACCACCCTTTGTTAGGCAACGTTCCTGACTCAAGATCCCATCCCAAACCAGCGGGAGATGGATCTCTGCTGCCTCTTGCAACACAGCTCCATCCAAACTGGTTTTCCCATCAGTCCTTCTTCCTGTGATTTTTTTATTTTATTTATTTTTTTTTTTTGGGGGGGGGTGACCATGGGTGCTGTCGGCTCATCGGGAAGGTTTTTGGTGCTGGATATCCTTGGATGGGGATCTGAGCTCATCCAGCAAGGATGAGCCAAAATCGTGTCTTTTATCACACAAATCCTGAGGCAGGAGGGAAGGGAATGATTCCCCTTGGAAGTGGGCAGGTGACACACAGGGAGGGACTGGCCAGCAGCCTTTTTTTTATATATATTTAATATTAGCTGCCCAAGTATTAGTGGGGCAGGCCCCGAGGACAACGCCGTGTTCATCCCTGTGGATTTACAGCTCATTTCTACAGGGTGAATATTTTTACAGAGGAGTGAGAAGTTGCTGATTTATTCCAACGCCCAGCAAATCATAGAACTGTGGAATATCCCGAGCTGGAAGGGACCCCGCAAGGATCAAAATGATCCCAGTGGGCTAAAGCTTCTTAATTTCATGCCTCAAATACACATGGAAGCATCCGCAGTGATCTCCACCCCGTCCAACCCGCTCACTAATTCATTTTGGGGTCTTGGGCACCACCCGCCGCCGCCTCCCCCGGGTCCTGCCGGGTCCTGCGCCAGGTCCTGGCAGCTGAAGGGTTACTGAGCCCCATCTGCTCAGCTCCCCGTTTCACCAGGGCGGGTTTGGAGTTTTACTACGAGTTTCAGACAATGAAGGTGTGTCTGCGCTCCGAGCCTCGTTTGCCCGTTGTGTAGGCGTCGGGTTCAGCGCCGTCTTGTCAACACTTGAATATGTTGAGCATCACTCACGGGGCATTCTGTAAGAAACCTATTAAGTTAATTACCGAGGCTGTGTGTGTGTGTGTGTGTGTGTGTGAGAGAGAGAGAGAGAAAGCGTGTGTGCTGCTCCCGTAAAAAAAATAAAATAAAAAATAAAATAAAAAAAAATAAAATAAAATAAAATAAAATAAAATTTGGCTTTCTTCGTTGCAAGACGCTTGTGACGCAAGCCCCGGGCTCTCGGTGTGATGACATCTCGTCTGCTGCTGTAACTGAGCCGGGGCTCGGGCGAGCTGCCCGCCGGGGAGGGGGGTCAAGGCAGGACCCCCACTCGCCCTGCCTTGGGGACACCCACCCGAGCACAGGGACCCGCTGCAGCGTCCCCGAGCCCTGCCCCGTGTAAATCCCAGATCTGGGGGGAGCAGCAGCTCCTGCCCGCGTTTCTTTGCAAGTTTCTGCTTTTACGCTTCCGCTCCGTGCAAATTCCTGGGAAAACGCCGGGGGTTTGGCTTGGAAGGGACTTTCGAACTCCTCTGGTTCCGTTCTGCCGGACCAGGGCGTTCCAAACCTCGTCCAGCCTGGCCTTGGACACTTCCGAGGATGAGGCAGCTTCTCTGGGAGACCCCTCGGTTTGGGAAGAGGGCTGGGAAAACACCTCTTTGCTCTTTACATCTGCACCACCACCCTCAAGCGTCCCAAAATAACCAGGGCTGGAGCTGGGAGCTATTTTGGGGTGCGCTGGGAGGTGCAAGCACGGCTTGGGAAGGGGATGGAGCAGGAAGAGGATCCATGGGGCAGGGGGGAAAACGCCCCTTGTGTTTCTCCTCTCCCTGCTCCCTCCCAGCTTCCCCAGCGCTTTTCCACCGCCGTGGGAAGGGAGCTCTGGATCTCCTGGAGGCGAGCAGGGCTGCGGGAGCGATGCTGGAACTCCGTGAGGAGCAGCACGTGCTGCCCCAGCCCGGCCATCGCTCCCCAGTTGTTCCCCACATCCTTTCCCAGCCCGGCTGGACCGGGGCCTCCCCGCGCTTCGCCGCCCCCAAAATACATTTAAAATAAAATGAGATTATTTTTTTTTCCCCCCCACTCTTGAAGCCCGAGCCAGGGCAGGGAGCGGGACGAGCTCTGGCTCCCGGGGTGTTGGTTTTGGGGTTCGGTGTGGGTTTTTTTTGGGGGGAAGGCATTGCACAAATTGCACAAACAGCCCCAGGTAGGGCGGCTCAGCCCCCTCCTTCCAGCGTCCCACGGGAGCCCGGATCCGGTGGACTTTTATGGAAGAAAGGGAAGTCCGTGGCACCTCCGGAGCGGCTTTTGGCAGGCGAGCAGCAGCAGCAGCGCCGCCGTTAACCCCTCGTCCTCCTCCCGCCGCTGCGGTCGCGTTTTTTTGGGGAGGGAGTGGGGCTGGGGTCAGCAGCTCCTCTGCGGCTCCGCCAAGAACCTGCGGGCCACGGGATGCTCAGCAGCCAAAGAAACTTCAATTTTTTTAAAAAAGAAAGGTTCATTTGGCTCCTCAACATCCTCCGGGTGGACGCGGAGCGTTCCCGAGCATCCCATCCATCCCCAGCGCCCCCGCCCCGAGCAAAAACCCCAGGCGGGAGGGAAAAGTGAGGAAAACTTCTCGCTGCTCCAGAAGAGTTTCCGGCTGGATTTTCTCCCGTCCCAAGGGCAGCTCTGGACTCTCCCTCCGAGCGCTGCCAATTCCAATTCCAATTCCGATTCCGGCCTCGGGGGGAGCGGCGAGGCCGAGCCCGGATGCGCTGGCGGGGCCCGGAGAGCTCGGTCCCCTCCCGGCCCGGGGCTGTCGTCATCGGGGGCGAAAAGGAGAATTTTTAGGCAGCGGAAGGAAGGGAAAAGCAAAATAATAATAATAATAATAAAAAAAAAAATTAAAAAAAAAAAAAAAAAAAAAAAAAAAACAAGAAAAAACAAAACCAACCAACGCAGAGGAATAAATAATAAATGAGCCCCCCCAAGCCCAAGCTCCCGCTCCCATCAGATTAGGGAAGCCGAAATAGCCAAATTGGCCCAGAGCGGGAGCGGGACTGGCACGCGCGGGCTTTGATCCACCCCCGCGCCCGGGAAGGTGCCTGGGACGGGGATCAGACACCCCAAGGGAGGAGGAATCTTGCAGGGGAGGGTTTTGAGGCGTGTGCGAGCTCCCCCCGGGCTGGCTGCGGGGTGGGATTTGGTGTCCGGGTGGGATCTGGGGGAGGGATGGGCTCAGCGTCTGACCCCAAATCCCAGCTGGGTGCCACCCCAAAAATCAACGCGGGTGGAAAGGGCAGGGAGGGGATTCAACCCCCTCTGTCCCCCCACCTGCAGCTCGGGGTCCCCAGCATCACAAGGCTGTGGAGCTGCTGGAATGAGGCCAGAGGAGAGCACGGGGCTGCTCTGAGGGCTGGGAATGTTCCCCTGGAGCAGGGAAAGGCTCCAGGGAGAGCTCCGAGCCCCTGGCAGGGCCCAAAGGGGCTCCAGGAGAGCTGGAGAGGGGCTGGGGACAGGGGATGGAGGGACAGGACACAGGGAATGGATCCCACTGGGAAAGGGGAGATTGGGGTGGGATTTTGGGAAGGAATTCCTGGCTGGGATGGAATTCCCAGATTTGCTGTGGCTGCCCTGGATCCCTGGCAGTGCCCAAGGCCAGGCTGGGATAACCTGGGACAGTGGGAGCTGTCCCTGCCATGGCAGGGGTGGCTCTGGGTGGGATTTCCATCCCTTCCCACCCAAACCATGCCAGGATTCCAGCCTGGCTGTGCCTGGCACAGGGATGGGCGGCTCGGATTTGAGGCCCTCGAGGTCATTGTGTGACCACAGCCTGGATTGTGGCAGCACTGGGAATTGTCCCAGCGCCTCCCAGCCACCAAAGGGAATTGTCCCTGTCCCCAGAGGCGATGCAGCAGCGGAGCCTCCCCGGGGACACATCCCAAGGGAAGGTTCCAGCACAGGCTCCACTCCCGTCCACACAGAATTCAGTCTTTGGGCCTTTAAATGACTGAATTAGGCAAAATTTGGTGTTTCTCCAAGAATTCTCCGGAAATCTGCTGCTGGAAAAGCAAACTCATCTTAAAGCTACACGCACGCAGGGCGAGCAAGTTTTCCACTCTCAAGGATTGGGGTGGAAAAGACTTTTCCAGCCCTACCCAGCCCTTGGGTTTGTTTTTTTTCTGGCCGGGTCAAGCTTGCTCCTCCCGCGGGAATCTCGGGGGCTTTGTGGAGGCCTCTCGCAGTTCACCTTTCTCGGGAGATCTTGTGGCGTTTTGGGGGTGTCCCGTCAGAACTGGGGGAGCACCGAGGGACCCCAGGTCCATGGGGGGGATGAAGGGAGAAGCCAGGTGGAGCTCCTGGGCTGGACTGGGCTGGTGACAAAGCCCTGGGCACCAAAGGCAGGTGCGGCCGGTGTCGAAAGTGACAATTGAGCGGCGCCACCGTGGCAGCGAGGGGCACAAAGCGCCCTTCTCCTTGTGCCGTCCTCGTCCCCTCCTCCAGACCCAGCGCCTCTTCCCACCCCAGCAGGGCAGCATCCCGCCGAGGAGGCCGAGGATGCTCCCGAGGGGCTCCTGGCCGGATCCTGAGCCGGACAAATCCCACCCAACCCCTCCCCTGGCCGGGCCAGCCCCGGGCCAGTGGGTCAGGGTGATTCATCCCGCAGCCAGCTCCGCCGGGAGCTCGCCCGGAATTGCGACACCGTGGGGCTGTTGGAGGCATCCAGGCAGCTCCTAACACACCCCTGGGGTTGCTATCAACATCCCTGTTGTTCTTAGCAATCGCATCCATCATTTATCACCCCGGTTTACAGCAGAGGCCCAGCGGCCGGGAGCCGGGGTGTGACGGCGCAGGACGCGCTTGGGGCGCTCCCCAAAAAGGGGTTTGGGGTGCAGCCACCCCCCGAGTCCCGGGGTCCGGAGCAGTCTGGTACACAGCCCTCTGCACAACCTGGGGCAGCCGTCATTTGTGCAACTTTCGTTTTGTCCAGCCATCATTTTATTCCACAACCATGTGTTCAACCATCGTTTTATCCAACCTGCCTTTTATTCCACAACCATTTGTTCAACCATTGTTTTATCCAACGTGCATTTTATTCCACAATCATTGGTTCAACCATTGTTTTATCCAACCTGCCTTTTATTCCGCAATCATTGGTTCAACCATTGTTTTATCCAACCTGCCTTTTATGCCACAACCATTTCTTCAACCATTGCTTTATCCAACCTGCATTTTATGCCACAACCATTTCTTCAACCATTGTTTTATCCAACCTGCATTTTATTCCACAATCATTGGTTCAACCATTGTTTTATCCAACCTGCGTTTATTCCACAGTCATTTGTTCAATCTTAGTTTTGTTCAGCTATCGTTTGCTCAGCCTTTATTTCATCCAACTCCCGTTTTACCCCGCCATCCTTTGTTCGACCTTCGTTCCGCTCGGCTCGCGCGTTATCCCGCCGCCGTTTCGTTTGGCCGCCGTTTGTTCGACCTTCGTTTCGCTCATCTTCCACTTCATCCAGCCCCCGTCTTTGCCCAGCTTTCCCGCCTCAGCAAACCCCCGGTGCTTCCCTGCAGAGGGGAGGGGGAGCAGGGAAACTCCTCCGTGAAGTTTCTTGGCAAAGCCACCGGCCTGGACTCCCGGATGCAGCGCTCCCGGCCGTGCCAGGAGCGTCCTGGCAAAGCCGCATCTCCCGCGCCCCGCCGCAGCAGCTGGGCCGCGCTTTTGGGGAGGGAGCTCAGCGTCCCGCATCCCGATCCCCCCCTCCTGCACCTCCCTCCGCAACCCCGCCGGTGTTTTATTAAAAAAAATAAACAATAATAATAACGATAAAAAAAAAAAAATCCCTCTCCTTTTCCAACACAAATGTTTTGTCTGAGGTTTCAAAACCCTCCCGAGTGTCATCACAGCTGGCTCGGACCCCTCACCTACATCCTGCCATGGAGGAGAGGTGCAGATGGGCACAGCAACGCCCAGGCCGGGCAGGGATCCGCGTCTCGCTGGAAATCCGCCCGGCACAGCCTCCCTCCCTGCAGAACCTCTCCCTCTGCGGAGATCCCAGCCCTGGCAACGCCGTCCTCGGGCTGCCAGGAGGGAGCAGGAGCCCGGGAAGGTCCCTGCCAGGGATGGTTGGGGTTATGGAGTGCAAGGGTTTTATTTGTAGATTCTTAACAGAAAAAAAAAAAAAAAGAAAAAGATAATAATCCTTGCAAAGAGCCAGGCGCGGAGGTGATTTATGTTTATTTTGCTCAGTTAATAACCCGTGGCACGTCCTCCCCTGCGGCGTTAGGGTGGATCAGACAAAGCTGCATTTAAATTACGGCCGTGCCCGATATTTATTTTTTAATATATTTTTATGGTCGCCTTCCCCATTTAACGCCAGCTAAAAAAAAAAAAATGTCCGGGCTGCGCCAAGAGCTGCCTGAGGATCCTAAAGGTTGTAGGGGTAAATCCTTGGAGTTCAGACCCGGGAAAAGTGGGAGAAGATCTTCAGATCCGTGTTGGAACGGTGACATCCCTGGGCCTGCTCCAACTCCTGCTCCCTGGGGACCCTCAGCGGGTTTTCCCAGGAGTTCTGATGAGCCTCGGAGAATTTTTTGGGATGAGGGTGCGCAGTCGGTGGTGGTCAGTGCCTGCTGCTGGGATGGGGTGTCCCGGCACGGTTTTGGGGTTAAAATCACCCAGGTTTTGGTGCTTGTGGTTGTGTCAATCCCCAAACGGACAAATCCATCAGCTGTGAGATCGCAGCCCACCCAGGATGAGCTTTCCTGAGGTTCTGGATCTGCCCTGAGAAGAAGGAAATAACCTTTTTTTTCCTTTTCCTACCTCTTCCACTACTGTTCTGCCTGGATGTGGCTCAGACCACTGCGATTTATCAAATTTTCAGCTGCAAACTGACCGGGAACAAACCAAATATCAATTGGAGCGGCAAAATTCCGTGAATATAGAATTTAATAAATTAAAATAACGGGCTCTGGGTGAGAGGGTCGGCAGCTGGAAATTCCGGGTATCCCACCCTCCTCGGGGACATTCCTGGAGCCCCTGAGAGGAGCAGGAAGCTCTGGAGAGAGGATTAACTCCTGTTCTTTACTCGCACGGGAAGCAAAGTGTCTGAGCAGCCAGGATCCGGGTGGGAAGTTTGGAGCGGGGAAATTCTGGGAATCGTTCCTGCCTCAGGCCCGGGATGGCCCGGCCACATCTCCAGCTGTGCCTGGAGAGTGAAACTGGCTGCGAGCACAGAGCGAGGGCCCTGAGTCATCCCAGCATCCAGGAACTGGGGCTGCGGGGAAGCACCAGAGCCGAGGAGAAGGTCTGGGCTCGGGAAAGCTGGGCCGGTTCCAGCAGGAAGGGGAGGTTTCTCCGGATTTGGGGTGTGATGGGAATCCATCCTCTGCGGGGTCTTGTCCCTGTGTTGTCACTCCCTGCCCTGGCAATGCTGTCAAAGCACTTTGGAGCAGCAGGAGGCCGTTCCCAAGGAAGGCTGGAGGTGCCTCTCCCACTCTGCTCCTTCCACGGAAACCATTTCCGTGTCCCTCTGAATTTATTTTTTTTTTTTTAATTCCTCTTTCTCCCGATTTCCTCCCCGACGGAGAGCCCTGGCAATCCAGCGGCACGGCGAGGCTGGTGTGATGGGATGTGACATTTCTCATCTCTGACAGGCTCCTCCGGGCGCCAAACCCCGGCTGGACGGTGCCGGGAAAAGGAAAAGCAAGGGCGGGCTGGAGCCGCAGAGCCGCGAGGGGCGAGGGGCGGCGTGGGCGAGCCAGGGGTGTTCGGGAGCATCCCGTGCCCCAGATCCAGCAGCAGGATCCCTCTGGAAGCGAGCTGCCGTGCGGACAGGCGGCTGAGCTGGGGAATGCCGGGGTTTGGGAGTGCTGGGAGCCGGCCGGGCCCTGCCCCGCTCTCTCCCGGGATAATTGGAGGGAGAGTTTCTCTTGGAGCGGCTGCTCGCTCACATGCTTTTCGTTGGGAATCGGGACGAGCCTGGATGTTTGTGGGAGCTGGGGGAGGAGAGGTCCTCCTCACTGCTTTGGTGGGGAGGAGGAAACCCCAAAGCCTTCACCTTCCTCCGCAAGGACACGGTGGAACGGATCCAGATCCACCTGCAATTGGCATCTGGTCCTCCCCTTCCCCGTCCCGGCCTCGCAGGGAGCTGGGCTCTGCCCTTCCCGGGGTGCTGCCCTGCGCTCTCCGAGCCGATTCCTCCATCCCGACCTCGCTCCAAAGATCACAGGAATCCGGGAGAACAAACCCAGGCTCCTTTGGAGCCGCTCGGGCCCCGTCCAACTCGAGTGAGGAGCAGCTCAGGAGGAGCCCCGGCTGTCAGATATCGGTTTCCCTCTCGGATAACTGTTGGGTTAATGCCGGGCCGGGCCCTCGCCTGCTTCCCACGGGCTGCAGCCCCCACACGTGTGCCGGGGGTCCCCGGGGCCGGGCTGGGAGCAGGAGCAGGAGCAGGAGCAGCCCAGCCCCGCTTCCCCGGGTGCCATCCGTCATCTGTTTGTCCTGGTGCCCTGCCAGCGATTGTGCCGATTCCCACACCCACTTTTCCAAAAGCCTCCGCTCCTCGCCCGGGCGAATCGCTGGCGAGAGCTCGCCACCCATCCCTTTCCCCTCCTCTCCGATGGGATCAGACACGTTCCGGAGGAGGGGGAAGAAAGGGAAGGGGGTGAAAAGAAAACAAAACAGCAATAACAAAAAAAAAAACCCACAAAAAAAATCAAGAAGAAAACACAAGGTGACTCACTGCCTTTCGTTTATTTGTGTTTATTTCTTTATTTCCCCCACCGCCCACCCTCGGCACCGAGGGCCGGCCGGGAGCTTCCAGGGAGCCTCGCTCCGTGTCCAGGGAGCCAGGAATGAGAGGGATGAAATTCCCCGCTCCTTCGGCCGAGGAGAGGAATCTCCCGGATTTTTCAGGCCCGCCCGGGTCTCTGCCACGAGCAACTTTGTGCCCCGCCAGCTCTCGACGCCGCCCGGAGGGTTGGGAATATCTGATTCCGCCTCTTACAACCGCGTCCTCGGCAGGGGGAAAAGAGAGGAAGGAGATAAAAGGCTGGGAAGCTCAAATGGTGTCATTAGGAACTATTAATGGTCTCGTGAAAGGGCATTAATAAAGGCGGCAGCTCATCAGCGTCCATTAGCCGGGCTCGTGGCAGGGATCTTTGGGAGCTGCCGGGGTGTGATGCTCCCCTCGCCCTCTCCGGCGTGTCAGCAAAGGGGAAAGGGGCTGCAGGGGACGGGCTGGGGGGAGTTTTTCCTCCTACAAACCATTGCCTGAGGAAAGAAAAAAAAAAAAAAAAAAGGAGAAAATGTCACAGGGCGTCACACCCCAACTCTCCAACCCCTCCCGCACCCCGGCAGCCGTGCCCAGAGCTCGCTCCTTGCTCCCAGGACAGCTGTTTACGATTAAAGAAATGGAAAAAATAAATAAATAAACAAATAAATAAATAAAGGCAGGGTTTGGAGCGCTCGTCCCGACTTTCTCCCTCCCGCGCTCTTCCTGTTCTCGCCTCTTAAAAAAAGGAGCGTTACACTTTGACTCTCCCATGCCCGGGGCTAGCCGGGAACCCGCGGCATCTCGGGGCGAGCAGGCAGCCCACATCGGCGGGCCGGGGAGCAGGGAGGCGGCCCGGCCTGTGCCCGTGAGCCCCCGGCGAAGCCAGGAATAGCAGCGCGGTCCCCGCACGGGAGCGGAGCGGAACCCGCCGTGCCCGGCTTTGAAGAGCCGGGGCTGGCAGCGAGCCCGGCCCGGCCGCACGGCGAGCCCGGGACGAGCCCGGGACGAGCCCGGGATGAGCTCGGGATGAGCTCGGGATGCGCCAGCAGCTTCCCCTCCCCACCCCTCGCCGGGCAGCGGCACATCTGGGGGAGCGGGCACAGCTGGAGGGCTCGGGCACGTGCGCACATCTGGGCGGGGGAGGCGCCGGCCCGCGCGTGGGTGGGCTGGCGGCGCGCATCTGGACGGGGCCGCAGCAGCCCCACGGCCCCGCGCGTCCCCTCGGGGTGTTTCCCCCCCTCACACCCCACCCTGCGCTGCTCCTTCCCCCGCCGCTGCGGCCCCGAAGCCTCGCTCGTCACCTCCCGGCCTCCGGGTGTCCCGGGAGCCGAGCGGGCTCTGGGCTCGGCGGTGACCTTTGGTGCGCCAGGGGCAGCTGGCAGGAGGCTGCCGCCGGCCGTGGCTCAGTGAGGAGCGGGC
Organism: Tachycineta bicolor; assembly: GCA_025960845.1. Lineage (NCBI taxonomy): Eukaryota > Metazoa > Chordata > Aves > Passeriformes > Hirundinidae > Tachycineta > Tachycineta bicolor. The sequence continues at coordinate 261,515 of JANEHK010000131.1, read as the reverse complement.
TCCTTTGGAGGGGAAGCGAAGATTTGATGGCGGGGAGCCGAGGCACCGAGCCCCGCTCCCCACGTGCGCTTTTGCTTTTTGCCGGGAGTTATCTGAGGCATCTTTTTTTTTTTTTTTTTTTTCTTTCTTTTTTTTTTTTTTTCAATTCGGGATAACAACTCCCAGGGCAGGTTAGGACGGAGGAGCCCTGGCAGCGGAGCGTGTGTGGGCAGGACTGGAATAACGGGTGCCGTAGGAAAGGATTTATTGAGCGCTGGGAGGATGGGAATGGCCGGGAATAGCACGGCAGGTCAGGGGTGAGCTGGGATGTCCCTCTGCCATCCATGCAGTCCCCACAGGACGCCGTGTCCCGGGAAAGGCTCCCTGCTCCCAGGAGGAATCCCAGGATGGGGAGCCAAACTTGCAGCAGGGCTCGCTGTGCAAGCAGGAGTTTCTGTCGAGAGCAAAGCCGTGGGAATGCCGGTGGAAATCGCCGCAGTCCCGCCGGGAGCGGGCCAGCTCTCCCAAATACCGCCGTGCCCAGCAGCACCGAGGCTTTGAACGGAGTTACTGCGGCTGTCCCGCTGTGCCACGGCCTGGGTCCTTGGCCTGGATCTCCAGCCCATTCACAGTCTCCGTGTGCAGGTGACAGCAGTGTCACCCGTGCGCCAGGCCAGCCCCTAAACCCCAGAGAGCCAGAGAAAAGCCGCGGCACGCTCCTTCCCACCCACCCCGGAGAAAAGGGTCTTCACAAGGAAAACACGCAGAATGGTGGAAAATGAATCCCTGGGGACAAGGGGGCACAGCCGGGGGGGCAGGAGGGGTCCAGCCCCCAGTGTTTTTCTCCTGAGGATCCCATTTTCACCTGACCTCCCTCTTTTTGTCCTTCCAGGGTTCGGATCTGAAGGTTGGGAAGATCAGAGGGAAGGTCCTGACGAGTGAGTGCAGACCCCGAATGAGGGCAGGGGGTCTCAGGAGCTGGGACGAGGGGGTGGCAGAGCTGGCCGGGGTGGGGACACCGGGACACGAGGTGGGGACACGAGGAGCTCCCCAGGGCACAGCTGAAGTAGCAGCCCCTTTTTGTCTTCTTTTTTCCTAAAGGCAAAAGCTGTTTAAAAACTCCCCAGTGGTTGGAAAGGCTCCAAAACCAGGAAAAAAAAAAAAAAAAAAAAAAGGGGGGGAATGGATAAAACCCAAAAGAAAAACACGAGATAAAAGCGGGTGAATCCCCAACAACTCGTGTGATGCTGCAGGAACAAAGACTTCCAGCTCAAAGCGGTCACACGCCGGGGGAGAGGGGCTGGGGGCTCACCTGGCTGCAGGGGACTGAGCCCTGGAGGAGCTTCAGCCTCTTGTCCCTGGGTGTCACATCCTCCTGTCCCTGATGGAGCTGCTGTGCTGGTGGATGTCCCTTCCCCTCTCTGTCCTCAGCAGCTGGGCGCGCCCTGAGCCAGCTGCGGGCCCCACATCTGGGCAGCTGTGCGCTGCTCCCTGGCAGCCCGGAGCACGGCGTGGACCCCCAAGAGCCCCCTGGGGCAGCCCGAGGGGTGCTGGGGGGTCTCAGGTTTGTCCCCCCCGGGCACATCCCCTGCCCAGGGTGGGCTGCAGCCAGCAGGGAGGGTGCAGACGTGGGGAGGGGGGTGGAGGAGAGGCCAGGGTGCCCCAGGACGTGCTGCAGGGAGGTTTTGGTGGCTCTGCCCACGGAGCTGGTGCGTGGTGAGGGGTCACAGTGCGAGGAGCTGGGCGGGAGAGCCGATCCCGGCCTGGAGGAGAGTGGTGGAAAACTGGTTCCGGTGGGAATTTCGGCTCAGAGGGATGCTCAGCCCCTTTCTCTCCTCTGCCCCAGATTACAGCCGGCCCAATCCCCCGCGCTACAGCGGCTACCACCGCTACCAGTTCCGCCTGTACCGGCAGCCGCCGCACGAGGCCATCACCCTGAGCAGCGAGGACCAGGAGTCGCTGGGTAAGACCCCGCTGCGCCCTCGATCCCGGCCCCAGGGGCTTTCCCGGGGCTCTGGATCGCGCCGCGTGCTCCGGCAAGGCTGGGGACGCTCGCTGGGTGCCAAGGGATCCTTCCAGGGGACGTGGGTGAGGTGTTAAAGCCTCGCCAGGCGGCACAAACCCTCGGGAAAAGCCTGGTAACGGCCTGGCTAGCGGGATCGGAAGCAGGGAGAGATGTGGGCTGTGAAATGCAGCCCTTGCTGGCACATTTCCCCCCCCTACCCCAAAGCCCGAGCAGCGGGGGTTGCATCACCGGCACCTCGGATAAGGATCAGCCGCAGAGAAGGTTTGAGCAAGGCATTGCTCAAACCGGGCTGACACAACGCCAGCCAACTCCCAGCTCCCCATCTCCTCCTCCCTGAACCTTTCACGGAGAGGACGGAGCAGCCAAGACCTCCATCCCATGAAATGCCCAGGGCACCCTTCCTGCGGCTCCATCCCGGGGCGCGGGGCAGCCTGCAGGACCCCGGCACGGATCCATCCTGCCCGGTGCCCATCGCGGGCTCCTCCCCGCCCTGCCCCGGAGCTCTGGGCGCTGTGGCTCACACGTGGCCTCCACAAGGGAAATTTCAAAACTTTCCCAGCTGGGACGGCATGAGCAGGGCTCGACGGGCAGGTCAGGTCGGTGCGTCTGGGGCTGCGCTGCCTGACTCACCCCACACCTGCCAACCCGCAGAGCGCGGCACGGGGTGGGGGGCTGGCTCCGGGGGGCTCTGGGGGGCTCTGGGGGCTCTGAACCCCCTCCCCAGCACTGAGCCGTGGTGTTCATCCCGTGGCCAGAGCTCCGGGGGGCTCTGAACCCCCTCCCCAGCACTGAGCCGTGGTGTTCATCCCGTGGCCAGAGCTCCGGGGGGCTCTGAACCCCCTCCCCAGCACTGAGCCGTGGTGTTCATCCCATGGCCAGAGCTCCGGGGGGCTCTGAACCCCCTCCCCAGCACTGAGCCGTGGAGTTCATCCCATGGCCAGAGCTCCGGGGGGCTCTGAACCCCCTCCCCAGCACGGAGCCGTGGTGTTCATCCCGTGGCCAGAGCTCCGGGGGGCTCTGAACCCCCTCCCCAGCACTGAGCCGTGGTGTTCATCCCGTGGCCAGAGCTCCGGGGGGCTCTGAACCCCCTCCCCAGCACTGAGCCGTGGTGTTCATCCCATGGCCAGAGCTCCGGGGGGCTCTGAACCCCCTCCCCAGCACGGAGCCGTGGTGTTCATCCCGTGGCCAGAGCTCCGGGGGGCTCTGAACCCCCTCCCCAGCACTGAGCCGTGGTGTTCATCCCGTGGCCAGAGCGTGGATGAGGCTGCCAGGAGTCCCCCCGCGGGTTCTCCCTGCCCTTGGCTTTGTTTTCTGGCTCATTAACTCCGCTTCTTAACGACACGGCCGATGTCAGCCCCCTGCCAGAGGAGCCAGCTCCTCGCCCCTGCTCGGAGGAAGGAGCTCCGTGTTGTGCCCCCATTCCCACCGCAGCATCCCGGAGCTGGGAAGGGACGCGGTGACACCCACCAAGGAGCTTTTTCCAGATAAATCCTCTTAATTAGCAGGATGCACGTCCCCAGCCCCCCAAATGTCACCCCCTGGGGAAGGTCCCCCCGCCACCCCGCTGTCCCCAAGGTGTGGGGTGGCCGGGCATTCCCCAGCTGGCGCTGTCTCCGTCCCATCTGCGCTTCCCAGCCCTTCCCGCGCTTCCTGGGAAAGACCCAGCGGATATTTTTCAGCATCATCCAGCGCCTGAGCATCGTTCCTCAGGCAGCTGCGGGTGTCCAGCGGGGGCTTGTGTTTAAGGAGTTGGTTGAAGGTTGTTTTTAACCATTTCACTGCTGCATCACACCCTTGGCCTAGGAATGCAGCCCATCATCTTTATTCCCAGGGAATGAGCCCTAAAAGCAGCCAAAGGATGAGATTTTGGCGTCTCAAGGGTTTTAAACAAATCCATGCCCAAGGCAGTGGGATGAGCGCCGGTGCATCCAGCAAAGGCAGCACACGGGGGAGAGGGGCAGACACCTTTGGCAGAAGGTGGGAACGAGGAGGGGGTGAACCCAATCCCGAAGGATCACGGATGAGAGCCCATCCCGGGCTCTGCCTCGCTCCTCTCCTGCGGTAGAAGCGATGCAGGCTCTCCCGGCTATGCCAGAGGCGCAGTTCACATCCTTGCTTGGAATTTCCCATCTTACCTGGCCTCAAACGAACCCCTTCTCGCTGCTTTTTGCTCTGCCCTCCATCTGGTGACAGCGACAGCTCTGCCTCACCAAGGATGGGGACACCCATCATCACCAGCCCCGGACAGGGACACATCCTGAGCGGGCACAGGGAGCGGCTCTGGCCCATCCCAGCCCGGGGATGCATCCAGCCTCCAGTGCTGCATCCTGCTCCGGGCATCCCTCCCTCCGGCAGCCCTGAGCCCCACCAGAGCGTTCCTGCTCAGCTCCCAGAAGTAATTCCCTTCCCTCCTGTGCGTTTCGGAGGCCAGGCCGGGGCAAGGTCCCGGAGCAAGCGTGGCCGGGCCGGGGGAGGTGACAGCGCCCGGCGGGATGGCAGGAGCTCGGCCCGAGCCTCCAGAAGAGGGCACTAAAGCAGGACCTGCCCGCGCCGCCCGTCCCTGCTCCGGGAAAAGATCCCCGGGAATTGAAAACGCGAGGGGCAACGGCGAGAAAGCGGAGAACAAATCCCCCGTTTCTTCTGCCTCCTTGTCTGGCTGCGCGCCGCCAGCAGCTCAGAGAGGGAGCGGGGACATTTCCAGCGCCCACCCTGCCCTGGGATGTCCCCGTCGGGGTGGCACCGACGGGCACAGGCCGGGTGCTGGAGGGGCTGCAGGATCTGGACGCGTCCCCCCGTGGCTCGTGGCAATGTGGAAATCGGTTGTTTACGGCCGAGGTGTTTCTCCAGGCCGGCTCTTGAGCAAAAATCTTATTTCATCAGGGAAAAAAAAACAAACAAACAAAAACCAAACATAAAACACCCTGAGCCTTCCTTCAGAGTGTTTCTGATCAATCCCAGCACCAGCCGGCTCCGTGTGGCCTCGGGCAAATAACTCAGAGCCCCAGTTTCTCCTCTAGAGTCTGATTCACTTCAGTTTTTGGCCGTGCCCCTGAACTGCCGCCGAGCGCCAGCTCCGTCCCCGCTCAGGACCGAAGGTGGGGACGTTTGAGGTGTCCCCACGGCTCTTCCTGCCGCTCGCCCCACTTCCCTCGCAGCCAGGAGCGTTAGAGGCCGTGGTTGTGTTTCGGGGAGATTCGAGATGATAATTTGTGGTCTGCGAAATGTCACAGCCGCCGTCGCATCCCGAGGCGGCAGCGCTGGCCGCAGCCCCTCGATCCACGGAAAATCCCTCAGCCGGGGGAATTCGGGCACCCACCAGAGCCCGGTTGTGGTGCTGGGGAATTAAAGTTCTCCCCCCCACACACACAGCTTTCATCGAGCAGGGTCTTTAATTAGCACAAAATCTCGAGGTTTTATCACACCTGGGTTCATCCCTCCGCTTCCACCTTTTCTCATCAGCTCCGGCATTCCCAAAGCCCCTCCTGACCCGGAACGTGTTTTACAACCGGGAATGGAATTTTTCTATTTTTTCCTCCCAGGAATTTTGCCCTCGGGAAACAACAAATCCTCTGGGGGAGCAGGGGCAGGGATGAGCCTGGCCAGCCCCGGCTCCATCCCGCTCCAGCCCCAGCTCCAGCTCGGGATCGGGATCGGGATCGGGGCCGCGGCGTTGACTCATGAGCCGACCTCGTGCGCCTCCAATCCGATCCACCCAGCTGGAAAATCGGGTTGGACTGGGCCCCGGCGGGGAGGGAAAGGCTGCGGCCGGGACGGGAGGCGGCCGAGGGCTGCGGGGAGAACGCGGTGCCGGCCCAAGTCCCCGGGTGTCACTTAATGGTGACCAAAGCAGCCGCCGGCCTCCCGCCCACCTCCGCCGGGACATCATTAATCTTGGCACAGCAGCATCAGGGCTCCCATCAGGAGAACGTTCCCGCCGATGAGGCTGATAAATCACAGCCGGGGGGCCGGGGGAGGAGGGGACCGGCCTTTGAGGGGTGAGGGAGGGGGGTTAGGGGTGGTGGGCAGGAGACAACGGCAGCGCTGGGAAACCTGTGGGATCAGAGGGATGCCGAGCTGCCCCGAGCCCGGCGCTTTGCCTCGTGCCTCAGTTTCCCCATCGGGTGCTCCGGGCTCAGGCGGCCGCGCACGTGTGGGTGTCAGCGGGCACTCCTCTTCCTCCGGCGGGTGCGCTGATAAGAGGCCGAGTGGGATGATTTAATCCTTTGGGAAAGGAGCTTGAAAAGGGACCGAGGCAGGGATGAAACGCCGCATTGTTCGCGGCGGGGAGAGGGGACGGCGACACCGCGACCTCGGCTCCCAGCCTGGCCCCCTGCTCCTTTCCCGGCTCCGCCACCGCGGTGACTCAGAGTCCCCAGCCCCGGCGTCCAGCCGGGGTCACAGCGGTGTCACTGGGATGGTCACGCCGGCACGGGGCGCTTTGGGGATGCCCCCGACGGGTGGGATTTGGGGCCGGGGGTCCCAAATCCGGCACTCCCGGGTGCATCCCCCCCACTTTGCTACCCCGGGCCTTTCCCTTTCTCCCACGGTGCCGGGGCGGGTGGGAAAGTAGGTCAGGAAGAGCCCCGGCCCCGGGCCCGGCTCCTGCAGCCCCGCAGAGGCTCTGCCTCCCCCGGCTCCTTTCATCCGCGCCTCTCCGGAGGCCCGGCGAGCATCAGTGACAGCTCCGGCACCCCTGGGAGTCGGGGGGTGCCGCGTCTCGCTCTCGCCCCGGTCCCGCGTGGCGCCGGCTGCTCTCCCGCGGGTTTTTCCGAGCGCTTTGAAACCCCGCGGATGAAAGGCGCCCGGCGAAGGCTGCGGGCGCAGCGGGAGCGGCCCCCCCCGAGGCTCCTTCCCCCGGTGCCACCTCCAGCGGGACCCCCGGCACCGAGGGGGCTGGGCGGGGAGCCCGAGGCGAGGATCTGCCCTTGCTGCCGAGGTGGAATTTGGGGATGGAGGAGCCCGTGGCTCCGTGTCCCGGCTGGATGTGACCCCGGGTGGCAGCCGGGGCTGGCCTCGCTCCCAGCTTGGTTTGGGGCTTGGAGGGTGAGCAGGGGACACCCGGGACCACCCAGCAGCAGCCTGGCGCGTTCCAGGATCTCATCCCAGCTGGAATGCGGGACGCAGGGTCCTTCCCGAGCATCCTGCGGGCTCCTCGCCGGGCCCTGCAGCATCCCAGCCGCGGCCTCTGGCAGCTCCGGGAGCGGCGCCGCCGCCACGAGAATCTCCGGAGCCTTTTTTCTTCGGAGCTCGGAGCCCGAGGTGGGGAAGCAGGTGGGAGCTCCAGCAGCTCCCCGAGCCATCACCACCCCACGCAGGTGATGCAGCAGCTCGGGTTTTTGCTCAGCACTTTTGCAAGAGCGAAGGGGACGCAGCGCTCGGGTCGGGGCTGAGATGTGACAGCCAGATAAAGGCTGCCGGGCTGCCGCGTGACATTAAGAGAGCAGCCAGGAAGAGGAGAGGACGGGTTTCGGATAAACAACGGGCCGCGAGGAGGGGCAGCGTGAGCTCTTTGGGTGCCAGGGAAAGCCCCTCCCGTCGGGGCAGGATGCTCCGGCAGCCGCCAGCCAGACCCAGGCTCGGTGCCCGACGCCGGCAGGGCACCGGGGGATTTCTGTCCCCGGCAGGGGCCGGGTGTGAGGGAATCCCTCCCGCCCTTCGCCCTGGAGAGGGTTTCCCTGCTGCCTACGTGGGGAAAAACAACAAAAACCCCACAGCTGGATCCAGCACACGCTGCCCCCGGAGCTCCTGGGGGATGCTGGGGTCAGGGCTGGAGCGTCGGGAGTGAGGAACCCCCTCGGCTCTGAGGGTCTGCGGAGCAGTGAGGGGGTCGGGGAATCTCCTGTGGCATCCCCCGGGGGATTCCCAGCCAGGCCACCCCCGGGGTGGGCTCGTAGGGAGGTTTTCTCTAAAGGTCAGGGGACAGGAGAGCAGCCAAGCCCTGGTACCCCCGGGATGCTCAGAGCTGGGGTCCCCGTGGCTCCCCGCTGTCCCCGGCGCCTCCTGGGGCATGCAGGATGTGGTTTGGGGCCGAGCAGCAGCTGCACAGGGCTGCTCCCCTCTCCAGCCCTCCTCCAGCCCCGCTCACCCCCTTCCCCTCTCTCGCCAGGCACCTGGGACTTGAAGAAATTCGTGGAGGATTTTGATCTGGGCCACCCTGTGGCCTCGACCCAGTTCCTCACCAAAAGCTACAAGGATTAACTGGGGCCTTCCTTCCCTCGCCCTGCACATCCCCAACACCACGGAGCCACAGAGGGGACCCCAGGAGCCACCGAGGATGAACCCACCCTGCTCCCAGCCCAGAGCCACAGCACCAACCCCGACCTCTGCCTCTGTCCGTCCCCCTGAGGAACGTGCCGAGAGGAGCCCCAGCCCGCCTGGCTACCCCAGGAATTCTGGCATCACCCCTTCTCCTCCCTTCTCCCTCTTTCTGACTCGACCTCCCCGCATGTCTCCCTGGCACTTTGGGGACTTTGATGCCTGCACCTTCCCGAATAAAAATTTGGATGTAGCACGCGGCGCTGGCTTGGTGGTGGCGGCGAGTGCGGGGCAGCGGCAGCGCTGGGCGGATCGGGAATTTTGGGGTGTGCGTGGGATGAGCAGGGACAAGGGGAGCAGGGGGTGGGCACTCAGACCCTCCTTAGGTGACGCCAGGGTCACCCAGGAGGGGACAGGGACAGTGATGCCGGTCCAGGGGACCCTTGGTGGCACCGCATGGGAACCGGGCGCTGCCCTGCCCTGCTTTTGCCCTCAGCCCGTTCCTCTTGGAAAGCAAAACCAACATTAAAGGCATAAATCAGCAGAGCTCTGCCTACTGGCCGCTTAGCCGGACCTCCCCTTTAATTAGCTCCTTAATTAGGCTCTCATCTAAGACTCAGTTTTCTCCGAGGCTCAGATTCACCCGCCTCGGGTCCTCCTTGAAGCACATCCCGGTGCCTGCGCTGTGACAAAGCCTCGCCTGTCCTGCCCACGGCCGGGAACAACATTCCCCACGGAGCAAACCGCGGGGCGCGGGAGCCCAGGACGTTTTGCGGGCAGGGGAAACTGAGGCACGAGAGAATCACTTGCTCAGGGCTGTGCAGGGAGGCCAGGGATCCTTCAGAGGGGTCCTGATGCTCTGGTTGCTGCATCTCAGCTTTGCATCAATGCCTGGGTCTGGAGCAGAGCGACCTGATCCCGAAAAAAACATCTCTGTGCTGTCCTGGCGGTCACCTTCCCTGGGTCCCCGGCAGGGAGAGCAGATTTCAGTGCAGCTCTGGGGGGTTAAACGTGGGTTTCAGTCCTGGGGGATTAAAAATGGGTTTCAGTCCAGGGGTAGGATGTTAAATGAGGATTTCAGTCCTGGGGGGTTAAAAATGGGTTTCAGTTCTGCAATGGGGGTTTAAATGTGGATTTAAGTCCTTCATTGGGGGTTAAACATGGATTTCAGTCTGGACTGGGTGGTTAAACCTGGGTTTCAGCCCTGCCTGGGGGGTTAAACTTGGCCGGGACTTCCCCGCCAGGATGTGGCTCTTTGCCTCGGAGGGGCCGGATCACAGCAGGGCCCTGCAGAGCTCGTGTCCCCTCCAGGAAGGATCGGGGTATCCGAGGGGATGCAGGAGCAGGATCCAGGCTCGCCCCGGGCACACGGCTCTGGGTGAAGCGGCGGGAGGTGGCGGGAAGGAAAGCAACAAAAAAAGGAAGCCGGGTAACACCACAACCCAGGGGAAAAAAAAAAAAAAAGACAAAACACGAACCCCGCTGCCACTGGCGCTAAGATTAGCAGCAGAGGAAATGACACGGTGAGATGTCATGGAAGTCTGCTAAAGTTGGATTTCTCCTTCTCGTTTTCTATCCCTGCCCTCGGAGCAGGGTGTAATTGGCCCGGCAGGTCGGAACGAGGCTCCGGTGTAAATGAGAGGTCACGGCGCCGCTGGCATCCCGCAGCCCAGCTCCATCATCCCGCCCTGCCTGCCCTCGGCCCCCGGAGGTTAATTCCGGTGGAGAAAAGGAGATGGGGATGTTTGTCCTTCTAGGAAATTGTCGCCGTCCTCCCTGGGTTTAGCTGGGGATGAGAGGAGCCAAGCTGAGCTGGGATCGGGATCCGAGCCCAGAGTGATGCACTGCCCTGGGTGGAGCTGATGGGATGGGGTGGAAAATGGGAATGGGAGTGGGAATGGGAATGGGGATGGGAGTGGGATGGGAATGGGAGTGGGAGTGGGAATGGGAACGGGAGTGGGAATGGGAATGGGAGTGGGAATGGGAGTGGGATGGGAATGGGAATGGGAATGGGAATGGGAATGGGAATGGGAGTGGGACTGGGAGTGGGAAGGGGAATGGGAATGGGGATGGGGATGGGAATGGGAGTGGGATGGGAATGGGAATGGGAATGGGAATGGGAATGGGAATGGGAGTGGGAACGGGAATGGGAATGGAATGGGAGTGAGAATGGGAATGGGAATGAGAGTGGGAATGGGAATGGGAATGGGAATGGGAATGGGAATGGGAATGGAATGGGAATGGGAAGGGGAATGGGAATGGGAATGGGAGTGGGATGGGAATGGGAATGGGAATGGGAGTGGGAATGGGAATGGGAATGGGAATGGGAATGGGAATGGGAGTGGGATGGGAATGGGAATGGGAGTGGGAGTGGGAATGGGAATGGGAATTGGGACAGAGATGGAGAATGCAGATGAGGAGACAGATGAGGTGGAGATGGAAATGGAGGTGGGGATGTGGATGTGGATGGGATGGGACCGGGGGGAAATGGGAATGGAGAACAAGGATGGGAGTGAGGATGAAGATGGAGGAGAGTGGAGATGAGAATGGGGATGAGGATGGAGAATGGGGATGGAGATGGAGGAACATGATGGAAATGAGGATGGGAATAGGATGGAAATGGAGATGGAGATAAAATGGGATGGGATGGGATGGGATGGGATGGGATGGGATGGGACGGGACGGGATGGGATAGGGATAGGGATAGGGATAGGGATAGGGATAGGGATAGGGAT
>JANEHK010000131.1:207183-217705 GCA_025960845.1 Tachycineta bicolor | reverse complement strand
CCAGGGGTGAGGCCAAGCGTTGATGTCCACGCTAGGAAAGGACAATTCCTCCCTGATTTAGCGAGGATTGAGTGATTCCTGCTGGCGATTCCTGCCTCCCTTCCAGGGCAGTGGGAGCTCAGCTCCCCACAGACCTCATCGAGCTGTGTCCCTCTCTACCCTGCCTGGGAGGTTTTTATTTCCAGCTCTCCCGTGCATCCAGGGGAGAACTCGCTGCTTTGGCGTGCGTGGCCCTGCGTTTGCGCGTGGAGAAGCCAAGTAAATAGATGAGATTGCCGAGGAAACTTCGGAGAAAATCAGCCACAGCTTCTCCCACCTTCCCCTCCCTGGGGTTCCTGAGCATCCCCGAGCGGAGCTCGCAGGATTCTCTCCACCCACACTTTTTTTTTTTTTAAATTTAATTTTTTTTTTTTTCCCCCCTGCTTTAAGCTCTTCCCACCCTCTCCCTGCGGTGTTTCACCCTCCTCCCTCCCCTCTGAACCCCGCTGTTTTCCCAAAGTGCAGGTGGGCAGGGGGCTGCCAGGGGTTGGGATGTTCCCCCCATGGGCTGGGAAGGCTCCGGCTGTGACTCAGCGCTCTCGGCTCTTCAGGAACGGGATTTCAAGGGATTTCACACCCCAAACACAACCCCAGCTTTCTCTCTCGCTCAGCAGAAAGCAGACATCAGGGAAAAAAAAAAAAACAACAGCTAAAAAAACACCGATTCTGGGGGGTTTTGGTGTTTATAAAGCCAAGCTCAGCTTTGAAGGTACCGGGGAGATCCGTGGGAATTCGTGGCAGGGATGGACACGGATCCACCTCCCCCCAGTTTGGTTGTGTTGTTCCCCATCGTGCATTTTCTGACCAGAAAAAGATTAAAAAAAAACCAAAAAAAAAAAGACCAACTTAATTTGGAAGCAAACGGTTGTGGTGTTGCTGTGGCAGCTGCACTTTGTCCCCCCGGAATTTTGCAGGCAGGGACACGACTCCCAAAGGGACGAAAATTCGGTGCCAGCAGCAGTTTCGAGGCGTGGGGTGAATCCATTTGGTTTTAAAAGCTCCAATAAAATCCATACCTTTCATCTTTTTTTTTATTTTTATTTTTTTCTTCCTCCATTCTTTCCTGCTCATCCATCTTCCCCCCTCTCCCAACCCTCCCAGAGAATCATATTAAAAGGCAGCGATTGAGAAACCAGGAAAATTATGTAAAATTGTTAAAAAAACCCAAAAAACAAAAAAAACCGAGGAACAGACCTGACTTGCACAGGGTTATTTTTTTTTAGAGGTTTTACTGAGACAGACATAATTACCAAGTGGCATCACGATGCTGATAGAGATATTTACTGCTGCACGGGGGATTCGCAGCGCTCCGCTGACTTCCCTTTGTTTCTGGGAGGAAATAAAAAAAAAAAGAGATTTTTTGGGGGGTTCCTCGCCCTCAGTGGTGGGGTGAGGATGGGGAATGGGATGGGACAGGACCCTCTGTGCTCCCCCTTTTCCCTTCCCAGCTCTGATACCCAACCAGAGCTGAGCCGTGGCTTTTCCTGCCCCGCATCCCTCTCGTTACCAGAATTCCCTGGATTTCCAGCGCACAGCACCACTTTGGGATGCTCTCTGTACCCCCCCAGTTGTGCCCAGGCAATGCTTTAATCACCTTTTTAATTATCCTTTCCCACTAAGAACCAGCCTGGCTCCAGCTCCCTGCTTCTTCCCGCTCTGCCAGAGAGTGGCAAACTGGTTTTAACTGGGATAACACTTCCCCCCCAAACAAAATCCTCTTTTTTTATTTATTTTTTTTTTAATCCTTTCACCACCAAGTTGATGGCATCACTTCCAAAAACATCAAGTGACGGCACCTGGCTGCGGGAGGTGCCTCATTTGGGTTTATATTTGACCCACGGAGGAAAACACAAAAGGGAAAAAAAAAAAAAAGAAAAAAAAGGAAAAAAAAAAAATCCATATATTTTTGTTTTCTTCCTGTAAGGCACCACACCCCCCAGTTGTTGACGGGGGAAATTATACAGCAGAGTGGTGTTTGTTTATAAAAGGAGGCTGATTCACGCCGCCACAGGAGCTGCAAAGGGTTAAACCCAAAATTACACCGGTCCCGGGCGGAGAACCATAAACAGGAAGTTCTCCCAGAGGAAAAAAAAAAAAATTAAATTTAAATTTAAACCTGGTGACTCAGGTTGGCTCCGGAGCTGCCCAGGGAGGGTCACAGGGGGTGCAACCCTGGATTATTCCCGGTGGGTAATTACGGCGTTGGGCTGAAAACATCGGGAAAAGTGGGAAGAGCGAGGTTTGGAGTTTAGATAATCCAGGGATTTTTTTGGTTTTTTTTTTGCTTCATCCCGCTCGTTCTTCCATTGCAAACTCTTTCTCCTGTTGCTGGATTTTACAGGTTACACTGATTAAAAAAAAAAAATATTTCCTGAGGGTTCAGCTGTTGGATGGAGCTGGTGGGAGGCAATGGGAGCGATGGCAGCAGGAGCAGCGGCCACCACAGCCCCAAAATCCGTGGCTTTAGCTCAAGTTTTGTGCAGCAGCATGAGAATTGGGGCTGGTCCAGTCCAAATTCTCAGGAGGAGACTCAGACGCTTTCCCAGGAGCTCCTGGAGCAGATTTGGGATGGGATGGGATGAAGCTGAGCTGGAGGTGAAACATCTCTGGCAAAAAAAAAAAAAAAACAAACACTTTAATGTCATTGTGACCTCAATTTCTTCTATTTATTTAAAGCATCACAACCCAGAAAACACTGGGAGATTTTGACTGAGGTGCTTTAACCAAGCAGCACCTCTTTAACTTAATTAAATCCATTGACAACAGCAGTTGAATTCCTGGATTTTCATTATACTGATAGGTGAAAGAAATCCAATTATTTTTAGGCCGCCTGCGTGGTTGCTCCCAGCTGACCCAGCCACCCTTACATATGTTGTGTAATTTATTTAGAGTACTCTTCACATTCAGGTAACCCAGATTTTCCTGGGAATTAGGGATTTTAAGAATGAAGGCTGTGCTGGCAGGTGAGCCGCTCCTCCAGCTGTTGGAGCAGAGGAATCCTTTGAAGCAGCTCACAGCTCCAGACACCGGGTTGTTGCTTTTTTTAATATCCTCTTTCTAAATATTTACAGGCTTTGTTTGGGTTGTTTTTTTGTTTTGGTGTTTTTGGGTTGTTTTTTTTTTTTGGTATTATTTTATCCTCCCCAGCAGATTTGGTTTCAAGCAGAGCGGGTTCTTGAGCTGCTCGTGGAGCATCCTCATCTCGATTTGGGGTGGAGGGAGGATCTGGTGTGGGGCTGACCTCAGGGGTGGCTCTTGGGGAATCGAAGGGACCCACAGGGACCATCCAGTGCAGCTCCATTCACCCCAAAATCCCACCCTGTGCCCCCCAGGAGCGTTGTCCAAACCCTGCTGGAGCTCTGGCTGTGCCCATTCCCTGCAGAGCTGTGCCAGTGCTTATTCCAGCTTTTGGGGGAAGAACCTTTCCCTAAAATCCAGCCTGACCCTCCTTGGGTGTCCCTTGGGTCCCGTCCCTGTCACAGAGCAGAGATCGGAGCTGCCCCTCTTGGAGGAAGCTGTGGAACGCTGAGGAGCCTCTCCCAGCCTTTCCCAGCCTCTCCCAGCCTCTCCCAGCCTCTCCCAGCCTCTCCCAGCCTTTCCCACCCTCTGGGGGGACGCACAGTGCCAGGAACGAGGGGCTGCCCCCCCAAAAGCAACCCCAACCCCAAGCGCCGGCTCCCCCGGCATCGTCGCCGCTCCCACGTTCCCTTCTCCTCTCTCTTTTCCAGGATCCCGTTCAAGATCGGGCAGCCCAAGAAACAGATTGTACCCAAGACAGTGAGTAAACCAGTTCCCCGTTTTTAGCTGCAGCCTGGGATCATGTGGCTGATGAGTCAAGCCCGGCACTTTGACTCGTCCCATTTTGCGGCGTGTGGGAGGGAGCTGGAGCAGCAGAACCTGTTGCCGCGTGTGACCAGCGCTCGGCTCCTCGTGCGAGGAGCGAGGGGGAGCCCCATCCTGGGAGAATTGTTTTGGTTTGGGATCTGTTGGAATTATGGGTTTTGGGGGGTTTTTTTGGTTTTTTTTTTTTTTTCTTTTATTGGGAGGGGCGTGTGCGCGTGTGGGGTGGGGGGAAAAGAGCTCTCTTGGTCTGGCACAGTTTTCCTCGGAGATGGCTGAACGGGTTTGCTTCCTTCCTTCCTTCCTTCCTTCTTTCAGCAATGGCTTGTTTGTTCATCCTTTCGGAGCAGATGGAGGAGGAGGAGTGGTTCAGATCGCTGAATATAACTGTTTCCAAAGAAAGGCTTATAAGCTGAGATGCTTAGTGCTCGGGCGTGAATTAATTTGTGCTGCACAGCATTTGCTTTAAAAGCAAATTAAAAAAGCATTTTGTATTCCCGTGGATTTGAGGCTCCTACCCCAAGTGCTGCTGCTTGCAGCTGGCTGTGGTATTTTCCCTTCTTAAGCAGCTTGGCTTTACATTTGTCCCGTCCCAAAAAAACAAAACAAAAAAAACCTCCAAAAAAATCTGTGGGACCTCCCAGGAGCTGGCCCTGAAAACTCACCTGGACACCTGCTCTAAAAAAGGGAGCGCTGAGAGGCAGAGTGGGGCAGAGCTCGTCCCTCTACCAGTGTTGGTGACCTAATCCCTGCACAGACTCGACATCCCTGATCCTTCCTCTCCGGGACGCTGGGCTAATTCCGCAGGGTGTGTGGGCACCCGCGCTCCTGGGGCAGTTTCTCCTTGGGACACGACATTTTCTCCCGGAGGCAGAGGGCTAATCCCACCGCTCCCTTCCAGGCTTGATTGTCATGTTTTATTTCAAAGGCTTTGGTGGCTGTCTGCTGCCGTGGAGCAGCGATTTTCTGTAACAGCTCCAAACTGTCAGTACAGAATTTCAGCCAGGCAGGCGGCGGAGGCGAGGGCTGGTGAAATCCCTCCGCGGTTTTTCCGTGCTTTTGGCCGCCTTTTTCCAGGGGCTGGCGATCCACCAGCAAGGTGCCTGTGACCCCTCAGGTGGGGCAGCCCAGCCTCAGCTCTTCACACCTCTCCCAGCTCGTGTCGGGAGCCCCCACGTTCCCTGCTCCACGTTTTTGCCTTTCCCAGTGTTCCCAACGCCGACGTCCTTCCAGGCTGGGGCATGAACCGACTGCTCTGGGAGTCTCGGCCAGCTCTGCTGGGCATCTCCAGCCCACCCATTCTCACATCCCAGTTGAGTATATTCTATTCCCTTGCTGGTTTCCCTCCCCTCCTGCTGCGTTCGCTGTTGGGAGAGGTTTTTCTCCCCTGAAATCAGCCATCCCTGAGCTCAGGCTCCCTGCAGATGAGCGGAGGCACCTTTGAGCTCTTCCCTTCCCCGGAGCTGCTGGAATGTGCTGTTCTGAAGCAGTTGGCAGCCTTTGCTTATATATACATGTGTGTGTATTAAATAGAACAGCTCAGAATATCCGGCAGGCAGAGGTTCATTCAGCACCCAGAGCCTTTCCAGCCCTTTTTCCTTTTCCTTCCTTCCTTCCTCAGCTCCCCAGGAACACGATTTTTTTTTTTTTTTTTGTCAGCAAAGCTGGAAACTGATTTCTGGAAAACTTCCACTTGCTCTGGGATGTTGATAATGATGATAATGATCACGATGCTGCTGATGGTGGTGTTGCTCTCCAGGCACCAGATACAGAGAAAGCAGAAAACAGGAAGCCCTAAACCTTGGAACTTTGAAGAGCTCATCTCTTCAAAGCAGAACAAACGGCAGGAAACCACGGAAATCCCCCGGGATCAGGCATTCCGTGGCGTGGTGTGGATGGGATGGGGCTGCTTTGTGCTGCAGGCCCCCAAATTTACCTCCCAGTTGCAGGCTGAGACACTTCCATCTGTGCAGGCCTTGGGGAGCAGCAGCAGCAGCGGCAGCCAAGGGCTGGGATATTCCAGATGTTGGGCTCCGGAGCCCGCTGCAGGAAGTGGGGAAGGTGTGGCATCTCCAGGGCTGCATCCCAAGCCCGTCGGAAGGGAAGTGGTTGTGGGGAGAGGATCTCCCACTCACAGAGACCGGACCACAAAAGAGGATGGTGAGGGGGAAGGAGAAGGGGAAAAAAAAAAAAACCAACAAACCAGCAGCGTTTGTTAGGATGTAACTTCTTTGGCTCTCCGTGAGGCCTGGGACTGGAGTCGGGAGAGGGGGGGTGGCTTTGCCGAGAGGCTCAGCGAGGCAGAGAAGCTTTTTTGTTGTCTCCGTGCCGGGGCTGGTGTCAGATCTAGGCCAGGAGTAAGTCCTGAAAAGCAATTTGCCTGGGCTGCCGAGGAATTAGTCATGACTCCCCGTGCCCACTCGCTTGTGATCCTTTGGAGAAGGGCACGGTGTCAGGCACGGTTGAGCTCTTGAGGGAGAAGGAAACCCCGGCAGAAAATATCAGCTGGTGAACCGAGGTGATCTCCCCCATCCCCAGACGTGGCTGTGCTTTGTTTCCACCTTAACCTGGGCAAATCCAATTCCAGACAGCGTAATCTGTGCCCTCCTCTCCGCTGAAAAGAGCAGCTGTCACCGGGCTCCCGGAGCCGGCTGGGAGGATCTAATGCTGGGAGAGGACCTGCTGTCAGCAGGGCCACGGGCCCACAGCCCAATTAAACTAATGCCCAGTGATAGGAGTTAAACCTGTTAGAATTATATCTCTCCATGTTTATTGCTCAGCCTCTTATGGCAGAGATGTTCTCCCCTCCCTGGGGACAGCTCTGCTCCCAGCAGAGCCCGCGCCGCCGTCGGAGCGCCGCGTCCGCCCCAGCTCTCCCGAAGTTCACCCCTGTCCCCCGAGGTTGCTCCCTGCCCTTCACCGGGGCCGGGGTGATGCGAGCAGGCAGGGAGCCGGGGAGCCGAGGCCGCGTGGCCGCGGGGCGCTCGGGACGGGGCGAGCGAGGTTTGCTCCCTTCCCTGCTCCCCTCTCTGGCCTGGGCTGACTCAGAGCGCTCGCCCTCCTCCTCCTCCTCGCTGGCCTGAGTCAGCTTGGCAGGGAGTGGAGACCTGAGCTGCCAAACCTCCCTTCCTTGACTCATCCAGCAGCTCTGCCTTCCCCAGGGATGTCGGCACGGAGGAGCCGGGTGAGCAGCAGGATTCCGCTGCGGCCGTGGCCGTCGGCGCCTTTCCACTGGGCTCCCCCAGCCAGCTGGAAATCCCAAAACAGCGGAGCAAACGTCACGGGAGTGCCGGGGTGAACTCCGGCGAGGCCGGTTAAATCGGTTTTTGCTCATTTTCGCTCTCTTCCTTCCATCTTTTGTGGCCCATGTGGTCTCTGCACTTGGGAGGTGCCCCCTGCCTCCTTTTTCCCCTCTGCCGCTTTTCTGGGGGCTTCCTTGCGCGATGGGGATGTGGGTGGGGATCTTGCTGCGTGGAGTCCGTGACATCCCAGACCCACCTGCAGCTCTGGCTCAGAGTATTCACCCACGGGACTTACCTCGAAATTCTGGATGGCATGGCAAAAGCTCGGCAGAAATTCCATCTTAGAACAGAATTCATGGCCTAATTCTATGGGTTTCTTTTTTTTTTTTATTTTGGAGAAGAGGGAGAAGGCAACACACGCTTCCCTCTTTTTCCCCAAGATCCACAGAGAGGCTGAGACCGCTGGAAGATGCAGAAATCAGCTCATCTTCCTCCTCCAGGGAAAAAATACGAACCCCAGAGGGATAGGAAAGTTCCTGAGAGCCTCTTATTTCCATCTCTTTGTAGTGTTGGCTTCAATCTTACTCCTTTGCCTCATCACCCCGGTGGTGATGATGATGATGATGATGATGATGATGATGATGATGATGACGATCCTGCCCCTCAAGCAGGTGGGAGGCCCAGTGTTTGCAAACAACAACAACAAAAAAAGAACTGGGTGAAGGAGAGAACGTTGTTTTATTTCTGAGCTTTCCAGAGCTCATCGCTCGTGATGTAGATTTAAATAAAAACCCCGAGACGAGCGATTTTTTGCGTTACCCAGCCCCCTGTGCCTGGAAGAAGAAAAAAAAAAAAGAAAAATTAAAATTAAAAAAAAAAGGTTCAATACAGAGAGCACGGTTTGATTGGGAGTTTTCAGAAGGAGGCTGCGGAGCAGTGGGATTATTTGAATAATACGGAAACTTCCCTTCAGGATATTGTAATTTTCCTGCCTGTACTTCTTGTTCTCGTTACTCTTAACGTGATAATCCTCTCCTCCACGGCCTCTGCCGGCTGCGTGTGACCACGGGTAGCTACCGGGAGTGGGAATTACTGCGTGCTCTGCAAAACCTTCCCAGCCTGTCCTCCTTGCAGGGCTCTGCCTGTGCCTCTGCTGCCTGGGAGCACGTGAGAGCGGCTCGGAGCTGTTTTTGCGGGATCTCCGGGCTCCGGCCGCGGCCGGGAGGCTCCGTGAGCTCGCAGACTGTGGGGACTGGGAGCCAGTTGCTGCCTGTGGGCGTGAAAAATAAGAGCAATCCTTGGGCAGCTGTCTCAGAGATGGGGCTGGGCGTGTGAGTCAGGCTGGGCAGCTGAAGCGTCTGTGCGCGGAGTCACCTCCGTCCCCCGTGGGTGCCGATCCGGCGCTGGGGTGGGGGTTTGGGTTTGGGGGAGCTCGGGAGGTCTGGGGGGCTCGCAGCACCCGGGGTGGGTCGCAGCGTGGGGAGGTTTTGCCTTTATGGAACGAATCGTAAAATCCCAGAATGGTTTGGGTGGGAAGGGAGATTTAAACTCGTTCCAGCCCCTGCCGTGGTGAGGGACACCTTTCACTGTCCCAGGGTGCTCCCTCCTGGCCTTGGGCGCTGCCAGGGATTTGGGAGCAGCCACAGCTCCTCTGGGAATCCCATCCCAGCCCCTTCCCACCCTCCCAGCCAGGAATTCCTTCCCAAAATCCCATCCAACCCTGCCCTGTGGCAGTGGGAAGCCATTCCCTGCGTCCCGTCCCTCCATTTGTTGTCCAAGTGCCTCTCCAGCTCTCCTGGAAGCTGCTCCATATGATGCCTTCCGCTCATTGCACGGAAACGGGCGAATCTGACAGCAAAAAAAAACCCCAAAAAACACAAAAAACCACGCCAGAACCCCCTGAATATTCGCAGGTATTCCACAGCCAAACCCTGCAGCTTTTGGAGGAATCGGTTGCCGAGCAGATCCTCCTAAACGCGGAGAGGGAGCGATGAGCGAACGACACCCCCAGCCTTTCCGAAGGGGAGGGGAGGGAGCAATATTTCTGAGTCGTGCCCGACCCCGCGGGGCTTGCGACCAAAACAATTCACACCTAAGGCCTATAAATAGAGTGCAATACTCGCCGGGTGTTTGAGCAGCCGGAACAGGCACGGGGACAGAGGTTTGAGTTTTACTACGTGCCGGTTACCTGACCTGCGGGGCGCCAGCTGCCGCGGATTTCTGCGGCTCCCCGAGCGCCAGGCACAAGTCGTGTGAGCTGCCCCCACACCGCTCCCTGGCTGTTCTCTCCAGAGCCCAATTTTAGCAGCACGAAAAAGGAGCTGGAGAGCTCCGGGGAGGGGTGGGGTTTTTTTTTGGGGGGTTTGTTGTTTTTGTGGTTTTTTTGGAGCAGAGGGTTGAGGCGAGGGGGAGAGAGCCCAGCTCGCGTCCCTCGGATGGTGGGAGAGGATGGTGAGGACAGCTGGGCGCTGGGATGGGGCTGGAATTCAGCTGGTCGCTGCCTGCCACAGCGCTGGAGTTCAGAGTGCAGCCCAAAAAGATGTTTAAAAAAGGAGGTTTGAAGAAAACCGAGCTCCATCTTTAACCCCCCCCCCTTTGCCCCTGAGCTTTGAGCAGCAATTCTGCTTGCAGAGCAAACGTCCCCATCAAACGCTGCGGTGCCGCATCGAGCCTGGGATTGAAATCCCGGGGCCAGCAGGGAGAATTGGAACAAACCTTTGGATCCTTCTAGTCCTGGCTGCTCCCAGCACTCCGCATTTCCTTAATAGCACAGGAGCTTGACAACACAACTGAACCCAGCGCCGATCCCATGACAACAAACGCGCACGGATTTACTCTTGGCTGGTCAATTGAAATCCATTTGCTTCTCTGGTTGACGAGGTGTGGAATGAATGTTTTAAGTGTGTTAAAACAGTCAGCATGGAAGGAAAGTTCCTTAAAATATCTCCTATCGCTGGAGGTTTGCTGCCAGCTAGCAAGTAGGAGGGAAGCAGGCGCTGAGGTAGCATCGGGAGAAGGCTGGGCTGGAGCTCAGAGCTCGGAGCTCAGGGTTCCCCTCCTTTCTGGAGGTGTCACAGTCCACCAGGATTGTGCTCCAGCCCAAGAATTTCATGGGAGGGAGCTGTTCCAGGGGTGAGGAGTGTGTGGAGGGGTGAATAATGCGGAGATGGGAAAGCTCCCTGGTGGTTCGGGGGGAATTTCACCTTCCTGTTGAGGATGAGGAAGGAGGAAACAGCCAGGCCCACCTCAGGGTCGCAGCAGCTCCCCTCAGTTTTTGGGGAGAGAACACCAGCTCGTCCCCCAGCACTGAGCCGTGCTAGATTGTGACCTCTCTGCATTTATCCCATCAGCTCCCAGTCCATGTCCTGGAGCACATCCTTGGCTCCAGCTGAAGATATTTG
>JANEHK010000131.1:195047-207173 GCA_025960845.1 Tachycineta bicolor | reverse complement strand
CAGTCCATGTCCTGGAGCACATCCTTGGCTCCAGCTGAAGATATTTGGTGCCAGCCCCAAGAGAGTCTGGGGCTCAAAAAACCCCAAGTTTTGGGGTTTTTTTTCCCTTTTCTTTCCTTTACTAACTCCCATTAAAGCTGCAGCCTGTGCTGGGCTCAGCTCGACGCGTCCCAGGGAGAGCTTTCCCTGCCCCGCAGTCCCCTGGAGCTGATTTCCATCTCTTCTTTCCACAGGTGGAGAGAGACTTTGAAAGGGAATATGGGAAGCTGCAGCAGTGAGTATCAACCACACTGGTCGGACAGGACCGGCCGCGTGCTTCCCTCCTCTCCTCGCGTCTTCCCAGGGAATTTTAGCCAGGGATGCTCTTCCCAGTGAGCAAATCCCTGGCTGCCCTGTCATTTCCAATTCTTCGGGGTTTCTCTGAGCGTTCAAAGGCGTCCCTCTGAAGTGTTTGCGGCGTGGTTGTAGATTCTGGCAGCTTTAAAAATTTAAAAAAAAATTTAAAAAAAAAAAAA
Source organism: Tachycineta bicolor (assembly GCA_025960845.1). Classification (NCBI taxonomy): domain Eukaryota; kingdom Metazoa; phylum Chordata; class Aves; order Passeriformes; family Hirundinidae; genus Tachycineta; species Tachycineta bicolor. The sequence continues at coordinate 206,658 of JANEHK010000131.1, read as the reverse complement.
GGTGTAAAATCGCCAGAAAACTGCGGGGTCCCCGAAGAGCCCAGCGCCTGCGAGGACCAGGAGTGGCTTTGCCATCCTGCCTGTGTCACAGGAGCTCACAGGGATCATCTGGAAGCGTTCTGGCTTTGCTATTTGTGCTAAGTGTGAGAACTTTCAGGAAATATGTGAGCCATGAATAAGAGATCACCAACTTGAAAAGGTTAAAAACCATCTGAAAACAACCCGAGAGGGCTGAGCTGCGCTGAACTTCCATCGAGCCTTGCCTGGGTATTTTTAACTCCCACCAGAAGCCAGCATATTCAGCCCGTAAATGATTTGTTGCACGTATGATACACTCGGGTTTCTTTTCTTTCCAAGATTCCGACTTTGCCTTCTCTCTCCCATCTTTCAGATTGGAAGATCAGACCAAAAAACTTCAGAAGGATATGAAGAAAAGCACAGATGCAGATTTGGGTGAGTGACTGGAGGATACATAGACTGTGAACTTGGCCACAGGGAGATGAAGTGACTTTTTCTCGAGATCACATGAGTAATGTGTGACAAGTCTGGAAAACAAATCCAGAGCTCAGTCCCACTCAGTTTGCTTAGTTACAAGGCCATCTGCGAGAGGGCTGCGAGCAGCAGCTCAGCCCAGGGAACACAGAGAGTGCTGCGGGCTCAGTCCCTCTCTCCTGAGCTCCGTGGCCTTGGACACGTCCCTTTCTTTTCTTTGCCTCAATTTCTGCCACTGAAAAAAAAAAAAAAAATTAAAAAACATAAAATAAACCAAACCCAGGATATTCCAGGTCTCAGGTTATCCAGCAGGAGCAGCTCCAGCTGAGCCTGTTGTGCCAGCAGTGCTTTTTCACCTCCTTTCTCCTCCTTTCTCCTCCCTCTCTGGAGCCCCAGGGTGGGTCTGGGGGGTCTGCAGGGCACAGCTGGATGCAGCTGGACGCAGCTGGACGCAGCTGGACGCAGCTGTCCGTGTTTCCCGTGGGAAATGCTGACCTGGCAGCTCTCTTTCGGGAGTAACCCAGCTCATTCCCCCGGTGGCTGCTCATTTTGGCTTCCCCTCGTGGCAGTGGGCGATGGAGGAAGCAATAAACAGCTCTGCCTGCACGTTTTGGGGTGACATCCGCCCTCACAGGTGTCCTGTCCCACCTCCCAGCTCCCTTCTCGTCCCTCTGGTGGGAATCTGGGGAGAGATCCACTGGAGCAGGGGGAGGACTGGGAACTGGATTTGTTGGATCCTGGTGGCGGAGCTGAGCAGGGCAGGAACCTGCAGCCAGAGGAGCTGTTCCAAACGCAGATGGATTTTTCCCAGCAGTGTGTTTTGGAGCGGTCCCTGCTTGGCCCCCACAGCTCGGGAGCCAGGGCAGAGGCAGCAGCACAAACAGGTGTGGGCTGCGCTGGGCATCGGGGTCACAGCAGGGCAGGGCAGCGGGAAGGAGGAGAATTCGGGGCTTTCCATCCTCCAGCCTCTCACCTGTGTGTGCGGATATTGCCTGACACAAACACGGATCCGGGCTCTTCCCAACTTCGAGAGAGGGGTGGGAAAAGCAGCAGACGCCCAGGACGCTTTTCCAGGGTGAAAAGTGCCCTTTCCAAGGACTCTGGTCATTGTCAGGGATCCTTGGTAAGTTTTTCCTTGTTAAGGATTCCCCTCCCCTCCCTTGCAGTGGGCGTTGTTTATATGGAGCATTTCAAGTCCCAGAGGAGCTGTGGGAGGACTTTTCTTTTTCCGTTCTGTTACATGGCAGAGTCACAAACGAGCCTTGGCCGGAGCCAGGAAGATCTGATTTCTCATTTAGAGGCTTGAAATGATGAGCGGAGGGAGAGGTGCTGCACACAGCCTGCTGAGGGAGGGCTGAAGGAGAAGGAGGTGGATCTGGATCAGCCCCTGAGCCTGGCTCTCCTCGCCTGGCAGTGCCCATTCCCAACATCCAGCCCCCAAATCCGGCGAGGACGGCAGCGTTCTGTCCTCCTGGCTCGTCCCTCCATGCTCAGGGGGTTGGTTCTTCCCTGCCTGCAAGCACTCCCTGGCAAAGTGGGGCTAGTGGCTGGAGCCTCCACCTTCTTCCCAAAAAGCTCCGCTCAGAGCAGGAGCGATTCCTGCGTGCGGAAATCTCCCAGCGAGGCTCTTCCTGCGCCCTGCCAGCAAACAGGGAGTGGGGTGGTAGCAGCACTCCCTGTCCCCTGGCTGGAGATCACTCAGCCCCTTCCCCACCCTCTTCCCAAACAAAATAGGATCTGAGGGAGCAGGAGGATGTTCTTGAAGGGCAGGTAAAAGCTCTCCTTTGGAATGAGGGGCAGGTGACCCGCGGGATTCCCGTGGCTCAGGTTTGTTCAGGCTGTGAACAACTCTCAAATCTGAAATTCCTTTTACTGCAGCTTCATCTCATGTGTTTAATGAGCAAAAGAGCAGTGCAGAGCCTCCTGAAGGCCACTCTGAGGGACAGGTGATCCTTTCTCCTCCTCCTCCTTCCCCTTCTTCTCTCCTCTCTCCTCCCTGCCCTGGGACCCTCAGACCCCACGTTTTCAGCTCTCTCCAGGTGATACCAGTGATGCAGAGGCAATTCCTGACCCAAATTCCCCCTGGAAATGCCCAAACCCCCTCCAGTTCCCAACCTCCCCTCGTGACCCTGCCACTGCCTCCCTCCAGTTCCCTTCCAATCCTTCCCAGCGAAGGGAGAGCTTCATTCCTCTTCCAGCCCGAGGAGTTCTGCCGCTCTCAACCCCGCGCCGTTCTGGCACAAATCCCTCCTCAGATGTGGTCACACATATGGATTATATCCCATCTGTTTAAAGGTTTAAATGCCTAAAGCCTTCGTGTTTGGATAATAGATGGATACGGTAGCTTTGTTACTGGGAGCGAGAGGCTCGTTCTGCGCCGAGCTCGCCGGCGCTGCGGCTTCTGAGCTCTCTCCGTTATAATTGTGTGTAACCTTTCAATCAGAGCGTTTAACCCCTTGATTCATGATCTTAAGCCCCATTATTCGGATGATTTTGACTTTTAATATCTTAAGGGAGTCTTTCCAAAGCTCCTCCATAGCACGGCTCAAGCATCTGCCTTTGCGATCTCCAGCTGGAATAACTTCCAGCACTGAGGAAAAGGAACTTTTCTTAATTCCTTTTTTAAGTACCTCTGGCTTTATTTTTTTTTTTTTTCAGTCCATTTTATCCCTGTTTATATTTATGCTTTCCTCTCTGTTAGTCTTTTTTTCCGTTCTGTCCCTTCCCTAATTCCTCGCTCGTTTGTGTCGTGGTTCTGTCGTTGAATTTTCCCCTTGCAGACCGAGAGTTTGGATGAAGAGAGGGACGTGCCTGACGGAAAAGGAGCGGAATGCTCGGTCAGAGCACGACCTGGTGCTTCTGGATTTCTTGGTGGCACTCCCAGGGCTTGTAGGGATTTCATGTCCCCCCTGGCTCATTCTGCACAGGCAGGAAATTTACACTTACTGAGGGGAAAACACTTAACTTGTGTCCCTGCTCTTTGTGTTTGGAGAGGGAAGGAGAAACCTCGCCTGCCAGCCCTGTCAGCCTGGTCCTTTCCTCACTAAATCCACTTCAAACACTTGAGTTTGTTGGGGTTTTTTTTGTAAAGCCATTTGAAAGACTTAATGGACTGTGATTTTTGTCGTCGTGGAAGAGCTGCAGTGAGGCTGAGAGTGACACTTAATAGTCTGTCGAGAGAAGATGTATAAAAACCTAAAAACCCCCCATCTCTGGGCTTTTTGTTGGGTTTTTTTTTTTTTCCCCTTAAGAGAACAGTGCTTTTGTTAGTCTGGGATTATTTCTGGCAGCGTCACAAGCCTCGCATTGGAGTGCTTCAGATTAATTTATATAAAAACACTTCTCTGGGTGTTTACATGAATGAACTGCTGCCTTTTCCTCGCTTTTCTCTCAGCCAGCAGCGAGTATCTCCCGGGGAGGGTTGTGCTGAACCCCTCCTGGCTGGCTCAGCTCCCCGATTTCTGCCCTGTGGAGATGCCTGGCGGTGGGAAACGTGACCCTCTCTGCTTTCTTTCCCATCAGCCATGTCCAAATCTGCCGTGAAGATCTCCTCGGACCTGCTGTCCAACCCGCTGTGTGAGCAGGAGCCCTCCTTCCTGGAGATGGTCACGGCCTTCGACACGGCCATGAAGAGGATGGACTCCTTCAACCAGGAGAAGGTGGAGTGGCTTTGGCTGGAAAATGGGAGAGCTGGGAGTGCTGTGGAATCCCGGAACGGTGGGAGTGTGGTGGAACCCGGGAATGGTTGGGCCTGGGAGGGATTTGAACCCAGCCCCTGCCGTGGGCACCGGCACCTCCCGCGGTCCCAAGCTGGCCTTGGACGTTTCCAGGGATCCACAGCTTCTCCCGGCCCCTCTCCACCCTCACAGCCAGGAATTCCTTCCCCAAATCCCATCTGTCCCTGCTCCCTGGCAGTGGGAAACCCTTCCCTGTGTCCTGTCACTCCCTGCCTTGTCCAGAATCCTTCTGTCTCGCCTCTTTCCCTTTTTATCACCATCCCCAAGGCTTTTCCCACGTGAATTTCTCAAATCTCAGTCTTCTGGCTGGGATTCCAGCTCCCATGGGAGAAATTCCCTCTCTTTTGGGTGAAGGACGTGGTGGTTGTGCTCAGAATCCCTCCGCACCCCGTGGTGAGCTCCCTGCAAACCCATCCTGGTGCGGATGGGATTTTCCAACAGCCCTGACGTGCAATCCTCCTTTTTATTTTTGCTTTCCACAGGTGAATCAGATCCAAAAGACGGTCATAGAGCCTCTGAAAAAGTGAGTACCAGCCGTCATCTCGTGGGGTTTGTGCTCATCCTGGGCTTTAGGGATGTGGACCCTGGGGAGAGGCTGGAAATCAGACATTCCACAGAGGGATAATCCCGCCCTGCTCCTGCTGGCCACACTGCTTTTGGTGCCTGAATTAATCATAATTTTAACCTTTTTGGCCATTTGGATCCACTGCTGCCTTCACCTGTAGCGTAAAGAACTCCTGGGATATAAAATCATGGAGGATCCTGGGCTGGGAGGGACCCCAAAGAGATGAATAATTCAACTTTCTCTCTGTTTTTGTGTTGGTTTTTACCAACTCTTCGCTCCAGCAGAAGGAACAAAACCACCTGGAGATCATCCAGAGGGGGGTCAGGAACTGGCTGGTTGAGCAAAATCTTCTCTCATTTGGAAATTTTCCCTAAATAAAAAAGGAGAAAGTGAAAGTTCCTGCATGTTTATAAACAATATTTCCATGCAAAAAAGGAGGAGAGGTCACAGAGCCTTTGTAGCCAGAGGGGTTGGAAATGAGGGGAAAACACCCAAATCCCACAGTTTTGTCCCATCTGGCCTGCAAAATTCCCACTTTTTCCAGGGTCACAGGCTGTACCCCCAAACCTTTCAGGGTAACTCCAGTTTTCTCCCAAATATCCCCTTAAATCCCGAGATTCGCTGTTTTGTTACGGGAGCAGAGCCAGCGAGCAAAAAATAAAATGAAATTACTTTAATATGACAGTAAGTGTTGCAAATCGCTGAATAACAATTTCAGTTTAGGTTTGACACACAGAGGGGTTGTTGTGGTTTAGGGGGTTTTTTGGGGGTTTTTTTTGGTTTGTTTTTTTTTTTTCCCCCCCTGAAGTTGTTGTTTCTGCCCAAATCTGAAAGTAAAATCTCATGGATCACTTAACACCTGAGGTTACAGCATGTTCCTGTCTGGGGGATGTTTGGTGACTCAAGTTTTACCTTGGCCCTCTATCCACCACCAGAAATTCCCTGCTTATTTAAGGAAAAAAAAAAAAGAAGAAAGAAAAAAAGGGAAAAAAACAAAAATCTCAGCCTTTTGCTGTGGAATTGTGTTGCTTATTATCTAGATTGTCCTCATGAAAGATACATTAACTTTTTCTTCCAGCATTCTGTTAAAATTGGAAGAACTTGTGTTTCTGAGATATTCTGGTGGTGGTTTTTTTTCTTTTTTTTTTTTTTTTTTTTTTTTTTTTTTTTTTTTTTTTTTTTTTTCCACTCAGCTTGTGCTAGTTGGTGAAATGAAAGACAATCCCTTCCCCTGCAAACCTGCCTCGGGTTTGAAATCCTGGGGTGGTGAATTCAGGACAAGAAAACCATGATCCCACTTGTTCGTGGGAGATGCTCTGAGCCCTGGAGCCACGGCCAAAACCTCTCCGGTTTTGGGAACGGGAACCTGCTCCAAATCAAAGGGATTAAACCTTGACAGGGTGACCAGAACATTCCAATTTTGGGAATAGGAACCTGCTCCAAATCAAATGAATTAAACCTTGACAGGGTCACCAGGACAGTCCTATGGCCAAAACCTCTCCAATTTTGGGAGCAGGAACCTGCCCCAAATCAAAGGGATTGTACCAGGCCAGGGTGACCAGGACATTCCAGTTTTGGGAATAGGAACCTGCTCCAAATCAAAGGGATTAAACCTTGACAGGGTGACCAGGACATTCCCACGGCCAAAACCTCTCCAATTTTGGGACAAGGACAATGCTCCAGTGGGGTGATCCTGTGCCAGAGTGACCAGGACATTCCAATTTTGGGAACAGGAACCTGCTCCAAATCAAAGGGATTGTACCAGGCGAGGGTGACCAGAACATTCCCATGGCCAAAACCTCTCCAATTTTAGGGAGAGCAGGCAGTGACAGAGGAAAAGGCTCCAGGGAGACCTCAGAGGGGCTCCAGGAGAGCTGCAGAGGGGCTGGGGACAAGGGCTGGAGGGACAGGACACAGGGAGGGCAGCGCTGGGTGGGAGACTGGGGAGGAATTCCTGGCTGGGATGGTGGTGAGAGGCTGGGATGGAATTCCCTGAGGCTGCCCCATTTCTGGAAGTTTCCAAGGCGAGCTTGGAGCAACCTGGGGCAGTGGAAGGTGTGGAAGGGGATGGATCTGGATGATCCTTCAGATCCCTTCCCACCCAACCCATTCCATGTTTCTCTGGCTGGGGACACTCCGTTATCTGCCCAGTCCTCAGTTCAGCCCCGGGGTGTTTACTCCGACCTCCTGGCTGCTTTCCAGCCTCAGCAATCCTCTCCAGCTTCCCAAATTTCCATCGGCCTAGAAAATGAGAGGGTTTTTTTCCCCTTTTCCTGCCCTTTGGCACCTGCTAAGCTTCGCCCTGCGTGCCTTTAACCAGCTTACATTCCGTGCTGGGGAAGCTTCATCCGCGCTCCCGAGAACAAAAATTCCTCTTCCCTTCCCTCCTCCTTCCCTTTGTAGGTGCATCCCTGGCCAGGAACATTTCTGAGGAGCCCAAGGGTCCATTTTGAGGCTAATGAGATGCAGGAGAGAAATGCAGAGCTTGCACCTCCCTCCCCTTGTCCTGCTGGCAGATAAACCCCAGCGCCGGTTCTGGCAGAAAAGTTCCAGATTAATGAAAGCTGCCTTGAGGAGCCTTTCTTATTTCTTATTTCCAGTTAGGTTTTCCTTCCCCTCGCCGAGGCAGCTCTCCCGAGCCTCTCCCAACTTTGCTCTGACCTAGAAAAAAAAAAAAAAGAAAAAAAAAAGGCTTTAAAAAAAAAAATTTTTTTTTTTTTCTTTTTTTTGCTCCAACAGCTGCGCCGCATTACATCTTCACTGGTGGTCTTTTATAGTTTATTAGCCAAAGAAACAGATAAGTATGATCCAGACAATTATCATTAGTGGCAATATATTGTAATCAGAGGCACATGGGCAGTAAAATCTCCATTCAGTTGTCCAGGGATTGGAGTTTCCAGGCAAATATTGGGGAATTTGTTAAACCACGTTGAAAAAAAGCAGTAGTAGATTGAGTGGAGGGGGGGTGGAGGCTTTTATTGTTTCAATCCTTCTGCTTCTGGGCTCGTAGGGTTATTCACAATTTGGCTTTTTGAGCCCCAAGAACCCTTGGGCTGGGAATGACTCATTTATTTGCAGGCAAAGAGCAAAGCTCCTGTGAGAATATTGCATTTTTCAAGGGATGGGTTGGGCGAGGAGCTGGGCAGGAGGGATGGGCTCCTCTTTGGGAGCTGCCTGTGGAATCTCACACCACAGCAGCGGATTTGGGGCAAAAGGGGACAAAAGCTGGTCCGGACTTTGCTCTCCCAGTTCTTCCCAGTCAAGGCCGGGTCAGGGATTGGGGATGGAGTCTTTAACGTTGCATCTTGTGTGTCCGTATTTAAGGAAGGAAGCGGCTTAAAGGAGCCAGGTGGTTTGGAAATCCACGGGATTTAGGGCCTTTCACGTTGGGAGCCGATTTCCAGGGCCACAGGTCTCAATTTAACTGGCTCTGTCTGACCCTCTCAGGGTCCGGTCACCTTGGCTTGGTGCCGTTCCCTTGGAGCATCCTGCTCACAGATCCAGAGAGGTTTTGGCCACGGGAATGTCATGGTCACCTTGAATTGGTGCCAGTCCCTTGGAGCTGTTCCTCTTCCCAGAACTGGAGAGGTTTTGGTAATGGGAACATCCTGGTCACCCTGTCATGGTTTAGTCCCTTTGGCTTGGAGCAGGTTCCTGTTTCCAAAATTGGAGAGGTTTTGGCAGTGGAAAGTCCTGGTCACCCTGGCACAGGATCACCCCACTGGAGCATTGTCCTCGTCCCAAAATTGGAGAGGTTTTTGCCATAGGAATGTCCTGGTCCTCCTGGCACAGGATCACCCCACTGGAGCATTGTCCTCGTCCCAAAATTGGAGAGGTTTTTGCCATAGGAATATCCTGGTCCTCCTGGCACAGGATCACCCCACTGGAGCATTGTCCTCGTCCCAAAATTGGAGAGGTTTTGGCAAATGGGAATGTTCTGGTCACCCTGTCATGGTTTAATCCCTCTGGCTTGGAGCAGGTTCCTGTTCCCAAAATTGGAGAGGTTTTGGCCATAGGAGTGTCCTGGTCACCCTGGCCCAGGATCACCCCACTGGAGCATTGTCCTTGTCCCAAAATTGGGACATTGGGAATGCCACGGTCACCCTGGCGTTGTACAATCCCTTTGATTTCGGGGCATTGTCCTGCTCCCAAAACTGGAAAATCGGCCAAGGGGGTGTCCTGGTCGCCCTGGCTTTGGCAGAGGGGTGACACAGAGGCTGCTGCCACCGAGGTGCCACCACGCAGGGCTGGGTGTCAGACCTGTGGGACACCCCAGAGCTGCCACCCAGGAGCAGCGAGGGATAAATTCCATCAGAGCCGGTCTGGATGTGTCACAGCATCTGCCAGCAGCACAGCCGGGAGGGAGATCCCTCACTCCACCTCCCTCCTGCCAGCCCACCATTGCCATGGTCCCTCCAGCTGCCAGGAAAAGGCAGCCAAAGCTGGCCGGGGACCGGAAGCAGGAAAAGCGGCTTTCATGTCCTTAACGAGCCCTTAATGAGGATTTGGAGCAGCCACATGGCCGCCTAATCCTCCCTGCAGCTTCCTCCTCTCCGTTCCTGCACCTTTTCCCTGCAGGAGGAAGGGTTTCGTTCCCCCCTTCCTGGTGGGTGGATGGGCCCCCACGGATGTGTGGGCACGAGCTGAGGAATGGCAGGAATGCCCCTCCACGCTCCTGAGCCATCCCGGGGCCTCTCCAAACGTCCCCTCACCTCATCCACCGTCGCTTTCTTTGGCGCTTGGTGCTTCCCGGCTCCGTCGTTCCTTTTTCTTCACCTGCCCGTCACCAGCTGTGGATCTTGTCCTCTTCCTCTTGGTTTCTTATCCAGGATGTCATCCCAGAAACAATGCCCTAGGGAAGAGCCACGGGTCCAGCTCACAGGCTGCCAGTGGGGGTCTTTGGGGTGCTTGAAAACAAGGACAATTAAAGGTTTTGCTGTTTGTTTTTTTTTTTCCCTGTGCCAAAGCTCCAGCACTCCTTTCCCACTAAAAACGGCGGCTGGAGGAAGCAGTGGGATGAGGATTTGGGGATGGAGAGGGTGAGAAGACAGAGAGGTGACAGAATGCTCCCCCTCCCCGAGCATCCCCACATCCCCAGGGCTTCCCAGCTGAGAATTGGGAAGGAATTTCCAACTTCCAAGCGCCAGATTTGTCATCTGGGCTGAGTAACAACACCGGGAATCCTGGGGCACTTTGATCTCCCGTGGCAGCGTCTCTCCAAGCCCATCCTTGAATTCCGGGCAGCTGAAGGGAGGCTGGCGTGGAGACGAGGTGGGAGCGCGATTTGGAGCGCAGGGAACGGGGTGATTGAGATGTTTTTCCGAGGATAAGCTGTCATCCTGCGAGGAGTTCACCCGGCAGGTTCCCCCTCTTTCCCCCCAGGGCCGCGGGCAGAGTCATTTGTATTTTCTTTTCGTTATCCCTGCGTATCTCCCCTCACCTGCTCCTCTTAAGCCGCCTGGGCTGTAATCCCCTCTCAGCAGCCTTCCCTAAAAAGTGACAGGGAACAACAGCAGCTTATTGCTCAAGCTTCTTTCGTGGCAAGGGCTCTTAATACCCCGTGTGCTGTTTTACCTTCACTTCGCCGCCGTTCCCACCAAATTTTCCTTCCAGTCGGCTTTGATTTTCTTGTGTTTGCGTTAAAAAAAAAAGGAATTCTTGAGTTACAGAGGGTGGTGGGGGGATTTGGGAGTGCTTTTGGCTCTCAGACCCCCTCATTCCCTAGGGAGGTGTTGGGATTGTTGATAATATTGGATATTAGGATTATCTTTTTCGTGGGGAGTTGTGTCAAACCCTGGCGCAGTCCTGCCCAGGGGTCAGCATCCCCGGGTTTGCTTGTGGGGTTTCCCTGCTCTTTCCCCGTGTCCCTGCTTCCCCGAAATTCTGCGTGGAGTTGTTCAGGCTCCATTTCCAAAGGGCTCTTGGGCTGCTGCTCCCCTCCCAGCTGATCCCGGTCCCTTTGCTGCCGGGAGGGGTTGGTGGTGCTTCTCCAAAGCCTCCGGAAAACTCTCCTGATCCCTGCAGGGCTGTTTTTGGAGGCCGTGGCTGCGTCTGCGGATGGCAGGGGCTCTGCAGAGCCGTTGTGCCGGGAGCATTTGTCAATAACGTGCGTGAGATGGTTGTGGAGACACTGGGGCCACGTGTGGAGGCAGGAATTCCTCGGAATGACTTGGCACCGGCGGGAGCTCGGCTCTCCCTCTGCCCCTGCACGGGCGTTTGGCAGCCCTGGCACTCGCCTTGGGATCGTGTTTCTGTCCACACTGGGGGAAAAACCTGGGCAGGGTTTGAAACCCCTTCTCCACGAATCCCCGGGGAATTCAGAGCCGCTGGGAATTCAGCATTCCTGGGTTCCTTCAGGAGCCAGGGGCAGCTTTGCCTCACTCCGGAGCAGTCCAAGGAACTTCCTTCCCTGCTTGGGCTGAGCTGAGCTGAGCTGAGCTGAGATGAGCTGAGCTGATCCTGCGTGGAAATTAAACCAGGGAGAGTGTGGCTGGAGTGGGGAGAGCTCAGTGGGCACAGGGGGAGCTCAGTGGGCACAGGGAGAGATCCTTGAACACAGGGAGAGCTCAGCGGGCACAGGGAGAGCTCAGTGGGCACAGGGAGAGCTCGGTGGGCACAGGGAAGGCTCCTTGAACACAGGGAGAGCTCAGTGGGCACAGGGAGAGCTCAGCGGGCACAGGGAGAGTTTCTTGGGCACAGGGAGAGATTCTTGGGCACAGGGAGAGCTCAGTGGGCACAGGGAGAGCTCAGTGGGCACAGGAAGAGCTTGGTGGGCACAGGGAGAGCTCAGCGGGCACAGGGAGAGCTCAGCTGGAAT
>JANEHK010000131.1:131335-143102 GCA_025960845.1 Tachycineta bicolor | reverse complement strand
CAGGATCCGAAACGTCATGGATTTTATTTATTTATTATCGGGGTTTTCGGGGGGAAAAAAAAAAAAAAAAAAAAAAAAAAAAAAAAAAAAAGGACATTTTCATATATATCTCGAACATAAATTAAAAACAAAAAAAAAATCAATTAATTACAAAATGGTCGCTTTCTCACAGAACGGATGCGGACTGGATTTATGGACGTGCCTCCGGGTGACAGCCGGTTTCTCCCCCTGCCCCCCCCCCCCCCCGGGCCCACCCCCCACCCCCCCAAAAACCCCGATAATAAATAAATAAAATCCATGACGTTTCGGATCCTGTCGGGCCCTTCCCTTCCCCGGCGTTCACTTCTTCCCCGTGCCGTTCTTGTCGGCCGAGTTGGAGGTCACCAGGCTGACGGGGCCGTCCGAGTGCAGCGAATCCTTGCGCGGGGGCATGCGCTCGTTGATGCGGTCCAGCCCCCGCGCCTCCTCGAAGCTGCGGATCTTGTGCTGCGGGGAGAAGCCTCGGATGGCTGCGGGGGGAAAGGGAGCACAGGGAGCAGCAGTCAGGAGGAGCCAGGCCGTGGGTTTTGCCCCTCCAGCACACGCCAGACACCGACGGGGACGAGTGGCGGGGACGGGAAGCGCCTGTCTGGATTTCTGCGTTTTGGGGGATTTTTCTCGGGGGTTTTGGCGTTGTCAGGTCGCCTTTGGGAGCGGATGGCGGTGAAGTTTAGGATTTGGTTTGCTCCTCAAGAGGAGTTTGGGGCTTTTTTTAGTTTGTTTTTTTTTTGGTTTTTTTTTTAGGGAGGTTTAGGATTTGTTCTGCTCGCTAAGAGCTTCTCACGGAATCGTGGAATGGTTTGGGAGATGAAAATCATCCAGTTCCAGCCCCTGCCACAGACAGGGGCTCCACTATCCCAGGTTCAACCCCGCCCAACCTTGGACATTGCCAGGGATGGGGCAGCCACGGCTTTTCTTGGAATTCCAGCCCGCCACCCTCACAGGGGAGAATTTGCTCCCGACATCCCAAACCTCCCCCTCTTTTAACAGAATAGGAGGAACTCCATCGCCCAGACAAGCGCTTGCTGTCCCCAGAGAGTGAAATCTCAGGAAAATTTCAAAGCTGAAAAACACGACACTGAAAAAAATAACAGTTAAAAAGAAAACTCAAAAAAAATAAGAAAGAAAAATAACAACAAAAAAAAAAAAACCAAAAAAAAAAAAACCAAAAAAAAAAAAAAAAGGGCAAAAAACCCAGAACGACAGAACAAAGACACCACCACAAGGCTCTGAACTCCGACACAAACCACACACTGCAACACCAGGAGAGGGAACAGCTAGTCCTTGGATCACAAAGGCAAAATTCTTGCATGACCAGGAGACACACGGGCAGATCTGGGAGGAATGAATCCCACTGAGGAATTTCATGTCCCTGTTCCATCACCGCGGGGACGAGCACGTCACCCTCGCCCTGATGACACGGACCAAATGTGAAACTCCTTTGTGCTACGGAGAATTTAAGGAAAAGGAGGCTGTGCCAGATCTTTTACGAGGACTTGGCTGGCTTACAAACAACTTCCTTTGGTAAGCAAAGCCTCTGTACAGCTTCCTGGCCCCGCTCGGTATCGAGGAAAAATCCTCACGGATCTGTCATTCCTACATTCTCCAGGCAGAGAAATGCCTCTGCACCTTGGCCTACCTGTGGGGAAGGCAGGGAATTACACCAGCACCACAAAACCCTGATTTTTAAGGGTTTTGATGGTGCTGGCGCATTGCAGGAGCTCAACCCCAAGGTCTTGAGCCGCCGGAGCAGGAACCGCTCCGGCAACTCCAAATAAACGTGTTCCACCAAGGAATGAACCGTCCAAAAGCTGCAACAGCCTTGAACCAAACCCCTGGGCGGTTTTTTTTTCCCCCCTTCCCAGCAGGGCCTGGTCCTCCCCCACTTCTGGTGATGCAAGAGTAAAAAGCTTCCGTTAAGGGCTGGTAAAGCTCTTTAAAATGAGCGCACGCACACACGGAGATGATTTGAGTCTCTCGCCGGGTTCTAGCCATACCTTCCCGTGCCTCTACCGCTTCTACTGTGGCTGCAATACAGAAGAACAGTGGCATGCAAAAATGAAGACAGGGAAAAAAAAAAAAAAAAAAAAAAAAAAAAAAAAAAAAAAAAAAAAAAAGGGAAAAAAAAAAAAGAAAGAAAACAAAAACAGAGTGACAGTGAGTGATCCGACATCATGGCTGCGACGCAGAGCCCGCGGCCCCCCAGCCCCGGTGGTGCCAAACGAGTGGCGAGAGGGGAGAAAGAGGTGACAGGAGGTGGAGAGGAAGGGGGGAAGGGGACTCCCGAGGGCTCAGGAGGAGGCTCCTTTCCTCTGGATTGATCTGATGGAGGAACAGCGGAGGGCAGAGTGCGGGCTCCTGCCACGGGCACGGCGCAGGGACAAGCTGGGACTGAGGCGAGGATCTGCTCCAGGCCGCCTTCAGATCGTGGGGAATCCACCCTCCACCACCACCACCACAGCTGCCTTGAGGGAAGGGATGCCAGGGGATGTTTTGGAGCAGTGGGAAGGAGAAGGGCAGCCTGTTTTCCAGCAGCAGGTACTGGGGCTGCTCCGCTCCCGGGTGCCTTTGGGTTGTAACAGAAAATCAGGCTCCAAATCCAGCTGGCTTCAGCTCCAGCTCCTGAAAGTGTTACCAAGCAACAAGGCACCACAGAGCTGAGCAATGTCCCCCTTCCTAAACCTGCTGCAGAAACGTCCAGGGTTTGGTAGGCCCTGCCTCAGCATCTGGGAGGAGGCCCTTCCCTTGAGCAGATTCCCTGGATTTTAGCCTCAGAACAGCAGCTTTTTTGCTTTGGACACAATGCAGAGGCCACGTGGTCCTCGGGAGGCCACGGAGGAAGGATGGAGCTGCGGCTGCACCGTTCTGCCCCAGATTCTGTGACTTTACTCAGCTGGTTTTGCCAAGCCCTGCTCTGAAAGGCTGGGGAGAGGCTCAGGAGGGCAGGGAGCTCCCCACTGCAGCCCTGTTTCCCTTTTTGGGGGCGCAGAGGCACCCCAAAAGGGGGGCAAGCCCCCTCTCCTCCTCACCCAGCAGATGGGGCTCCCAGAAATTCACCGGGAGCGTGAAGGGATGTGCGAAACGGGAAAGGATGGGAGGATGGGGAAAGGGGATGGGAGAAGGGGTCAGGACAGGGAAAGGGGATGGGAGAAGGGGTCAGGACAGGGAAAAGGGGATGGGAGAAGGGGTCAGCACAGGGAAAAGGGACGGGAGAAGGGGTCAGGACACGGAAAAGGGGACGGGAGAAGGGGTCAGGACAGGGAAAGGGGAGTGAGGAGGGCAGGAGAAGCCGGGAGCTGCCGAGGGGAGCGGGGGGAGCCTGCAGGCGGGGCGGGTAAGGCAGCAGCAGAGGCCCAGCTTGTTTGTTCTGTCCTGGGAGAAGGTGATTTTGGGGGAAGGGAGATCCCTGGTACCCCTGAGAGAAGCCCCTGAGAGGGGAAGGTGCTGGAGAACGTCACAGCATGACCCTGTGCTGGGTCAGGGACAGAGCTGCTGCAACAGCCACCTTCCCACTCAGGCTCTGTTCCCAGAACTGGGGCGACGGGGCTGTGACGGGTTTCTATATAAAAAAAAAAAAAAAAAAAGGGAAAAAATATCCATCCTCTTCTGTGGGCAGAGAAATCCGTGAGTTTGGGAGCGATGCTGCATCCTCCCCGGGAGCAGGCAGCGATAGCTGCACGTTTCTGACTCGTGAACTGTTTAATCCAGGCAAACCCCAGCCCGGGGAGAGCTGCAGGAAATCCCCAGTGCCCATGGGAAGGGGGAAGCTGGGGAGGTGCCAGGCTTCAAAGGCTGATGGCAGGGAAGGATTAAAACGCTGGATTACAGGATTCCCTCTGGGACAGCTCAATCCCTGAGCACGGGCCAACCTCCCCGCCCTGTGAGTGGGAAGGATCGGATCCCTCGCTCCCAGAGCTGCTGAGGGAGGCGGCAAACTTGGGAAGAAACCTCCCCAGCTACCTCAAAACCCGAGAGGAGAACTTTCCTGAAGCCCTGCTGGAGGAACCTGGCTCCTTTGGCCGAGCCTTCCTCTTGTTTGGGATTCGTGACTCGACAGGGGCAGGTCGGGAGGGGTTGGGTAGAACGAAGAACAAACAAGCAGCTGTGTCACTGTCACATTCACACAGAGGCCGTGTCACTGTCACTTTCACACAGAGGCTGTCACACAGCAGCAGCACAGCGAGCTGAGGCAGAGGATGAGCACCATGCAGCGTTAGAAGGGAAATAAAGGATTAAAAAAAAAAAACAAAACACCTCGTTGCAGTAACGGACAATTAAGCGCTGAACATGCTTTAAAGGCAGGGTGCTGCGGGTTTCCTTCCTCCAGGGGACACCTCTGGCATCTCTCCCGCATCCCCACTACGCCTCTGCTTCCTCCTGCTTTGGGAATCCTTCCTCCCCACGGGCCCCAACCCCGGCTGGGGGCCCCTGGCACCCTCCAGGCCGCCCGTGGGTGCTGCCCCGGGGGGTTTGGGGCAGGGGCAGCGCAGGGGCTCAGGGTTACTCACCGGTCTGCAGGGTCTGCCTCCCCCCCGAGAGCACTCCCAGGGGCAGGGTACCTGTGGGGGTCAGGCCTTTGAGGGTCAGCACACTCTCGCTCTCCTCCCTGCGGGAACAGCAGCACCAGTCACACACCCAGCAGCGCACTGGGGCACACTGGTCCAGGCAAGGCTGGTGTGGAGCCACGGGGATCATTCGGGTTGGGAAAAGACTTCTGAGGTCACCGACTCGAACCGTCAACACTGCTCAGCACTACCCATGGCCCCAAGTGCCACATCCACATAATCCATCCCTCAGGGATGGGGACTCCACCACAGCCCGGGGCTCCAACACTTGGCAGCCCTTTCCATGCAGGAATTTTCCATAATATCCAACCTGAAGCTCCCCTGGTGCAGCCTGAGGCCGTTTCCTCCCATCTGTCACTTGTTATTTGGGAGAAAAGACCAAACCCCTACCTGGCTACAATTTTCTTTCAGGCAAACGTGTCCTGAAAGAGTCAGGAAAAACCACCTGTCTTAGGAAGTGTCTCCCTTCTTTTTTTCCCCTAACCAGTGATCCCTCATCACCAAATTACGCCCCAAATTACGCCCAGTCCCCAAATTAAACTCAGTCTACAAATTATGCCCAGCCCCCAAATTAAACCCAGCGCCCAAATAAAAATCAGTCTCTAGTTTAAGCCTAGTCCCCAAATTACACTCAGTCCCCAATTTAAGCCCAGTCCCCAAATTACACTCAGTCCCCAATTTAAGCCCAGGCCCCAAGTTTAACCCGGTGCCCAAATTAAGCCCAGTACCCAAATTACACCCAGTCCCAAAATTACACTCAGTCCCCAATTTAAGCCCAGTCCCCAAATTAAGCCCAGTGCCCAGATTAATCCCAGGCCCAGCCCATCCTCACCGAAGGACTGAGAAGACCCGTGCCATCTTCCCAATGGCTCTGATCTTATTCCTGATGATCTCCTTACGCACCGTTGTCCCACCTTAGGGAGAGAAAAGAGCAAACAGCAGCACGTTGGGGCTTCCCTGCTCTCCAGGGAACGTCAGGATGAAGCACCTGCCTGACTCCAGGAAAAGAAATCATGGTTTGTTTGGTTGTTTTTTTGTTTTTTTTTTAAACAAGAGTCACAGCTACACCGGAGAGAGAACGGTGCTGGCAGGATGGCATCGGGATGGCATCAGGATGGCATCAGGATGGCACCAGGATGAGGAGAGGCAACACCGACAGAGATGGCACACGGAAACTCGAGAGGGCTAAAGAGAGTAGAACCACCAGGGGACGGGGATCCGGGCAGCGGGGCTGGCGCCGCACGGGACGGGGCACGAATGACGCAGCCACGAGGACACGGATTGCAAGGCAGGGCACGGAGGGATCCGATGGGCACCGCTGTGCTCGCCCGCGGGGGCACGCAAGCATCAGCTCTGGCATCCAAGGAGAGCAGGGAAGAGCCTGGAAAAGCTCTGCTCTGACCCCACACGGGACGAGGGGGGGAACTCCCCTTCCGCTCTGCGGACCCAACGGGAGAGAGAAACAAACAAACAAACAAAATGAACAACAACAACAAAAAAAACGGAAGCACGGAGGGGGAGCTGAAACCAAACGGAAAATTCAGGTGGAAAGAGGGAACGAATCCATCTCCTCTCAGCTGAGATTCCTCACATGGCCCAGTACACATCAGGACAAGGGAAGCCAAACCCAGGGCTAACATGCACCATGGCTCAGCCATGCACTACGTGGCTGCGTTCGGAATCGGGTAGAAACGTGATCCCCGTTCCTCAGGGTTCCTGGAGGAACGCAGAAGGGTTAAAAAACACATGGAGCTTATGTTAAAACTGAAAGGGGATGAAGAGACTGCCCCACTAGTCAGCTCTGGAAATCCACTTCAAGGATCTGGTGGCACAGGCAGTGATAATTAAAGCTCGTAGCAAATTCTAGCTGGGTACCTTTCGGATAGCTTGAAATGTAGTGATCTTCAGGGAGAGGAGACACCAAGAAACAAGTAGATGGAGACAGAGATAGAAGAAACAAATTTAATTTTCATGGGAGGGAGGAAAGAAAAAGAAAAAACAAGAAAAAAAAAAAAAAAGAAAAACCAAAAACCAAAACGGAAATGCAATGGGAGAAGCGGGTTAGAGTCTCCACCTGGGGCTGAAGCAGCTCCGGCCCCACTTCTCGCTGCCCCCTTCAGATTCCTCATGTCACCATCTCGCTCCTGAGTCCCCCCAAAAATCCAAGCTGCTCATCAGCTCAGCCACTGATTTGTCCCTTTCATGCACAGCTTAAAACCAGGGCCAAACCCAGCGCTTTTGGGGAGGGGGTTGACACGAGAAACCGCTTTACAGACGAGCTCACTGCAACGGATGAGAGGATTAGGTGGATATTTTGGTGCAGGAAATTTTGAATTGGGGGGGAAAACAATAACCAGCAGCCTGTGTAAGGAGCAGGAAACCATTCCCAGAGTAGCTGGCAAGAAGTGTCTGTCGCAGTGAATGTCATTTAATTTTTCTGTGATTGAACAGCAAAGGAGGGAAAAAAAAAAAAAAAAAACAACAAAACCAACAAAATAACGTTTCCTACCCAAAACTGCAAAGGTTGGGCAGAAACTGGGCATCCAGCTATAAATCAAGTGCTGCTCAGGCATCAAAGACCTTCCCCAGCCTCTCCCCCAGCTGCTCTCAGGTGCCAGCAGGGATATTTTACCTTCCAACGTCTCGTCGCCATCCGAAATCAGCTCGTCGTCGGAGCAGATGTTGAGGATGTTCACGAGCATCTCGGTGACTGCAAGAGGCACAGAGAGCCGGGTCAGAGAGGCACCCAGAGGGGTTTGGAGGATTTCAAGGTCGTCTGTGCCCCGCAAGTGGGAGCCTGAAGACACATTTATATTTTTTTTTTAGACGCAGCCTGCCGGTGCCCGCAGCGGCGCCGGAGCAGACGACACACGCCGCGTCTTCTGCCAAGGAGGTGGATGCAGGCCAAGCACATCACAGAGGAACCAGACGTGGGCAAGGAGGTGCCAACATTCCTGCAGAACAGCCTGAGCTCCCTCAAGGCCCCCCCCTCCCCAGCCTCACCCACCTGGCTCCGAGAAGGGACAAATTTGGGGAGCAAGGGGGGGGATTTGACCTTTGGTGCCTCAAAGACAAAAATCCCCTCTGGAAGTCGTGAGGGTGAAGGAGAGCTCCGAGTGTACGAGGTTGGGATGGAATTTAAGCTCATCAGGAGAGGTAAAAATCCTTCTGGGGAAAAGCTGAGGCAAAGTCTTGGTCGTATTTTAAGCTGCCTCGCCTTCCTCAGAACGAAATAATCCTTGGATTGAAGTGAATGCTTCCTCTTTGGTGGGCCAGGAGCCAAGAGGAATTTAAAATTCTTCTGCTGCAAACCGAGAGAAACGTCTCCAAATTCTGAGGTGGGGCTACAGCACCCAGGATCAGCTCCACCAGCAATGCAGAAGGAGCAAGGAAGGAGGGTTTTATCGGTAAAAGCTTTTCCAAACAGGTACCAACAGCTGTTTTTGCAAGGGTTTAACCCAGCAATGCAGATCTCCTTGAGCCTGAACGCTCTCCCGCGCTACCTGGAGCTGCAACACTCTCCCCAGCACCGTGGGACAGGTTTGTGACACTCAGGATACGAGGAGCAGCCCCTGGGAATCTGGAACAGAACCCCAAATCTCTCTTACCCTTTTCCCCTACGAAAGGCAAAGACCATGTGAAGACATCCATGAAGTTTGGAAGCCAGTAGGGGTGAGGGGAACAGTTGAACTGCCTGATGTTCATGACGTTGTTTTCGTATTTCAGTACAGCAGCTGGGGGAGAAAGGGGAAGAGAACAAATGTCCATGGGCCCTTCCCACTTACAGAATCCTGGGATGGGCTGGGTTTGAAGGGATCTTAAGGATCAGCCAGTGCCATGGGCAGGGACACCTCCCACTGATCCAGGCTGCTCCAACTTGGCCTTGGACACTTCCAGGAATCCGGGGGCAGCCGCAGCTCCTCTGGGAATTCCATCCCAGCCAGGAATTCCTTCCCAAAACCCCACCTATCCCTGCCCTCTGGCACTGGGAGCCATTCCCTGTGTGCTGTCCCTCCATCCCTTGTCCCAGGTCCCTCTCCAGCTCTCCTGGAGCCGCTCTAGGCTCTGGCAGGGGCTCGGAGCTCTCCCTGGAGCCTTTCCCTCTTTCAGTCCCAGCTCTCCCAGCCTGGCTCCCTCTGGAAGTTTTACCAACATTAAAAAAAACCTTATACTACTCGTGTAGAATCAAGCTACCAAAACGACAAGGTTTAAGCCATAGTTTTGTTTTGCTCAGCCTGGTTCTCAGCTTAGAACAAGTGAAGCTCAAACAGAGCCGAGATCCAAAGCGAGGGTTTAAAAACCCCCAGAGCTGCAGAAAACTCCAGCACGGTGCCCGTGGCTTAGGGAGGTGGAAAGCTTTCCTACACCACCAGCTTGTGTGGGATGGCAGCAGCCATCAGAAGGGCTCCATTGTCCCCTGGCTGGGAATGAAAGCTTTATCCCAGGCCTTATGGCTGCACAGTTAATTGCCACAGTAACACATTAAGTCAAGCACTTGAGCTCGGCACACAAAGCTCCCTTTCATTCCAGGCACAAGAATGCGACTGGAGGAGAGGGGTTTGTATCGAAAATAGTGTATTTTTTGTATCAAATCCAGTGTGGTGGCAGCTGGAGCAGGGCAGGGATTGTCCCTCTGCGCTGGGCACTGCGGGGGGACCCTGAGAGGCTGTGTCCAGTTCTGGGAGCCTCAGAGGGGCTGGAGTGAATCCAGGGAAGGGAACGGAGCTGGGGAAGGGGCTGGAGCCCCAGGAGAGGCTGAGGGAGCTGGGAAAGCTCCAGGAGAGGCTGAGGGAGCTGGGAAAGGACCAGGAGAGGCTGAGGGAGCTGGGAAAGCTCCAGGAGAGGCTGAGGGAGCTGGGAAAGCTCCAGGAGGGGCTGAGGGAGCTGGGAAAGCTCCAGGAGGGGCTGAGGGAGCTGGGAAAGCTCCAGGAGAGGCTGAGGGAGCTGGGAAAGCTCCAGGAGAGGTTGAGGGAGCCGGGAAAGCTCCAGGAGAGGCTGAGGGAGCCGGGAAAACTCCAGGAGAGGCTGAGGGAGCTGGGAAAACTCCAGGAGAGGCTGAGGGAGCTGGGAAAGCTCCAGGAGAGGCTCAGGGAGCTGGAAGGGGCTGAGCCTGGAGAAAAGGAGGCTCAGGTGGGACCTTGTGTCTCTGCACAGCTCCTGACAGGAGGGGACAGCCGGGGGGGTCGGGCTGTGCTCCCAGGGAACAGGGACAGGAGCAGAGGGAACGGCCTCAGCCCGGGCCAGGGGAGGCTCAGGGTGGACAGCAGCAGGAATTTCCCCATGGAAAGGGAGCTCAGGGACTGGAGCTGCCCAGGGAGGTTTGGATCCCCGTCCCTGCAGGTGTCCAAGGAATTCCTGGATGTGGCACTCAGTGACGGGCTGGGATCGGGCACAGCTCGGACTCGAAGGCCTTGGAGCCCTTTTCCAACTAAAATCATCCTGTGATTTTGAGGAGGGCAGAGTGGGAGAGGGATTTCCTGACCCCCCAAAGAGCCCCAGCCTTACCCTTGTTGTTATAGACATCTAAGTAATTTGGTGCAGAGAAGATTGTGATTAACGAGGGAAAGCCCGTGGTCTGGCTCTTCCTGTACATTCGGTACCTGCAAAACAGGGCAGGAGTTAAACCCGGCCTAACCCAGCCCAAACCCTGCCCAGCCCAGCCCAAACCCTGCCCAGCCCCTGGGCTTACCCAGCATCCTGGGCTTCGTGAGCTCGGATTACGGATAACAAACTATTGTTCTGCAAAAATTCACACACTGCAGGATAACTGCAAAACAAAAAGGGAGGGGAACTCAGCAGGGAGCAAAGGAGAGCACAGAGCTCGGCTGCTCTTGGTTTCAGGGAGCAGCCACTTGGCAGAAAACATCCAGTTTCTGTCCAGCACTCCAAAATACGTTCTATCATTCAAAAATTAATTGCAAAGGGTTCTGTTAAACCCTCCCTGTAAGCGGACTGTCAGCACAAATCCTTCTTTTTTTAGCAAGGAAAGATTATTTCCTAGAGATCCAGGTGCTGAAAGCCACTCGCAGGGCCAATCCAGAGAAGCACCTCTGCTGTTTGAGACCCCAAATCTGCAAAGTAACTTATCCAAAGACAGCTCAATACTCCAGGAGAAGAAAAGAACAAACAAGAATTTGCGCCTTCAGCCCAGTGAGAATGTCAAAAGCCCCCCAGAGCGGCCTGAGCAGAGATTTCAGTGTGAGGGCACAGAAACGGCCCCTAAACCAACCCCTCACCTGTAGAAATAGGAGCAGCCTCGGACAGTGTTGTGGGCAAAATGCTCCAGGGTTTTCTCGTTGCCGTAATCCTCCGAGGGATCCGACCACAGCAGGTCACACATCGGACCAAAGGCTGGAGGCTCCTTAAACCTGTCTAACTGGAGAGGGGACACAACATCAGCAGGAGCCGCGGCACCAAGGATTCCCACCTGTCCAGCCCCGGATCGCAGCAGGAGCGGAGCCGCAGGGAGCGAGGGGAGAAGCTGGTGGAGCTGACTTACTTTCCTAATGTCATCTAGACACGTGATTTCTGGCGACAGGCCGCCGTGGACACACAGGAATTGCTGGTTGAGGAGGGCAGCGAGAGGAAGACAGTCGAAGGTGTCCATGCACGCGTCGTACACTCGCTCCGAGTACTTGATTCGACCTGGGGAGGAGGAATGGGGTCAAAGCGCTGATCAAGACATTCAAGGAACACAGCTCCTGAAGGAGAGATGGGAGCTCAGGATCAAAACGGACCACAGATCAAACTCTGCGTTCCTGTGCTTGTGGAAATACTGACCTGGAATCAAACCTTCACCTATGTGTTTGTGAAAATACTGATCTGGAATCAAACCTTCATCTATGTGTTTGTGAAAATACTGATCTGGGATCAAACCTTCACCTATGTGTCAGTGAAAATACTGATCTGGAATCAAACCTTCACCTGTGTATTTGTGAAAATACTGATCTGGAATCAAACCTTCACCTATGTGTCAGTGAAAATACTGATTTAGAATCAAACCTTCACCTGTGTGTTAGTGAAAATACTGATCTGGAATCAAACTTTCACCTATGTGTTTGTGAAAATACTGATCTGGAATCAAACCCTGCATTTCTGTGTTTGTGAAAATAGTGATCTGGAATCAAACTTTGCACCTGTGTATTTGTGAAAATACTGATTTA
>JANEHK010000131.1:109480-122796 GCA_025960845.1 Tachycineta bicolor | reverse complement strand
CCTGGGAGCACTTCGGGGTGGAAGTGGGGATTTACACCCGGCTGGAATCCAGCTGGGATGGGAAATACCTGGGATTTACATCAAATCCCTGTCCTCATCCATCACCCAGCAAAGACCCTGCTCTGGTGAGGCCACACCTTGAGAGGCTGTGCCCAGTTCTGGGAGCCTCAGAGGGGCTGGGGTGAATCCAGGGAAGGGAACGGAGATGGGGAAGGGGCTGGAGCTCCAGGAGAGGCTGAGGGAGCTGGGAAAGCTCCAGGAGGGGCTGAGGGAGCTGGGAAAGCTCCAGGAGGGGCTGAGGGAGCTGGGAAGGGGCTGAGCCTGGAGAAAAGGAGGCTCAGGTGGGACCTTGTGGCTCTGCACAGCTCCTGACAGGAGGGGACAGCCGGGGGGGTCGGGCTGTGCTCCCAGGGAACAGGGACAGGAGCAGAGGGAACGGCCTCAGGGGAGGTCAGGTTGGACAGCAGCAGGAATTTCTTCCTGGAAAGGGCTGTTAAATATAGGAAGGGATTGCCCAGGGAGGTCTGGAGTCCCCATCCCTGGAGGTGTCCAAGAACACCTGGACGTGACACTCAGCGCTCTGGGCTGGTGACAAGGTGGGGATCGGGCACAGCTTGGACTTGGTGATCCTGGAGCTCTCTTCCAACCTGAACCATCCCATAATATACCAAAATACGTTGAATTTTCCAGGGATAGAGGCGGCCAAATAACACAGTGAGAACAGCGGTGCCACTGCTCCCTTTTAAATGCAAATCCAGTAGCAATTTACCCTGAAAACCCCAAGAGGAAAACGCAGAGAGGCGGCACAAGAGATTCTTTACAGCTGAACATCAATTTTCGAATCACAGGAACTGCAGGAGTGGCTCTAATGAAAGGGGAGCTGGTGCCTGCAACGAGGTGGCTCCGCTTCCAAAGGTGGATCCCTTTGGAAGTTGTGCTCCGGTGTTCCACGCGCCTGGAACACTCCAGAGCCTTCCCTGCCAAAGCTGCCAAGAAAAGAGGGTTAAACCAGACCTGCTTAAACCAGCAGCAGGGCTTTTACTGCATGCACAGCTCAGCTCTGCTCTGCTTCAAAAGGGGGAAATAAAAAGACCTCTCTGGAGATGGATAAAAAAGGGATTTTGCAGGATTTTTCCCCTCTAGGTCACTGTAAGGTTGGAGGTGCTGAGGGAGGAAATGAGGGAAGAAGTGGGGCTGACATCAAGGGGGGGTGAGAGAGGGCAGAAGGAGCTGGGTGGAAATGTGGGTCCAGCACTTGGAACCGGGGATTTTTTGGGACACTGAGAGGCTGGACAACGATTTGTAAGTACTACAAACCCAGTGGCTGTCCTGGCAGCTGCCATCTGACTCCAAAGGGAGCGCTTGGAGGGCAAATGATTTACAAGGAAGAGAACAGAGGAAGAGAAACCGCTCATCTCTGTATTCCCCATCACTCCAGGCCCTCAACACCTCTGGAGCCACCCCAAGAAAAGCCCCAGAAATGGGGTTGGAGAGCTCAGCAAAGCTGGGATGTGACCCCAGCACAGCACTGCCCAGCCAGAGATCCACGGAAAGCTCCCGGCTTTGCCTTCTCCTGGTGGCCCCAGCAAGCAGAGTTATGCAAGATCAAATCTGAGGCTTCAGCCAAGAACTTTTATGTAAGTTCCCTCCTTGGCTTTGCACAGCTCCACTCCCACAAGGAGCTGGGCACGACCAGGAACTGGCTCCTCCTCGGCTTCAGCCACCTCACTTTAACTAAAATCTCGATTTCATCCTTATCCACGCTCCGTTCCCTTGGACAGGAGGAAGAGGATGCTGCTGCAGCCAGGCTGGGCTCTCCAACATCGGGAACAGCCCTCAGAGCAAACTGACCTGGAATTTTGTACCTCCAGGGCACGGAGAGACGCACCCAGTTCCTGCTCCTATCTGAATAACAGGAGATAAATCCGTATCTCACAAAAAAAAAAAATCAGAATCATGGAAAGGCCTGGGAAGGAAGGACCTTCCACTATCCCAGGCTGCTCCAAGCCCTGTCCAGCCTTCCAGGGATCCCGGGGAAGCCACAGCTCCTCTGGGAATTCCATCCCAGCCCTTCCCCGCCCTCTCAGGGAATAATTCCTTCTGTATATCCACCCTAAATTTCCCCTCTTTGAGCTCAAACCCTTTGCTCCCATCACTGCAATCCCATGGTTGGTCCTGGAATGCCCAGGCAGTGCAGACACAGCAGGTGAAGCCTGTCCTCAGAGCCAGCTCCCAAATAATTCACGAAAATGACAGATAAAATACTCACAACACCCCAAAATGAAACCCCGTGACCTCTGTGCCACCTTCCCTCCGCGCACAAACCCGAGCGCTGCACCCAGTGTTGTTTGAACAGCGAAATCTGCACGTCTGGGGTTTAAAATTTCCACCAAGGGCAGCCAAACCCACCCCCAGAAAAAGGGAATTCCTGCTCCACCAACGGGACAGGGCTGAGGGCCGAGCCACAAACAAAAGGACACGAAAGCAAGCGAAGTTTGAGGTGTGAAACGGTGGAAAGGGTCAGGTGTGCCCAAGGGAAAATGAAAAGGAAATTAAAAGGAAAACCAAAGGGATTTGCTGGACTCCAGGGCCAGATTCCATTTCCCCACCAAATTAACACGGATTTCATTTGCCAGGCCACGAGCAGGAGGGGATTTGCAACACTCTGAGAAGATGTGGATAGTTAAGGATGGCAGAATTTGAGGAAAAGCTGCTTTTCCACCACCCAGCATCGCTCATCCCTCAGTGCCAGATGAAAAACCTGCAGGGAAAAAAAAAAACCCAACGTTTCTCCCTACCTCTGTCCTTAAAATCCATTTAAAATTCTGCTCCATCAGGGCTGCCCCATCCCCACCTCCAGACAGAGCCAGTGCCACGGAAGAGAAAACAAAGTGATCCACAAATGATTGTTTATATATCCCAGAGTCCCTCGGACGGCTGGACAGAGAGGCTGAGGCGGATTCATTACTGAAAAAGGAGCAAGAGCTCCGTGCCTGGAGCGGCAGCTCCGGCCAAACGCTGCTCCCGGGGTCTGCAGGGACGAGGTGTCCCCTCAACCCCCCCAAAAATAATCCCAAGGGATTCCAAACTCTCGAAAACAAACGCGAGGGAGGTTTCCCTGGGGCTCCCGGTGCACATCTGGGAGGGAACCCAAACAGAGCCCCTTCCCTGCTTGCTCCTCACCGTGGAGCAGAGGCACTTTGGAGCAAAATAAAAAACACATTTCGAGGTAAAACCGAGGATTTGGACACTGAGGAAGCCGGATGGGCTGTGAAAGGTGGGAAATTCCCAAGAAAACTCCACCAGGAGCCATCCAAACCCCCTGTGAAAGGGAGAAGCAGCTGCCTCCAGGGCTGAGCTGGGCACTGCACGAGCAGCAGGGCTGGGTTTTTTTTGTTTTGGTTTTTTTTCCCTCTTTCCTAATTTCCAAACAGCCCAACGTTATTTTTATCCGATATTTTATTCCCATTCACACCTAACCTACATTCATCCATTCAAAGCTGAGTCCGGGGCTCACACAGAGCCAGCTCTGAGGGAATAATGTGGAGAAATCCAGGACAGAAAGGCCGAGGAAATGACATTTTTTTAGCTGGGAAAAAGGTGGATTTTCAGCTTTTGGAGTAATTAATAGGGAACAAACCCTTGGAGGCAGGGGATGGATGTCACTGTCACTCCAGCCACCCTGCTTTTCCTGCTGCTCCATCCCAGATCCAGGCCAAAAGCAAGGACAGGCTGGATCTCAGCAGCTGGGTGACGCTGGAATCCCAGAATCCCAAAATTATCCAGCTTGGAAAAGCTCTCCAAGGCCATCAATTCCAATCCCCACCTCGTGCCCAGCTCAGAGCACCGAGTGCCACGTCCAGGTATTCCCTGGAAACCTCCAGGGATGGGAATTCCACCACCTCCCAATGCCTCACCACCCTATTTATCAGCAACCACCCCATTTTCTACAAAATAATCTTCACTCTTCCCAAAAATGATTAAACCACATGAATTTCTGGTGGTTAATCACAAAATATCTTTGCTTTACGGATCCCCACCCTGGTTTCCGAGAGGTTTTTTCTCCCCTGAGGTGCCCTGATGTGAGAACCTGCAAAACCAGGTGTGTGTGTATGTTTGATATCCTGATTTTTCCTTGGATGAAGCCCTGACAAATAACTGTGCCATTTTCCAGGGCTGGCACGGGCAGCCTGACCCTGCCATGGCACAGAACTGCTCCTTCCAGCTGCAGGAATTCCGTGGAAAACAAAACAAAACAAAAAAAAAGTGGAGCTTCATCGCCTCCCACCCGAGGAAATAAGTAACTTTTCTCCCTCATTAAAATAAACATTAATATCAAAGAAAAATCACCAAATAAAGTAAACACCTTCTTGCATAAAAGCAGCAAGAACCAGAAATTACTATTATTATATTATTATTGCCATTTCCATCTGTTTCCCCCCAAATCTTTGCACGTTCCAATCCTCCTTTTTTTTTGCTCTGGGTAAAGAACCTCCAGATTTCAGAAGGTCCAGAGACTCACAGAGGGGAAATAAAAAAAAAAAATTCCAGAGTTCTGCTTCTCGGCCCTGGAAGCGCTGCAGGAAGACCACGAGCTTTGGGGTTATCTGAATTCCTCTGGAACAGCAGCTCCTTCGGACGGGTGGAGTTTATAACGTCCCAGTTTTATCCAGAAACTCCTCGGAGCTGTGCCCGACCTCCCAGAGCGCTTCTGGTTCGGAGAGCTGGCTCTGATCCTCACCTGGAGCCACGGATTCCTTTCCGTAGGACAACCAGAATCATCTCCTCACAATAACCCTAAAAATATCTGTATTGTACCAGCTGAATGGATGATTTCTTCCAAGAGGGGACAGCCACAAAAAAAAAACAACCCAGAGGTGGGATGAACCAACAGCAAATCTGTCCCTGCCTCAGCAGCTCCCTCCCAGGAGTAACACCCAAAATTTGAAGCCACGCTGGGAGAAGCTGGCAGGCCCCGGGGGCTGAGCAGGAGCCAGGTGCATTTAAGGCTAAAAAAAGCAGGTGACAGCTCCGTGTATGGAAATGCAAACACAAACAGAGAGCACAGCCCCGGCCGCGCTCGGGGCTCCCACGGAAACACGGGATGGAGAGCCAGGAGGCTGAGAAACCACACAAACACAAGGCCAGCCATGAACTTCCAGGGAAATCTCACAGAATTCTGGAATGGTTTGGGTGGGAAAGGGACCCTCAAGATGATCTCGTTCCACCACACCTTCTGCTAGGCCAGGCTGCTCCGACCTGGACTTGGCCACTTTCCAGGGATGGGGCAGGCACAGATTTCCTGGGAAAACCATTCCAGTGCCTCAGCACCCTCACAGGGAAGGAACAGACACTGACACCTTACAGCTCCCTGAACTGCGCTCGTGGCTCCCTAAAACCCTCGGGACAGCAGGTGATGATCCCGGTTCTGCCGGGAATTTGAGTGAGGCCAGGACAAACCGAGGTGGATTCCCCAGCAGAGCTGAGGGCCAAGGTTTTGCCACAGCTGCCAGTTCCAGAGGTGATGGCGACGGTCCCACGAGGTGGAGCTGGAACTCTGCTCCCAGCAGAGCTGGGCAGGATTAAACCTGAGAGTATTTAATTAGAACAGAGGCGACTTAAGCCACACCAGGCACCAGGTGCTGCTCCCAAATCCTTCCTGGCACAGCAGCCAGGGCTCTTCACACCCCAGATCTGCCCTGACTCCGGAATGAAGCTGAACCCACACCTGGATCCGCAGTGCTGGTTTTGCTCCTGCTCCTGCCAAAGCTCCCTGTGGATCAGACACCTCAAAAATATTCTCAGTGGGCACTGAGTGTCCTTGGACTCCCTGAAGTGATAAAATCCACATTTGCTTGCAAGGTCCATCAAGTTTCCAGCTCAGATTTGGCTCCTAATGACCGGCACTGATGCGGATTTTCCTGGGATTGTCATTGAGCCCATCAGTCCTGAGCTGAATCCTCTGCCAGGGTTGTGGCCTCTGGACATCACTGAGTGCCAGCTCACCAAGGAGAGCCCAAAACCCCTGCAACTCCAGCCTGGAAAACCTCTCTCTTTGAGACCCTCCAGCTCTACAAACTTTCCAGAGGTCAAAAAGCAAAGTATTCCCAGAAAATCATCACTCATCGGTGGGATTCCAGGGAGTCACTGCAAAGTCTGAGGGAAAAAGGAGGAAAAAGGAGGGAGGAAAAAGGAAGAAGTTTGGAGCAAACAGCTGCAGCTACTTTAAAAAAAAGAGTGAGCTCCCCACAGGAGCCGGGAGGGGATTCCTAGATGTCAGCAGGCAGGGAAATTCACCACCTGTTTCCCAAGGTTCCAGCAGGCCACTAATAGATCCTTAATGGAGGCACAGCGGGGGCTTTGTGGAAAAGGCAAATCCCGGGAATGTGAACCCGACCCCGCCGCCGGCTCCCGAGGGGCTTCTGGATCCCGTTTCAGACCTGCTCTAAGCAAACACAACTTTGTGTCCTTCCAGGAGCTGGGAAGGGGCTGATCCACGTGGGAATCCCGGACGAAACAACCCCCAGAAACTGGAGCAGCCAATGTTTGGATGCATCCAGCAGAAGGTGGTCGCAGCACGGATGAACATGGGGAATGTGAGCACAGAATGATGAATTTTGACACAATCTTGGTTTCTCTTCTCTTCCCATCTCAGGCCTCCCTGAGTGGGATCCTCCCTGGATCCAACTGCTCTGGATAAAACATTCCTTGCAAGGTGCCTCTTCCCAGGTTTGGGAATGTCTATACCCACACATCACCTCAGACCACACCCAGTGCTGATGGTCCAGAGGGAGCTGCAAAGGAATTCAGATCTTCCCTGGACATCAGCCACAGCAGCTCCTTCGCAAACCAAAAAGCAATCCCCTCAAAAACTGGGATAAATCCGTCCCAGTGCTGCTTCCAGAGCAGCTTTTCCAGACCTGCACGTGTCAGGGATGCAGCAGGATGAGAGGAGCCTCCAGCTACTGCTGAAGCAGCAATTCCAGCCTCTGTGCCCTGGTCACTCTTCCTCCAGGAAACCCTCGTGGTATTTTTCCAAGACATCACCTTTGGGATAATATTCTGTTTGAGAAGCCATTTTACCACGTCTTGCTATGCTCAGCAGCTGATAAAAGGGAATGTTTTCTGGAGCAATCTAGGTTGACATCACTTCTTCCCGTTCTCCTGAAATTCACCCTGAACCAATTGGGAAATTCACCCTGGGAAATTCCCCCTAGATCCACCTTGGAGCAGGGAAAGCGCTTTCAACTCTTCTTTTACAGGCCCACCATGGCAAAAGGAAGCCCCAGATGGAAGATTGGTGGAGAATTCTGAAGAAACAACCCTCCCTGAGCTCCTCAGGGAGGAGATCCCACTGCTCCACACGCTCACATCCAGCTCTGCTCCTCGGTGCAAAAGGGAGATCGCAGAATCCCAGAATGGTTTGGGTTGGAATCGCCTTTAGGATCACCTCGTTCCACCCCTGCCCTGATGCTCCCACCAGGCACCAGCCAGGCTTTGTTCCAGAGGCTGGAAAATCAGGAAAACAGCCTGGACAGCCCAACATTCCTGCCAGGAAAATCCTTAAAATCTGCACTGAGATTCCTTTTTCTTCAGAGCACCCTCCGACACAGGAGCATCCACCTCACCTCTGCCCCAACCCATCACTCCCTCCTCCCCACCCTTGCTGTCCTGTGGGCTTTTCCCAGGATATTTACAGATTCCCCATCCCTGCAAATATCCAAGGCCAGGCTGGGTGGTGTTTAAATCACCCTGGCACAGTGAAAGGTGGAACGAGACGAGCTTTTATGATCCTCTTCCAACCCAAACCACTCCAGGATTCCACACCGGAAGGCGCCCCTTTGGCACGGCCATCCCGGCCCCTGGGAGCCTCCTGGAGCCGAGTCCTGCACCGTGGGACAGCTCTGACGCCTTTCCGTGTCCTGCTGCCTCGCTCCCGCCGCCTGACGATGCGGGATTCCGTCAGGATCCGAGCCGTGCCCGGCCCGGACGCGCGCCCCAACGCCGTCCCCGGCGGGATCGGGCAGGGAATACCTGGAAAACCGGCCAAGCTGGGAAGGAGCCCGGACAAATATAGATCTCCAAGGAGTATCTTTAGATTAGCAGGCGGCTCTGCCCCCACTGAGACCCCAGGATTTACCTAAATAGCTCCTTCAGCACGGCCCAGCGCTCGGAGCTATTTTAAGCCAGCACCCTGCCCTACTTCCTAAGGAACAGCCTTCCCTCCTCCTGCCTGTGCAGCCAGAGCAGCCCCAAACCCACTGCTCTCCCCACTCTGACACCTTTCATTAAATAAATTAAAAAAAAAAAATACCCTTTTGGCACGGTATCCAATTAATCCACGTTAATTTATGGCCACAAGGCCCTTCACGGCCTCGAGCAGGGAAAACGGGATTAACCTTCCCCAGCCTGACGGGCAGAAAAATAACATTAAACGTTAAAAATAACATTAAAAATAACATTAAATCCTGAGGGACACGACCTTCCCTCCTGCCCTGCCCACCTCCAGCACCCACCTGAAGCAGCTGCTTTTATTTCCAGAGGGAAGGGATAAATCCCAGCCCAATCCATGCGCCCTGATGTTTCATCACTGCTCCCCAATGGTGTTTCATGTCCAAGGCTGGGTTTGGGGTTTGCCACCAGCATTTGCTGTTAATTAGCATGTTCATTAACCAGCAGAGCATGCCTGTATCCCAGATCCAGTTTGAGCCCAGAATGAGGCACCTCTGGCTCTGTTTGGGGCATCCCAGGAACGCTCTTGGAAAGGAACAGCTCGTGTTATCCCAAGATGTTTGCCTCCGGATTTGATTTCGGGGTGAAACGCCACAAAAATCCAGCAAAATCAGCCCCAAGCTTGGCACAGCCACAAACCAGCCCCT
This sequence comes from Tachycineta bicolor, assembly GCA_025960845.1. Taxonomy (NCBI): domain Eukaryota; kingdom Metazoa; phylum Chordata; class Aves; order Passeriformes; family Hirundinidae; genus Tachycineta; species Tachycineta bicolor. The sequence continues at coordinate 113,917 of JANEHK010000131.1, read as the reverse complement.
TTCCCCAGCACACCCCATTTATGGATAACAAAGCATCTTTCCTGTTTATATGTAACAATAATAAGAGTATCGGAATTACTTGGACAAGTTTTGGGTTGGGTTTTTTTTGTTTTTTTTTTCTGGAAACCCCCTCCCAAAACACCGCGTTCCCAAGTAATTCCATGGGAACCCATGGGGTTCCTGCTTTTAAGGACTGCCTCGCCCCACACCTCCTTGAGCTCCGTCCAGCCAAGTTGCTGTATTATGACACAACTTGCTTTTTAGGGATCCCCCTCCACGTCTTGACCCTGGTGGCATTCGCACTTTTCCCTTGGCATCCCAAGGCCCAAGCACACGGACCTTGGCCTTTATTCCATTTTCAGAGCTCCTTTCCCCACCTAGGTATCCCTTAATTCCCAGAAAACATCAACTCCAAATGAGCCAAACCCACCAGCAGCTTTAAAACCCCGCAGTCTCTTTTACATTTAAGATTTCCCTCAATTAAAAAGCCACTTGGACTTTCGGATCGGCGCGCGCTCCGTGACGAAAACTCCCCACACCTCCCAACCTGGAGAAAATCCAACGCTCGAGCTCCCAGCGCCGTGGCTGATATTAAAAACAAGGTGGGAAGAAAGCTGCGCATTTTTCATCCCCCAAAAGCATCTTCAGGCGGCGAGATGAACTGGAACGGCCTCTGAACTCTGCGAGGAGGCAGCGACTGATCTGAGGCTGCCTTTGGGCTCCCCAGAGCCTGCGGGAACAAATCCCGTGGGATTGTTCTCCGTGTCTCCAGCGGCTCTGGAAGCACAAGGAGAGGAGGGAGAGGCTCCTCGGGTGTGATTCCACCCGGGCTGAGGGAGCTGGAGGTGTCACCGAGGCTACGGGAGCTCCCGGTTGTCCCGGTGTTCCCTAAAAAACCTTGGCTGGGTGTGAAACAGGTCGGTGACAGCACGGGACGGTGGATTATGGAATGGGCTGGGGGATGAGGGGGCTTGAAATCACCTCATTCCACCCCCTGCCATGTCCAGGGACGCCTTCTTCTGTCCCAGGGTGCTCCAACCTGGCCTTGGGCACTTCCAGGATTCCAGGGGCAGCCACAGCTCCTCTGGGAATTCCATCCCAGCCAGGAATTCCTTCCCAACACCCCATCCATCCCTGCCCTCTTGGCAGCGGGAATCCGTTCTCCCTTGTCCCGGCACTCCATCCCTTGTCCCAAGCCCCTCTCCCTGCTGAAACGCATCCAAGAGGCTCCCACACAAAGCGGACACTGAAATCTCAGGAAGAGTCACATCAGGGGTTTTAAAATTCCCACACACACACTTTAAATGTCTTCATTTTGGGATAAAAAACCAGACTGGACATGGAGATGGGTGCCCGAAAGTCCTTAAGAAAGGACAGAAAGCACAAATCGGGGAAAACCCACCCGCTTCCAGGACACCTTTGGATACGGCGCCAGCCCCAGCTTTACACCGCAATTCCTGGGATTCACCCCTTCTGGGAAAAGCGGGAACCTTGAGGAATCACAGCCAGGCACTCTGGAACAGGGTGGGAATTAGGGATGTCTCTGACTTCCAACATCAGCTGCCAAAAAGAGGGCACTGCATCCCGAAGCCTCAGCAGCTTCCCAACACTTTGCCCACGAGAAAGAAAATAATAACACAAGGACAGAGGAAAATTCCAGTGGTTTTTAAAGAGTTTTTAAAGGGTCTGCCATGGGTGCAACTGGACACAGCTCTGCTTCCCAGAGGATTTTGCACCTTCCAGCAGGAAGAATGGAGCAGGAGCACAAAATCCAACCCAAAAAAATGAGCACAGAAGTTCAACTCAAAAATGACCAAAAAAAGCTCTGCAGGTTTGTTTTTAAAGGGGCAAAACCGCCCTGAGCTCCAGGATCCATCCACTGCAGCAGCCCAAGCATCATTCCCACCTGCCTGAATAATGTGGATTTTTTAGGATGCGGATCCATCAGTCAATCCCATGGATCCATCAGGTAATTCAAGCTTAATTTTGGGCTAATGCAGACAACCAGGCTCCCTAACCCCTCAGATTTCCAGCAGAACCTTCCCAAGTGCTCTTTGGAGACCAAAATTTGGACATTAACGGTCTCCGTCACCATCAACCATCGGTTTCCTGCTAAAACTGGGCTACAAAGAACAATTCTTGCCTCAAAATTTGAGATTTTAATAAAAAGGAACTCCTGAAAAATATCAAAATACGAGATTAAAAACAAAAAAAAGAGGCAATTCCTGGCCTACCCCAAAAGACAAGATTTTAATAAAAATAATTCCTTGAAGCACCCCAAAATCGTATTTAAAAAAAAAAGCAATTCACGGCCTAGCTCAAAATTCAAGATTTTTAATAAAAATCAATTCTTTACCAACCCCCCCCCCCCCACCAAAATTTGTGATTTTAACAATGAAGCTCCCCCAGCACAAGTTTCAACCTAAAACTGCATTTCCTCTGATTAAACGTAATTACAGTCGAGGCCTCCTGCAGGGCCCTGGAGATGTAAATATATAGGTTAAACATAGTTAAAATCCCACATCCTACTTAATTGCAGGCATTTTCCACGGAAGAAAATGAGCTTTTTCTCTTCAGCTTTTAATTATTAATAACCACGAACAATGTCACCACCTTTAAACAACATCCCCGGCCCGTGAAGGAGATATTTCTCCCCAGTTTCCACCCGAGCACACCTGGGGGAATAAGAAGCAATTTTGGGGAAGTTCACGTGGATTTTGGGGCGATTTCGGAGCGAGCAGGCCCTGAGCCTTCACCCCACCTGGACAGGGATTAATGACTGCAATTAGCAGGATTTTTGTGGGGTTGCCAAACCCCCGAGAGCGACCAGCAGGATCCCTGAGAGGGACTCCCGGGATCTGGAAGCCCCAGGAACAGGGAGAGCGCCCGGATCCGGCCGACTCAGCTGAATCATAATGGCTGCATTGACATTACCTTTCCCCAACAAGGCCAACCTAAACACAGGCAGCTGCCTGGGATTTAGCAGGAGATTTACGGACGGCACCGACCGCTCCGGCTGCCCGGAGACCTACAAATCACCACGCCACACGCACGGCCCCGGGAACGGCCCGGATCCATCCCCCCCCCCCAAAAATCCGTGAGCGTTCCGGGATTATTCCCACCAGAAAAAACCAAAAACCCTCTGAAGCGTGGAGCTTTCCCTGAGCCTGAGGGGCCTCCATGCTCCGGCTGCCACCCGGATCCCCTTTCCCTGGGTTTGAGGTTATTAACATCAAACATGTGATCGGCCACATGACAGGCTAAAGGCTAAAAAGGAAAAAAAAAAAAATATATATATATATAAAATAAATAATAATTAAAAAAAAATCGCTTGGACACATCCAGAGGGGAAGGGAGAGATGGTGGGTACACCTCCACGTCCGCGGGTTACAACCATTCCCGGGAAATCGCTGCTTTCCAGCGGCCCGGAATGATGGAAGCCATGGCGGGAGGAGGTTTAATAACGGGGTGATTGTGTAACTTGGAGCCTCCCGGCGAAAGTTGAGGCACCCGGTGGATGTTCCCGGTGCGTGGGGACCGGGATGGCACCGGATCAATTAGGGCAGCGAAATGTACATCCCACCCCCCCTCCCCTCACCCCAGCCTCCTCCTCCTCCCCGTCCAGGAGTTTCTCCGCTAACGTATTTCTCTCCTCATTAACCGCTTCGGTGTCTTCTGCTCTTTCCAAAATAGTACCTACTATAACGGGGCCGCAGAGGGGGCCAGCTGGCACCAGCCGCGGGGCACCCAGACACGGAGCAGGGATTTGGGGGAGGAAAGACACGGGGGGCTGGCGGGATGAGGGCATCCCCCCTTCCCCCAGATCCTCAGGGGTACCCCCAAGTTCCACCCGAAGCAGCGGCTCAGCACCCCAAGCTGGGGGCGAGGATCTTGGGGGTGCCATGAGGCCCACGCCAGGATTGGGGATTCCCCCCTTCCTCCCAAGAGGGATGTCCCCTGCTGTCACCTCTCCTTGTGACCCCCCCAGCCAGGCCAGCACCGCTGCGCCCACGGCCCCCCGGCCCGCGGAACCGAGGGAGGGGGCTGCATCCTCCGGGAGCAGGGGGCATAAAACTGCCATCCCCCCTCAACCCTCAGTGTAAGTGCCCCCCAGCAAACAGAGGTGCCCCCCAAACCAAAGGCTCCTCTGCAGAGGTTTCTGATAGAACAGGGGGTGTCCCCCCAGCCCGAGCTGCCCCTTAATGGGGGTGTCCCACTGCACCCTCCCTCTGCCTGCTCCAGCCCTCCCCCTCCCCTCTCTTTTGGGGGTGACCCCCCCTGAATTTCCAGCCTCTCTCCAGGCTGGGGGTGCCCCCCTCAATCTCCCCCCAAACCAGAGTCCTCTTTAAAGGAGGGTCACCCACCAGAGCACCCCCTCCTCAGCACTCCGGGCATCCCTGCCCCCTCGGCCTTCCTCTAACGGGGGTGCCCCACCAG
>JANEHK010000131.1:90366-103535 GCA_025960845.1 Tachycineta bicolor | reverse complement strand
CCAAACCTGCCTCTCATTCACTGACCATTCCACTATTCCTAAATTCAGACACTCACACCCAAACCTGCCTCTCCTCCACTGACCATTCCACTATTCCTAAATTCAGACATTCACACCCAAACCTGCCTCTCCTCCACTGACCATTCCACTATTCCTAAATTCAGACATTCACACCCAAACTCGCCTCTCCTTCACTGACCATTTCACTATTCCTAAATTCAGACATTCACACTTAAATCCATCTCTCCTCCACTGACCATTCCACTATTCCTAAATTCAGACATTCACACTTAAATCCATCTCTCCTCCACTGACCATTCCACTATTCCTAAATTTGGACGCTCACACCCAAACCCACCTCCCACTCACTGACCACAGCACTGTCCCTAAACCCACACATCCCCACCCAAACCTGCCTCCCCACCACCCCAAACCAACGAGGTGTTGAGGCCTTTTTTTTTTTTTTTTTTTTTTTTTTCCCCTCCAGATGCCTCCATCTAAATTTAAACCTCAGACATCATATTACCTCGTTATTTTTAGAGCAGCGATTACTCAGAGCAGTTTACAGCCCTCCCTTTCTCCCCCCTCCACGCACCCCTCAGCAGCATCGCTGTTTATTCCGCCCCAAAATTCGCCTTTCTGGATGGAAAAAGGCCGGGTTCCGGAGCGAGCAGGGGCAGAGCCGAGGAGCCACGTACCCAGCTCGTGTGGGAACTCCTCGCAGAGGATGGCCACGGAGGTGCTGATCCCTTGGAAGACGGACACGGTGAAGGAAGCGCCGATGGCCAGGCCGTCGATGAAGTTGTGGAGGCCGTCGCTCAGGGTGATCATCCAGGCCAGCGTCCCGATGTCCGAGTACCTCACCTCCTTCAGCCAGTAGCACGCGCTCTGGGAGGCCTGCAGGTCCTGCCACAGCACCCCAAAACGGGGCTCAGCACCCCAAAACGGGGCTCAGCACCCGGGTGGGGTCACCGATCCCTCTTCGGGATGGCAAAAACAACCCTCCATTCGTTAAATCCTGTTTGTTCCCGCCACACGCAGAGCATTTGGGCTGCAAAACTCTTTTTAACTGACAGGTGGGGTTTTGCCGCAATCCCAGGGGATTTTGCGCTCACCTGGACGGAGAGGGAGCCCACCACAGCCTTCTCATCCCCGGAGGGGGGCTTGCACTCCAGGTCGCTGGTGATGTGTGGGATCATGTGGTCCAGGTCCCCGTTCTGCAGCTTCTCCGTGACCCCCTCCTCCCGGTCCTTCTTGGAGGGCAGAGCCTCGGGGCCGTAGTGGCTGTGCCCGTGGTGGTGCTGCAGGATCAGGGGATTCGGGGCTGTCAGCCATCCCGATATTCCTGCTGTTTTCCCACCTTGCCATCCTGATATTCCTGCTCTTTCCCACCCAGCCATCCCGATATTCCTGCTCTTTCCTGCCCCACCACCCTGAAATTCCTGCTGTTTCCCACCCTGCAATCCTGATAGATATTCCTGCTGTTTCCCACCCTGCAACCCAGATATTCCTGCTTTTTCACACCCAGTCATCCTGATACTCCTGATGTTTACCACCCAGCCATCCCAATATTCCTGCTCTTTCCCGCCCCACCACCCTGAATTTCCTGCTGTTTCCCACCCAGCCATCCCACTATCCCTCTTTCCCACTCCATCATCCTGAAACTCCTGCTGTTTCCTTCCCCACCATCCCAAAATTCCCGCTGTTTCCCAACCCAGCCATCCCAAAATTCCCGCTGTTTCCCACCCAGCCATCCCAAAATTCCCGCTGTTTCCCACCCAGCCATCCCAAAATTCCTGCTGTTTCCCACCCAGCCATCCCAAAATTCCCGCTGTTTCCCACCCAGCCGTCCCCTGCTTGGCCTCACCTGGTCCTTCTGCTTCAGGAGCATCTTCAGGATCTTCTCCGTGAAGAAGAAGAGGTAGAAGCCGCCAAACACCACGGCGGATTTGGAAACGTAATAATCTTCCTGGGGGTTGAATCCAAACGCCTGCAGGCAGGAGGGGACACGGCAGAGGATGAGGAGCGGGCCCTGGCAGTGCCCTTCGTCTGCCTTTGCCCCTGGGGTGACACTGGAGGGGTGACACAGCTCCGAGCTCCCTCTGAGGAGCAGCTGCTTCGGGGACAAGCTCAGGAAACACCTTTTGTGCACCTTTAATCTCCCTCATTCCCTGCATCGGCTCCAACACCCGCACCGGGGCAGGGATGCCAAAACCAGGCTCCGCTCTGCACGGGGGGGATCTGCCTCCAGGGCTAGAAAAAGCCAGAAAAGGCAAAAACAATGACAATTCTCTGCTTGAAGCAGACCGGGGATCTCCCTGGGGAGAGAGAGCCCAACTCCAAACTCCAGCTCCGAGGGGCTTCCAGCCCTCCATAGCTCTGGGCTCCCCTCCGATGCCGCCTTCCCAGAGAGAGAAACAGCCCCAGAGAGAGAGAGAGAGAAAAAAAAGCCCAGACCTCTCCCTACCTCGGGAATGAGCTGGAAGAGGGCGTTGGAGTAGAGAGTTCCAATCGCCAGAGCTATGAAGTAGAGGAGCAGCCGCTTGTAAAAGGTCTTCTTCATGAAGGGCACCACGCTGGCTCCCACCAGCGAGCACAGGGAGATGACGGAGACGCAGAGGAAACCGTAACCCCAGACTTGGCAGAGCCAAACCCACCCCGGGAGACGGGAGACGGGAAGGGACGAGATCAGCGCGGGGACGGGCAGGGAAGGAATCCACACCGACAGGACAGAGAGAGGAGGGAAGGGAGACAAGAGGACATCCATTAGTGATTGCTGTTCATCCGGCGCCACCTCCCAAGGGCGAACCCGGCGCTGAGCGGCTTCGGGAAAAGTTTGGGAATCTCATTTTGGGGCGGCCGGGCCGCGTCCCAGCCAGCTCCTGGCTCCGCTCCGTGAGCCCTTCCCAAGCCACAGAGCGCCCGGGTGCCCCGAGCGCCTGGCACGCTCCAGCCCTGCCCTGCGGCGGCGTTGGAGCGTGCCCTCCGGCATTCCAATTCCCGGCAGATCCCCGGGAATTGGAGGCGCTCCTTTTCCAAGTCCAGCAAATAAAAGTTGCCGTTCTGGAGCTGAAAAGGAACCTTGGAAAAATATCCCACTGCCAGCAGGGATGAGGCAGTGAGCTCAGCAACAAAAACGGGCAACGCCAGGGTTTGGAAAAACCCCGCCGGAATTTTTGAGCCAAATCCAGCTCGTCCTCTTGAGGAGGCACCCGGAGCACGTTCCGGAGGTTTCCAGTCCAGGTGGGTTTGTTCAGCTCCAGAACGGCGCAATTACAACACAATTAATTTTGCGATATTTCTGTCGGTCCCATCGGAGCACCAGGAAACCTCACGGAAGCCAGAACCCTTGTGGGAACATCGGGCTGGGAAATCAGGCGGGGAAAAAAATCAAAATATTTGTAAAAGTTGGCCGATCCCAGAGGAAGCCGCTGCTTTTCCAGGCTGTTCTCCGTGCTTTTATACGGATATTTTGAGCGTATTTTCACGATATTTCACATTTTTTTTCCCTCCGGCTCATGCCACAAGTGTGGCCGAGCACATCCCTCCGAGGCAGAAACTCCTGCACACGCAGAGCAGGAGCAAACAGCTTCTCCCAGCACATTCCCACTCCTCAGACGTGGCGGGGCTGGAGGACACCGAGCGTTTCCTGGTGCTCAGAGAGGGGTCAGAAAAGCCCTGCGGAGCCCCTTGAGCCAAGCCCTGAGCCTGGGGGTCGGATGGATTCGGCGGGGTGGAGGCAGAGAGGGAGCTGCCCCTGGAGACGGGAGAGAGGGCAGGGACGTTCTACCGCACCTCTGGGATGAGCTGGAAGAGCGCGTTAGAGAGCAGCGTGCCGATGGAGAGCGCGATGAAAAACAGGAGCACCCGGCTGAAAAAGGCCTTCTGGGAGCACGGAACGATGAGGATCCCGAGCAGGGAGGCCACGTTAATCATGGACACACTGAGAAAACCAAAGCCCCACACTGCGGAACGAGAAGAAACGAGGGCCAGACATTACCGAGGCTCTCGGAGAGCCCGGGCTGGGGAGGGCTGGCTCCAGGGCTCTTCCCCGTGCTCCAGGTGCTCCAGCTGCGACAAAACCGCCGTGTTGGGCGCAGGGAAGGTGGGAACGAAGGTTTTTCCCGAGCCGGCCCCAGCATGGGAAAAGCCGAGCTGCGCTCAGAGCAGCTGATCCGAGGCCTTGGGCACGGTCGGGAGCGGGATGAGCGGGAGCTGGGGGAACATCTGCCGGTGGCTGGATCCCTCCAGGACCCTCCCACCCACAGGGAACTCACAGCAGAGTCCCCTCCTCATCCAGCTATCCCGGAGGCACAGAGGTTATCCCGGAAAAACCACGGCACGATCCACAGCCAGGAGAACTCAGTCGGGATTCCCAGCTGCTGGAGGCAGGCGAGTCCCAGGAGTGGGAACTGGCTGTTCCTCGGTGCCCAGGCAGTGCCCGTGGCCCCCTCCCAGCACCCCAATTACCTTCAGCTGAGCTGGGCCTGCTCTCCTCTGTCTGCTCATTCTCCTCGTTTTCCAGGTTTTCGGAGGCGCACGCCCCCGACTCCAGCTGCTGCAGGATGGTGGGGCAGAACTCCTGGAACTCTCTGTGCCCCACAGGGGAGCCCTCGCTCAGGTTGTGGATGGCAAAAAGCTCCACGGAGCTGAAGCACTGGGGGAGGGAAGGGACAGAAACACGCCTTGAGCTTCCCACAGCTCCGCAGGGAGATTGGGGGTGTCCACAGAGAGGTTCTGGGGTCCCCTCCTTACCCGGGAGAGGTTCAGGCGCTGCTGAGGTGTTTGGGAGGCATTGGCGTGTCCCACTCCCACATCCAGGCGGTTCAGCAGGGCCTTGAGCTGCCTGAGGCTCAGGCTCTGGCTCTCTCCGTAGCGCTGCAGCAGGTCCTGCAGGAAGGAGGCTGCGGACACTCCGGCGCTGTCCCTGCCCGCCCGGACCTGCGGGCAGGGGAGGAGGCAGAGCAGCAGCAGCAGCAGCAGGCAGCAGCTCCGGGGGCCCACGCTGGGGATCATGGTGCCTCTGGGATGCTGGGAGAGAAACCACACTTGGCTTCGGCATTCCCAGAACTCCAACCGCGGCTCCTCCACCCCACCGACGGATTTATCCTCAGGGAAAGGGGGAGCAAGCGCTGGGAGCGGCCAGATCCCGAGGAGAAAGCGTTTTCCCACAATCTTTCCGCACAAGACCACCCCTGCACGCTCACTCACCGTGGGGCGCTGCCAGGACACGGCTCCCGGGGGCTCTCCAGCTCCGCAGCACCTCGGGGACCCTGGGAAGAGCGGGATGGTCGGGGAGCAGGCAGGGCCGGCTGTGCCAGCCCCAAACCCAGCTCCAGCCCCTGGCCACGCGTGGGTCCCCTGGGTGTCACCGGGGCTGGGACGCAAACGCCTCCGGGACTTCAATGCCGGCGCTCGGAGGAACACGGGAGCCCCGGGGACAGAGGTGGCCTGTTGATCAGGTTATAATTTAACCAGGATAATTACCATGAACCGAGTGCTTCCCCGCTCCAACTGTAGGAGCCTTTATAGTGTTTGCCCAGAATCAATCCTTGCCCTCTGTGTCCCTTTCATGCGTGCCGGGAATTGATAAAAGAGGGGCGGCACAGCCCCGGGGTGCAAAGGAAGGGGCTCGGGGAAAAGGGGGGAACGCCAGGCACGACCTGCACGTCCAAGCCGGGACGCACCCAAGAGCCTGGAGCTCAGGCCGCCTCCCTGGAAAAGCTCCCCCGAAAGGTGCATGGGATTCGCGAGGAGAGAAGGAAAGTCTGCTGCCTCCATCCCGATGCCAGTGTGGGGCTCCAGGTGCTCGTCCCGATCCTCCCTGGCTCCCCTTCCCAGCGGCTCCCGGAGCTCCCGACCCAGCCCTGACACCCCACAGCGCCTGGCCTGTGCTGACGGCTCACAGGCTCCGTGAGGCTCCGGTCTCTTCCAAAAAACAGGACATTTTTGAAGCCTGGCCAAGCAATTGTTCCAAAAATAACCTGGGGCCAGGATTTCCAGGCCGAGGGGCTGCCGGGGAACCCACAGGACCCTGCTCCCCCCATCCAGGACCCCGCTGCCACTGAAGGCTCCCACATTCCCGCAGGTTTTACCAGCTTACCACCACTTTGTGAGCTTTGTTCTCCGGCAGGTTTTAGCCTCCTCCTGCCAGGGCTTAGCTCGGATGCTTTGACTTAACCCTTCCCCTCCCAAAACCAGGGAAGGAGCCCATCCAGAGCGCTGCTGGGAACACCCAGCTGAGTGGGGGCACCCGAGGGACCCTTCCTCTGCCCTCTCCATCCCAAATCCACCCTTCCAGGTGGCTCCACGGGACATCCAGGCCGCCGGTGACTCGCACAGGTGCTGGCACACACCCCAGCGTGCCAAAGGTGTGTCCCGGCTGGCTGCCCTCCGCATCGCCCCGATCCCGCCGGGAGCCCTCCTGCTCCCTGCACACCCCACGTGTGCCAAAGCACGCAGCTCTCTCCCCTGCCAAAATCCCTCCCGGGGGTTTCTCCCAAAGCCGGGCTGAGCCGGATACACCCAGGCTGGAAAACCGGGACCTCGACTTTGGCCCCGCTGCCAAAGCAAAGCGCCGAGCGAGGGGGGCAGCGGCCGGAGCTGCAAAGGCTCGCTCCGTTTTAGGGCAAAACCGAGGCGGAGGAGCCGCCCCTGCGGAAGAGAAGGGCCCAGAGAGGGGCATCCCGGGGGGCTCCGACCTGCTGGAACCCCAGGGCAAGGCAGGAGCGGGCCGGGCACAGCCAGCCCGGCATCCCGGGACAGACGGGACACCCAAAGAACGCCACGGCCACCGCCAGCCGCGACACCCCCGGAGCCCCCCCGGCCTCCTGCTCGCTACCTTCAAGGGCGTCCTTCCACCGGGATGCGCTCCCGGAGCCCGGAGCCAGCGCCTGACCTACTTTATCGCTCCTGGGCACGGGGCACGGGGACAAAACCGCTGCCACGCGAAGGGAAGGATGCCCGGGAGGGAGGGAAGTGCCCGGGAGCGGTGCCCGCAGCCACGGCAGCAGCTCCCAAGGCCGGGCAAACCCTTCCCAGCTCCCTGGGCTTCGCTTCCCGGAGATCATCGATCCCGGCCGCGATTTCCAACCCCCCCCCGCTCCGAGCGGGAAGGTGACGCCGGGAATAAAAACCGCTGGCACAGCCGAGCATGACCCCGGAGACGTCAGCCCCGCGCCAGACGCTTCGCGAAATCCCGCTCAGAGACAGGGACAGGGACAGGGCCAACCTGGAGGGGACTGGGGCAGCGGGGACCCCCAAATTCCAACCCCCCCGGGCCCCATCCCGCTGCTGCCGGGGCGGTGGGAGCCAGCGAGGCCGAGCTCCTTCCGGAGCAGAAGCCGCTCCACGTGTCCTGCGGCAAGGAGGCTTTCGCGGGGCTGGAAGAGGTTTTCCAAGCCCTGCGGCTCGTCCCGGGGCTGGCAGCGGGCACGTTCCTGGGTCACGGACACGCTGCGCTGCCCCCGGAGCCTCCGGGCACTCCCGTCCCTTCCCTTCCCGTGATCCCGGCCCGCAGGCCCCGGCGGATGGGCAGCGAGAGCGGGAGATACCCCGGGCATCGCCGGGCACCCCCCGCACACGGAGCCCCCGGTCCTGCCCAGTGCGCCCTGGAGCGGAGCTGCCGCTGCCCCCCGGGCCCTGCCCGGTCCCACAGCTTCCACTGCTGGTGTCAGACCCCATAACTGGGCCCTGCACCCCAAAACTCAGTCCTGCGCCCCATAATAGGCTGCTGCACCTCAGACCCCACCTCTACCTGCCCCCTCTCCTGCCCCAAACCCCACGGGCTGTCCCAAAACGAGCCTCCATGGCTGTCCACAGGCCTTAGGAGCGGTCCCAAACCCTAAACATCCGCTCTTTGCGTTCTTCCCTGCATCCTGCATCCTTCCCTGCATCCTGCATCCCTCCCTGCATCCCCCATCCCCATCCGGGGCTCGGGGCCGGCCCCAGCCCGCTCCCCCCGGTGCGCTGCCGCCCTGCCCTCGGCGGCCCGTCCCCGCGGCCGGGTCCCTGTGGCACGGCAGGGCTGCCGTGCCTGTCCCGGTCCGTCCCGGTCCGGCCCGGTCCATCCCGGTCCTACCTCGGCTCCGCTCCGCTCCCGCCGCCGCCGCTCGGGGCCGCGCAGGGCGCAGGCGCGGCCACCGGAACAGAGAACGCGCTCCCATTGGCTGCTGCTGCCTCGGGACACGCCCCCTCCGCCTCGGGACACGCCCCCTCAGCGGCGCGGCGCCGGGACCCCCGAAAGTCCCAACGGGGCGCCTCAAAAATCACACCCGGGACCCCTAAAAATCACACCCGGGACCCCTAAAAATCACACCCGGGACCCCCCAGAAACCCCAACCAGGACGCCCCAAAAACCCCATCCGGCACCCCTAAAAAATCCCACACGGGACACCAAAAACCTCACCTGGGACTTCCCAGATTTCCCCTAAACATTTCCTGGGATCTCCTCCAAACACGCCAGGAGCCCCGGGATTCCCCAAAACCCATCCGGGGGTACCGGGGACCCCACAGAACCCACTGAACACCCAACCCCGAGGGCACCAAGACCCCCAGGACCCCTCCCAGGGACCCCCCCAGATCCCCAAACAGCCCCTGGGAGCACTGAGCACCCCCCAACATCCCTCGGGTGGGGCTGGGGGACCTCGAGGACCCCCTGGAAAAGCCCAGGTGGGACAAATCCTGGCAGCCAAACCCATCCTGGAGCTGTCAGGGACAAAGAACAGGCAGAGCTGGGATTAGAAAAAAAACTGCTGGACCCCCAAAATCTCCAGCCCAGCACCCCCAGGGCCAAGATTTGTTCCTAAATCCCATCCCAGGCCGGGCCACGGCTGCCAAAGTCCGCCTGGATTGGCAAATAAACGGGGATGAATGATTAACCCAGGGCACAAGGTGACAGCTCCGGGGTGCTGTGACCCCCCTCCATCCCGGGATCCCCCCCAAACCCACGGGGGAGCCGGCGTTGATTAAATCAGCGACGATTTTATTGGAACGAACCACGAGAACTGCTTCGAGCGAGGAAAAAAACCGGGAATTCCAAATTTCTTTGAATTTTTGGCCAAAAAAAAAAAAAAAAAAAAAGCACCTAAAATAGGTGAAAACTCCAAACCTTTCCCTGGGGTAACGACCTGAATCCACAAAGAATTCTCCTTGGAAAAGCAGTGACTCCTCAAGGACGGGAGAACCGGCCAAACTGGAGCTGCTTTGTGCAATGGAAAAAAAAAAACAACAAAAAAACCCAGGAAAACAACTTTAAACCCACATGGAAATGCAAGAAACTGGGGAAGCGGGGGAAAAAACCCCCCCGAAATCCTTGGGATTTACATCCAGCACCCGCACAGGGAGGAGCTGTGGGAGCAGCAGCACTTTGGGGGCTCATTAACTCAACCCCCTTCACTGGGAGGGCTGGAAAAGCAGCGGGATATTCCTTTGGGTTCATCCCCACGGAGAGAATTCCCAAAAAAAGCCACAGCCCTGGGATGCTGCTGCAATGCCCAAGCATCCCCTAAACCAACAAACAAGGAATAAATTAACGCCGGAACAGGGATTTGAGGGAGATCCCCCTTGGAACGGGGGCGGGGAGTGGAATTCCGGGTGCAATTCCCGGTTTTCCGGGTGCAATTCCCGGTTTTCCCGGAGCTGGCAGGTTAAAGGAAGAAGAGCTGCTCGCTGAGGTGGGCGCTGGGCTCGTGGTGCAGGACCTGTCCCACCAGGAATGCCAACTTGTGGGCGTATTTGCAGGGAGCAGGGACGCGGACGGTGCCCGGCCAGTTCCAGTACAGGTGGCAGAGCTTGAAGGTCAACCTGGGGACAGGGAGAAACGGGATTTGGGATTTCTGGGAATGGAGACAGGTTCAGATCACTCTGAGGTGACCCCGTCCTTGAAACAGGGGGAAATGGGATTTGGGATTCCTGGGAATGGGAATGGGGATAGGTTCAGATCACTCTGAGGTGACCCCGTCCTTGAAACAGGGAGAAATGGGGTTTGGGATTCCTGGGAATGGGGACGGATCCCAGAACCTGCTCCCAGGTGTGTTTATCCAAAGGTTGGGAATGGGCTGAGCCAGCTGTGGGATCCGCCCCATCCACGTGCTCCCAGTTCACCCAGTATGAGCAGCGGGCTCAGCCCAGCGCCTGCACAGGGATCTGTGCCCCCCAAACTGCTCCAGGGGCTGATTTACCCCAAAACCCCAAAGCTGGGGATTCTCCGGGTCCCCACCCCGACACGAGGCCGCTCTTCCCTCTGAGGGATACTGGGAACTCTGGGATTCCTGCTCCTTCCCCTGGATGATTTTGGGGGGCTCTCCCCTTCCCTCTGGAATGTTTTTGGGGACCTGCAGGATCTCAAGAACTCTGGATTTCCTGCACTTTTCCCTGGAATATTTTTTGGGACCTGCAGGATCTCAGGAACCCCGGGATCCCCTCCCTTCTCCCCGGGTGACTCTGAGGGTCCCTCCCCTCCCTCCAGGGAGGATTTTGGGGGGCTCAGGACCCCCCTTACCTCTGCAGGTGCTCGGAGCTGAGGTTGGCCGTGTTCCACATGCAGATGTAGCGCGTGGGGACGCTGCAGCCCTGCCGGGAGTGATGGGCCAGCAGGAAGAAATCCTGCCTGGGAAGGCAAAACAAAGCCCAACCTCTATTTCCTTCCACCCCAAAATGAGCATTTTTGCACCTCAGGGTGCCCTGAACCCCAGACTGAGGTGTATTTTTACACCCCACAACGGTGGCTTTGAACCCCAAGCGTTTCGTTTTTGCACTCCACAGGGATTTTCGTGCAGCCTGGGGTGCTTTTACCACCAGTTTTATTTCACTCTGGGCTTTTTTTTGCACCCTGGTTTTATAACCTTGATTTTTTATTTTTTTTTTTTTGCACTCAAGGTGTTTTTACACCCCAGAGTATCTTCATTTCTTAAAAACAATCCATTATAACACACCTCATGGTACTTTCCCAATCCTTTCTTCTTACGGGGCATTTACCCGTGCTTTTCACACCTTGGGCTGGATTTTTACCAACACCCTGGGCTATTTTTAAAAATTCTTTGGCACTCAGGGAATTTTTTTGCACCCTGGCCTATTTTTACAACCAATTTTTTTTTTTTTTTTTTTTTTTTTTTTTGCACCCTGGGGTGGTTTCACAACCATTTTTTTTTCCCCGTACCGAGGGTGGATTTTTTTTCCCATGCTGGGGCATTTTTTCCCACCCTGGGGCATTTTTTCCCACGTTGGGGCATTTTTTTCCACCCTGGGATATTTTTTTCCACGTTGGGATAATTTTTCCTACCCCGGGATAATTTTTTCCACGCTGGGATATTTTTTTTACCACGTTGGGGCATTTTTTTCCACCCTAGGATATTTTTTTCCATGTTGGAATATTTTTTTTTTCACCCTGGGATATTGTTTTCCCACCCTGGGATATTTTTTTCCCACCCTGGGGCATTTCCCCCTCCATTTTTTTTTTTTTTTTTGACACCCAGGTTATTTTTCCCCTCCCTGGGGCTGTTTTTTCTCCCTTCCCAGGGCGTTTTTTACCCCGTCCCAGCTCTCCCAGCCTCTCACCTGCCCGAGCTGGTGACGCCGTGGTCGATGACGGTGCCCAGGGGAGGGGACACGAACTCCTCTCCTGCCAGGCAGTAGAAGTTGGTGCTCAGCTGCTTCTGCACCACCACGACCACCAGGCTGGGCTGGTAATTTTGGAAGGCGTGGAAGCTCTTCTGGAGCTGGGGCACCTCGTACTTGAGCACCGTGTCCAGCTGAGGGTCGGACACCCCGTCGCGGTACAGCACGATCTTCATGGGCAGGGAGTGGTTCAGCTTGGTGGGGGGGAAAAAAAAAGGGAAAATCAGCTCGTTTTTAATCCCCTGCCAGCTGAGAGGGGTGGGAGAACGTTCCCTGGTCAGAAGTTTGGGGATGGAGCAGGGAATTTAACCCATGCTGAGTCCCTGCCTCCCAAAAAATGCAGCACGGGGTGGGTTTGGGGAGGGCTGTGTTTGTATTAATCACGGAATTCCGGATGGGTTTGGGTGGGAAGGAGCTTCCAAATCACCTCATTCCATGGGCAGGGAATCACCTCCCACTGTCCCAGGTTATCCCAGCCCAGCCTTGGACACTTCCAGGGATCCAGAGGCTTCTCTGGGAATTCCAGCCCAGCTCCTCCCTACCCTCCCAGCCAGGAATTCCTTCCCAGTCTCCCACCCATCCCTGCCCTTTCCCAGTTTAAACCATTCCCAGTGTCCAGGGCTGTTCCTGCAGCATCCACGGGGAGATGAGAAAATAAAACCAAAGAATCCTGGAATGGTTTGGGTTGGAAGGGATCCTAAATCCCATCCCATTCCACCCCTGCCACGGGCAAGGACACCTCCCACCACCCCAGCTTGCTCCCAGCTGCCTTCAGACGCTTCCAGGGATTCAAGCAGCCACAGCTTCTCCGGGAAAATCCCAAGAGCTGGGATTTTTCCTGGCCCTTGCCCCTGTCACTTTTCTCACGCTGGGGACAAGGGCCAGGCCTTTGGGAGCTGTAACGTGGCAGCTCCCTGCGAGCCAAGCGATCCCGAGGCGCGTTCCCGAGATAAGGATGAGCCCCGGCCGCCTCCACATCCAGTCCAAAGGCTGCCGGGGAGGTCTGCTGCCCTGCACGTAGCCAGGCTGGAAGTTTGGGAGGCTTTCCCTTCGTTTCTGAGGGAATGTGGAACCGCAGGAGGGTGGTTTTTGGTGGGCCTCACCTCGTGGAAGCGCTTGAGGGCCTGGGAGAGGCAGAGGCGGAGGCTGTCGGCGATTTCCTGGTGGGGCATCTGGAAAACCACCTTGGAGTACCACTTGGTGAGGATGCTGGGGATGGGAAGGGGGAATGAGCAGCAGGAACTTCCCCCAGCACCAGGCAACGTCCAGCGCCAGAGCGGCCCTGGCTCAGCATTCCCAGCCCCTTCCCGAGCCATTCCCAGGGAGAGCAGCATCCTCAGCCCCTTCCCGGCCAAGGAAGGGGATTTGGGATGGGATATCCTGCAAATTCCCAGGGCACAGCAGGAAAAAGCTTTCCCCCCCTTTCTTTCCCAGGAAGCCACGCACTGGTTCATGCTGGCCACGAAACCGATGACGGAGCGCATCCCTGGGCTCCGGCTGTGGTGGATGTCCATGCCCACAACCATCAGCTGCTTCTGGAGAGGGGAAAAAAG
>JANEHK010000131.1:40691-55416 GCA_025960845.1 Tachycineta bicolor | reverse complement strand
TTACTTTATACTAGATATGCTTTTTTTTTTTTTGGTTTTATGTTTTTTTTTTTTTTTTTTAGGGAAATGAGATCTGGCGGGGGCGGGTTCAAGCGCGGAGCTCGGCCCCTGCAGCCCCGGGCGCAGGGCTGGGAGCGGGGCCAGCGCCGGGGGGGGGGCGGTGGGGACGGGCTGTTGCGGGGACCTGGCCCGCAGCCCCCGCTCCTGCAGCCCCCGAGCCGCGGCTGTCCCGTCCCGTCCCGTCCTGAACCCCCCGGGTCCGCTCTTGTATCTCCCGGTACCGATCGGGCTCTCTCCGGTACCGTCCCATGACCCCCGGTACCGTCCCATATCCGCCGGTACCGATCCTGGCCCCCCCGGTACCCACCCTGGTCTGTCCGGTACCGATCCTGGTACCCCCGGTTCCCATCCTGATCTCCCCCGGTACCGATCCTGATCTCCCCCGGTACCGATCCTGTTCCCCCCGGCACCAATTCTGATACCTCCCCGTACCAATTCCGGCCCCCCCGGTTCCCATCCTGGTCTCCCCGGTACCGATCCTGATCTCCCCCGGTACCGATCCTGATCTCTCCCGGTCCGGTTCCGATTTCCCCGTTCCGATCCCACCCCCGCCGTGGCCCCGCTCCGTTCCCATCCGCTGTTCCCGGTGCTCCCCTCGTTCCCCACCCGGTGTCCCCCAGCCCCGTTCGTGCCCCCCTCGGTCCCGTCTCGAGTTCCCCGGTACCGATCCAGTCCCCCCCGTGTGCCCTGGATCAGTCCTGCCCCCCCTGATATTCCCAGGACACAAAATTCCACATCTCCAGCAGGGATCTGTCCCCTTCGGTGCCATCCTGTGTCCCCCGGCACCAATCCCGCACCCCCAAATTTCCCAGTCCCGCGCCCCACGTCCTGCTCTGGAGCCCCACATTTCTCAACCTGCATTCCCCGCATTTTCCAGTCCTGGACTCCCAATCCTGCATCCCTGGTCCTGCACCCCTCATCCTGCACCCCACATCCTGAGCAGCACCCCGAGAAAGTGGGAAAGAACCCTGGGAATGGTGGGCAAGGAGCCCAGGAGCGGGATGAGCACCCCAAGAGCGGGATGAACACCCCAAGAGCGGGATGAGCATCTCAGGAAGGTTGGATGAGCACCTTAAAAGTGGGATGAGCACCCCAAAAGCTGGGCAAGCGCCCCAGGAGCAGGATGAGGGCCCCAGGAGCAGGATGAGCACCCCAGGAGGGTTGGGCAAGGACCCTGAGGGTGGGATGAGCACCCCAAGAGCAGGATGAGCACACCAGGAAGGTTGGGCGAGCATCCTAAAAGCCGGATGAGCACCCCAAAAGCTGGCCAAGCACCCCAAAAGAGGGATGAGCACCCCGGGGAGGCTGTGTGAGCACCCTGGGATCAGGATGAGCGCCCCAGGAGCAGGATCAGCCCCCTCGGGGAGAGTTTGGGGAGCAGGCTGAGCCCCCCAGGGCGATGCAGATGCCAAGGCACAGAGCCCCTGTCCCCCTGCAGCGTCCCTGCCTGGGACATTCCAGCCCGGGAATGTCGCGGTGGGAACGGGGCCTGAGTGGATCCTGCTCATCCCGTGCTGCTCCTACTTCTACAAACATCCCCATCCTCTCGCTGCCCTCCCAGAACTCGCATTATCGCCATTTTTAAAGATTTTAGGCGTTCCCTGTGCCCGATGACCTCCACAGGGACACTCTAGGTGACTCTGCTCTGCTCCCTGTGCCCGCCAAGCCCCCAAATCCTCTTCCCCTTCACTTTTGGGGATCCCCTGCATCCAAGGCCCATTCCCACCAGAGCCTCCTTCACCCCTTTATCCCTGCCGTTGTTTTCCTCCCCCACCAGGATCATGCCAGGATGTTTTCCTCCTTCTCCCTTATTGCAAAACCCACATCCAGCAGAACTTTCCTCCTCGAAGCAGATAAATAAACCCCGCAGAACCGGGCTGGCTCCGTGTCCCCGCTCTGCCCCCGGCCCCCTCGTCACCCAGCGCGTCCCAGGGACGGGAGTTTGGGGAGCAGCTGCTGGATTCAGCTCCAGCCTCGGGAGCCGGGCTCCCAAGAAAACAAACAAGCCGGGCTCTGGAATACTTTTTGTTTTCATCCTGCGCTCGGGCCGGGGAGGATGTTTGCGGGCCGAGTCCCTGGATGATGTCAATCCATGATGTCAGGGTCCAGCCGCTGGTTTCCACCCTGAGATCGCCCCTTTCTCACGGAGCGCTCCGGGGAGCCGAGGCTCTCCGAGGAGGCTTTTCCCAGCCCCGGTTCCCACGCCGGGCTCCGCTCCCGGGACCCGGCTCCCTCACAGCCGGGCTGCTGGCCCTGGAGGTCGCCAGCCACCAGAATTCCAGCCTGGAGCCCTACCTGGAAGAGGAGCTGAGCATCCCACGCCGGCCGGGGCGTCAGGATGGGAACGTGCTCTATCCCAGGAGCCCTGGACGGATGTCACCTGGCACGGGCACACGGATTCCAGCGCTCCTGCCCGCCCCGCGGGGCCGCCCTGGCATCCTGGAATGGCGATGTGGGCGATGCCAAGGCCTGGCACCGGCACAGCCCTGAGGGTGGGGGACACCGGGAGCTGCCAGGAGCATTCCTGGATCCCACCCTTGGCTCTCCGAGCCTTCCACCCCCAAAATCCCCACAGCAGAGAGCGGCCCAAGCTCTTGGTTTAGGAAGTTTAGGACATGCAGCGCCTTATTTATACTCAGCTGAGGTGTAGCTCTCCCCTCTCCTCTCTCCTGCTTTTTTTTTTTCCCTGTTTCCAGGACCTTTTCCCCCATGGAACCAGGAGCAGTGACCCCCTCAGTGACCCCTGTGCAGCGAGTGGCCGGTGCTGGATTGTCCCCTGCGGCCACAGTGACACAGCCCAGGGCTCCTGGAGGGTGGCACCTCCTCTTCCCAGGGATGGGATCCCCCACTCCCAGCACCTCCGGGGGGTTTCACTCGGATTTCCCCTGCCAGGACTCCCCGAGGTCCCCACAAACCTCCGGAAATCGGGACACTGGAATTATTGCACAAGGACCTGGGGGTGCTGCCAACTTTCTGTCACCTCCTCCATCTGCTCCGGCCTCGGGGGGAGGCTGAGGGGGTCTGGGGGTCAGGGAGGGTTCGGGAGTGGACACCCCGGAGCTGCAGGAGGCCCTGGATGGATGCCCCACATCCCGGCCAGCTGCAGCTGCGCTTTCCCAGCAGGAGCAGCTTCTCCGGTGCCAGGAGTGGGAACGGGGGCTGGATCCAGGTGTGGGGGTACTGGGGGGGCTGGTGGTCCCCGCTTTGGGGCCATCCTGAGGCACCTGTGGGGCTGGTGGGCTCCCATTCGCAGGAGGATTGGATGGGCTGCTCCGTGTCCCTCCTCTCAGCCCCAGGCCGATGTCCTGGTCCCAATAACTCCGGGTCCTAATAATGCCAGAATCCGAATGCAGACTGATCCTAATGAAGTCCTGATCCTTATAGCACCAGCATCTCAGTCCTAATAATGTCTGATCCCAGTAACACCAGTATCCCAATAACACCAGGATCCCAATCCTAGCAACACCCGATCCTAATAACACCAACATCCCGATCCCAATAATCCCTGATCCCAAACAGTACAAGAATTCCGGCCCTAACAACACCTGAGCTTAATAATGCCTGCTCCCAACACCAGCTCCTTCATCCTAAAAACCCTGATAACTCCCGGTTCTTATCATGCCCGATCCTGATAACCCCCGATCCCAAACCCAGGGGCATCCCTGTCCCGAATCATCCCAGTGCTAACGTTGCTGTCCTCGGGCAGCGTCTGGTGGCGCAGGCTGGCTCCAGGAATAGCTCCCGGACCTGATTCCTGCCCTGCTCCTTTATTCCGGCCTGGCAGAGCACAGAGCCATTTTTCAGGCCAGCCTGGCTCTGGCAGCAGGACGGAGCAGCTCAGGTCAGGCAGCCAAGCTCGGGGGAGCGCTCCCGTGGGCTGGGACAGAAACACCCCCAAATTCAAGCTCGGAGCCCCTCAAGGCATTTTTTAAGGCAGGGGAGAAGGCAGGAGCTGGCGGGGGAGCGAAGAACTGGGACGGAGAATTGTGTTGTCTTTAAATGTCATGGTTTCGTTGGTTTTTTGCTTTTTTTTTTTTTTAAAGCTCGTTTTTGCACTCGGGTTTGGCGAAAGCTGAGAAGAGACTTAAGTGACAAACCAGCTGTCCCCCGGCGCGGCGCAGACACCCCCGGCCCCACGCAGCCCCTCCAGTGCCGACCCCTCCGAGCCCCCCGCGCCCCGAAAACCGGGGCTGGGCGTCGCCGGTGCTCCCGGCGGGGCTGCGCCTGTCGGGGACGCTGCGAGGCGAAGCTGGCGCTCTGAGGGTGCTGCCGGGTGGGCGGGGGTCCCGCGGCCCCCCCTGCCCACCCTGCGGGCTCTAAGCCCAGTAGACAGGGAGCAGGCTGCAGAGGATGCTGGCCGTGGTGCCCAGCAGGGAGCGGTCAGCCAGGGGCGCCGAGATCTTGTCCTCAACCTGGACAGGGGTGACAAGGGACGTCCTTCAGCGTCATCTTCATCATTCCTCACTGCGGGGAACCCCCCCAGCCCCCCCTGGCCCGGCCTGGCCCTCACCTGCCGGCGCTGGAAGGTCTCGACCACGGTGTCCAGCCCCGGGATGTTGTCCCTGTCCACGCGGGTCACGTAGCAGACGCGGCGCGCTTGGGGCCTGTAGCTCACCAGCAGCTGTTGGAAGCCAAAACCCGGCTCAGCTGCACCCCGTCTCCCCCTCCCCGTGCCCCCCCGGAGCCCCCCACTCACATTCTTGTAATCATAGATGACGGTGGCCGCGTCCCCGTTGCCGCTGTCCAGGTAGAAAGTGGCCGCGTCCTCTTCCCAGGCCGGTCCAGCCCAAAAACCGCGCCGCGGGACCTGGAGAGGGGCGAGGGGGGAACCTCAGAGCCTGCAGAGCCCCTTCCCCGGAGCACCGGGGGGTCCCTGGCGGCACTGGGGGGTGCCCACTCACGGTGTCGACGCTGAGCCACATCAGCAGGGCGCCGGCGATGACGAGCGCCAGCAGCACCACCACGACCACGGCGATGAGCAGGCAGCGCAGGCGGCCGCAGCTCAGGAGCTTGCGGGGCAGGTAACAGAGCAGCCGAGGGACGAAGCACAGCGACTTCTTGAGGCAGCCGGAGCAGCCGGAGCAGCCGGGACACTTGGGACACTTGGGACAGCCGCAGCACTTGGGCAGGCAGCAGCACTTGGCGCAGCACCAGCTGCACTTGGTGCAGCATTTGGCGCAGCACGTGGCGCAGGGCAAGCAGCAGCCCGGGCAGCAGCAGCCGTTCCCCGAGTCCTGGGGGCGCGGGAGATTGAGGAGAGGTGAGCTCAGGGCGGGTGCAGGTGGGAGCTGGGGGATGCAGGGGGAGGTTGAGGTCTCATCCCGTGGCTCCTGGGCGCTGGGAATGCAGCATCCCATGGTCCAAACCCCCACCCCACGAAGCACCGGTGCTTTGCTGGGATAAACTGGGCCCAGCTGGCTGCAGGGACACCCCGGGGTGGCAGTGCCACCCTGCAGGGACTCACCTCCTCTTCAAGCACCACCTGCTTCATGCTGCTCTCCATGGCTGCTGCCTCCTCCTCCTCCTCCTCTTCCTCCCATTCCCAGACCAGCCTGCCTCCTGGGACCGGGAATTTTATACTGGGTCACTGGGGCGGGGACCGGAGCGGCCCCTGTGAAGGGTTTGGTGTCCCCGGGGTGCAGTCGGGGCCTGGCATGTGACCCACTCCACCCGTGTTTGCTGAGCGCCCACTCCCAGCTGGATCCTCCTGGGAACCTGCTGCTCGAGAGGCTCCGAGGGCACCGGCTCGAGGACTCTTGTCCCCAGGCACGGGGACTTCTCTGCCGCCCGGCAGCGAGGTGGCAGGGCCAAAGCAAACCCTCCAGGGTGGAGCATCCGGCCGTGGCCGCGGCCCGGGCGAGACCTGGCTCGTGTCCCTTCGCCAGCTCGGGCACCTGGAGCTGCTCGAGGAACAAAGGGGACATTAAAGATTTCCTGTAAGCCGCAGGGATGGGGTGGCAGCGGGGTCACCACGGCCTGGGGAAGCGTCCCTGACCCTCATTCTCGGCCCCGAGGCAGCTCGGACACCGCTGCTGGCGGCTTTTGGGGCTGGCAGAGGCGCCCACCGCGTGGATTTTTTTGGGGTGAGGGCGTCCCAGCTCTGGCATGTCCCCCTCGGGTGGCAGGGGGACACTGTTGGGCCTTGGTTTTGCCCGCCCACGAGTTCCTCCAGCATCTTGGACCCCTCCAGCCACCCCTGGGACCCCCAACACCCACAGCCAGCTTTCGGGGGGCGAAGGTTGCCTCTTTTCCCAGGGTGTCAAGGGCCACAAGAGTCCCTTGAGTGGCTCCTGGCTGTTTGTTCTCAGTCACCGTGGGAGCCCTGCTCACCTTTCCTGGCCCATGGCACCCTCTTCTCCCAGCTCCTTATCGCGGTCAGGGATTTTTGGGAAGCAGAGCCGCTGGCCCCGAGTCAGCACGTGGAAATGTGCAACGTCTCTCCCGTTCCCAGCGAAGTGTCACCCCCGCCCCGGAGCTGTGACCCCTCCCTCTCTGCCCCTGGCAGCGATTTTTGGGGACAACACTGAGTTTGCAGCTCTGGAGAGATCAAATCAACTTCCAGAGGTTTCTTTTTCCCCTCCCAGCCTCTCTGCTTCCCTGTTTTTCAGTGCAGCACTTGGAAGTGGCCCCAGAGGTTGCTCCCAGCTGAAGTGGGGCAGGAAGGGCTGGAATGGGTGGGAAAAGGGAGAGGAAGAGGATGAGGGGAGCTGGAGCTGGATCGTGGTGTCTGTGGGCCTGGCTCCCCCTGGGGACGTGGCACTGTCCCTCTGTCCCCACCTGCACGGGGAGGGGACGGGGTTGGGAGCGTTTTCTGGAGGTCTGGAAGCGCAGAGGCTGCTGCTTCCTCCTCACCCTCCACCCTCCAGACTGGGGGGGTCACAGGTGGGGACACTGGGGGGCCACAGACGGGGACAACGGGAGCATCGTGTGCAGCTGTGCTGCTGCTGCCCCCGCGTTCCATCCCTCCCGAGCCCCCCGAGCCCCAACAGGAGGGATTCCCCTCGCCACCCCGCACCCCGCAAGGCCACACCCCTGTCCCTGTCCCCAGCACGCAGGAAGGCCGAGAGCACCACTCGGAGGCGGGGGCACAGGCTTTACTTTGTAGACAGAAGCGAATCCCAAAGCAAATCCCTTTTTTTTTTTTTTTTTTCTTTTTTTTTTTTCTTTTTTTTCTTTAGGGCGAGAGCGGTGGGAAAGCCGCGACCGCGGGTGGAGCACCCCGGCGGCGGGGTGTTTGTCCCCGGGATGGGGACGAGGAGGAGGAGGAGGAGAGATTCCCGGGTGTCCCGCCTGGAAGGCAGCGTGTGGGACAGCGACATCCCCGCCTCGCTGTCCCACCCCGCTGCCAGCTGCTCCTACGCCCAGAACACGGGCACGGCGCTGCAGAGGATGTTGATGGTGGTGCCCAGGATGGAGCGGTCGGCCAGGGGCACGGCCTTTTCCTCATCCTGCAGGACAGAGAGCTCAGCCGCGGCTGCCACCCTGGGCGGCCACAGTGTCCCCTCCAGAGGGGACAAACCCCGGCCCCGCCGCTCCCAGCTGGCAGGGCTCGGGCCGTGCTGAGCCCAGCGCGGCTCCGTCCCCATCCCCGTCCCCGCGGGGCTGTCACCGCTCACCTGGCGGCGCTGGAAGCTCTCGGTGACAGCGTCCAGCCCCGGGACGTTGTCCTTGTCCACGCGGGTGATGTAGCAGGCGCGCTGACGCCAGGACCTGTAGCCCACCAGCAGCTGTTTGCAGACAGAGCGGGCTCAGCTCGGCTCAGCGCCGCCCTGTCCCGGTCGCGCCCGTCCCCGGGTCCCCACGCACCTTGCCGTAGTCATACACCACGGCGGCGGAGGCGTTGAGCCCGTCCCGCACCGCGAACGTCCCGATGCTTTCCTTCTTGCTCATGGCGAGCTGCTGCGGGGTCCCCTCGCCGTCCAGCCCGTGGATGGTCATTCTCAACACCTGCCGGGGAGGGGGGAGAGGAGCTCAGGGAGCTGCGGTGCCATCCCAAGCCCCCTCCTCGCGCCGGTGGCACCGCAGGTCCCCTCCCTGCCCTCACCGTCTCGGCGTGTGACTCGCTGAGGTGCAGCCCCAGCAGCAGGAAGGTGACGTTGACCACCACGAGGGCCACCACCACCAGCGCCACCAGCAGCAGGAGGCTCTTGAGCTCGTGGGGGATGCAGGGCGGGCGCGGGGACTCGCTGTACCTCTGTCGGGGACAAGGGGGACAGCGCCCGGCTGAGCCTCCAGCGCCCGGCGTGGCAGCGGGGGCTCAGCCCCGCGCCCGGGGTGGGCGGTGGGTGCTCCTCACCGGAGGTGCCTCCTCCATCAGCGCCTCTTTGGAGCTGTCGCCCATGTCTCCGTGCTCTCCTGTCCCTCTGCCAGCCCGGGCGCGGGGGGATTTATAGGATCCGGCGTGGCCGGGGGAGGCTGGGGCCACTCCAGCTGCCACTCGTGCTGTTTGCTGAGCACGGAGAAGAGCCAGGGAGGGGACATAAAACCCCACGAGAGCCCTTCCCTGGCATTTCTGGGGCTGCCAAGACAAACAGTGGGCACTGCCCACCCTCCGCACCCAGGCCCCACCACGTCCCCGGGCGGGGCTGCACCCCTGGTTCTGCACGGGCAGCTGTGTGTGCCCCCCCCGGGGCGGGGAAGGAGCTGGCTGCACTCATTGTTCCCTCTGGCGCCGCGCCAGGGACGGCGCAGATGGACGCCTGGCATGGGAGAGATGGGTGCCAGGGACGGACGGGTGCCCGGGCTGGCGTGGGTGGGTGCCCAGAGCGCTGCGGCCACCGCGGGCAGGGAGCCGGGGCGGGCAGCGCCGCAGCGCCGAGGTGGGGGAGGCACTGCGGGGATGTCACCGCTGTCCTGTCCTGTCCTGTCCTGTCCTGTCACCCCCCTTTCTGCGCACCCCCAAGAGCACCCGGTGGCCGCCACCCCGCCGTGGAACCCCGAGTTCGCTCGCTGCCGAGCACGGCCACGCGTGCACGGGGATGCTGGAGCTGTCACTCAGCCGCATCCCTCCCTCCCTTCCTCCCTCCCTCCTTCCTTCCCTCCTCTCCCTCCCTCCCTCCCGCAGCGCCGGGCATGGTGTGCTGCAGAGCCGCGGGTCAGGCGCCCGCCGCTTCTCCTCCGCGCTGAGATCCCCAGGGAAACAACAACAACAAAAAGAAATAAAGGAAAAAAAGAAAAAAAAGGTTTTTCCACAGCTGCGTTGGGATAAAACAGGGGTAAGGCCAGGGCGTGATGGAGCTGCGGCGCGGGAGGAGGATGCTGAGGGACCAGCTCCCCGCTCGCCTCCTCCTCCTCCTCCTCCTGGCCGTGGCCTGGCTCTGGCTGCCGGCGGAGGGGCGGCGGCCCCCCCGGCCCCCCCCGTGCCCCCCGACCTGCTCCTGCACCCGGGACACGGCGTTCTGCGTGGACTCCAAGGCGGTGCCCAAGAACCTGCCCCCCGAGGTCATCTCGCTGTGAGTAGCCGGGGTGGGGACAGGGACGGGGACAGCGTCAGGGCCCCGCAGTGGCGGGGGCTGCTGGCGGTCCTGGAGGGGCAGGGACACCCCCGCTGCGCTGATCGGGGGGCGAACGCGGGCTGCGGTCAGTGTGGGGGGCTCTGGGGGGAGGAGGAGGCTGGGGGCAGCCCGGGACCTGTCCCTGTGCCCTGCGGTGCTGGCACACGCAGCCATCCAGCAGCGCCAGGCTGAGCCGGGCTGCCGCCTGTCCCCGCCGCGACCTTGGGGACCAGAACCCCGAGGGGACACGGCTGTGACCTTGGGGGCCGCAGCCCCAAGGGGGGCACGAATGGCAGGTGATGGGGGGGGTCCTGTGGGGGGTCCCTGGGGACGCGGCTGTCCCCCGGCACGGGGCTGTGTGCCAGGTGTGGGTGCTCACACCTGTGTGCGTGTGCTTCCACGCCCGCTCGTGCCCGTTTACACACGCGGGAGCGCGCACGGCCCCGGGCCAGGGGTGCCGCAGGGCGTGGGCAGCCCGCGGTGGGTGCCACCCGCTGTCCCCTCAGCTGTCCCCACAGGGGCCAGGGTGGCCGCCGGTGCCCCTGTGCCACATCCCGGCGCCCCTCACGGGCAGGCAGCAGGTGACACGGAGCTGGCTCTGGGGGGCCCGGGGTGGCAGCGCCATCCCCCGGGCTGAAGCTCCGTCTCTCCCGCAGGACCATGGTGAACGCGGCCTTCACGGAGATCCGGGAGGCGGCTTTCGCCCACATCCCCTCCCTGCAGTTCCTGTAGGTCTCTCGTGCCCCCGGAGCTCCCCTCGGTGCCCACCCTGCCCAGCCCGGCGCTGACGCCTCCTCCTCCCGTCTCTCTCTTTTTGCAGCCTCCTCAACTCCAACAAGTTCACGCTGATCGGGGACAACGCCTTCGCCGGGCTGTCGCACCTGCAGTACCTGTGTGTGACACGGGCACGCGGGGACGGGGAGGGCACAGGGCTGCTCGGGGTGGCCCCGTCACCGTCTGCTCCCGTTCCAGGTTCATTGAGAACAACGACATCCAGGCGCTCTCCAAGGCCACCTTCCGCGGGCTCAAGTCCCTGACACACCTGTGAGCGCCTGGGGGACACGGCGGGGGTGGCCCTGTCCCTTCATGGCTGTCAGGGACGTGTCACCTCCACCACCCTTCCTGTCCCCCAGATCCTTGGCCAACAACAACCTGCAGACGCTGCCGCGGGACCTCTTCAAGCCTCTGGACATCCTGAGTGACCTGTGAGGCTGCCACAGCGCCGGGGACACCGGGGACACCGGGGACACCGGGGACACCAGGCTGGGGAGAGGGTGACATCCCAGGGGTCGGGGTTTGGGCAGGGTGCTGTGTCCTGAGGGTGACTCGATGCCATCAGTGGGGACTTTGGGACACTGAGCTGGGAGAGAGTGACAGCTGGTGGGTGCTGTGGGTGCTGTGGGTGACTCGGTGCCACCCCTGGCAGGGACCTCCGTGGCAACACGCTGGCCTGTGACTGCAAGATCAAGTGGCTGGTGGAGTGGCTGGAGAGCACCAACACCACGGTCCCCGCCGTCTTCTGCAGCAGCCCCGGGCAGTTCGAGGGACAGCGGATCCGGGACCTGGCGCTCGGTGACTTCCAGTGCATCACCACGGGTAAGGTGCCACCGTCACCTGCCACCTGTCACCTGCCACCTGTCACCTCACTCCTGGGTGTTCAGACCCTCTCTGCCGCCTTTCCCCGCTCCAGATTTCGTCATGCACCAGGTCCTGCCCTTCCAGGCGGTGTCGGCCGAGCCCTTCACCTACGCCAGCGACCTGTACGTGGCCCTGGCGCAGCCGAGCGCCAGCAGCTGCTCCATCCTCAAGTGGGACTACGTGGAGCGCAAACTCCGCGACTTCGACCGCATCCCCGGTGAGGAATCGGGCTGGGCGCTCCCCTGCTGGGCTGGGACCAGCTCTCTGGGGTGACCTGGGGCGGGCACAGCCCCGGCGTGACGCGGTTTTGCCGTCAGCTCACTCGGCGGTGCACTGCAAGCCCATCGTGGCGCAGGACCAGCTCTACGTGGTGGTGGCGCAGCTCTTCGGCGGCTCCTACATCTACCGCTGGGACACGGCCATGGACAAGTTCATCAAGATCCAGGACATCGACAGCCAGAAGATCCGCAAGCCCAACGACATCGAGGCCTTCCAGATCGAGGGCGACTGGTACTTCGTCATCGCCGACAGCTCCAAGGCCGGCTCCACCAGCCTCTACCGCCTCAACCAGAACGGGTTTTACTCCCACCAAGCCCTCCACGCCTGGCACCGCGACACCGACGTGGAGTACGTGGAGAACGACGGGAAGCCGCGGCTGATCATCTCCAGCAGCTCGCAGGCGCCCGTCATCTACCAGTGGAGCCGGGCGCAGAAGCAGTTCGTGCCGCAGGGCGAGGTGGGCGAGATGCTGGACGTGCAGATGGTCAAGCACTTCAGGGCCAAGCGGGACCAGTTCCTGTGCCTCAGCCGCTACATCGGCGACTCCAAGGTGGTGCGCTGGGAAGGGCAGCGCTTCGTGGAGGTGCAGACGCTGCCGAGCCGCGGCTCCATGGTGATGCAGCCCTTCGCCGTGGGGCAGCGGCAGTACCTGGCGCTGGGCAGCGACTTCTCCTTCACCCACATCTACCTGTGGGAAGAGGAGAAGCAGAAGTTCGCCAAGTTCCAGGAGCTGTCGGTGCAGGCGCCGCGGGCGTTCCGGGCCGTGCCGGCGGCCGACGTGCAGCTGCTGCTGGCGCCCAGCTTCAAGGCCAACACGCTGGTGTACCGGCACGTGGTGGTGGACCTCAGCCTGTAGCTGGCACCCGGAGAGACGCCGGTCGTGCATGTGCCCACCGCCCCTCGACCCTCCCCGGGCACCCCGCCTTGTGCCAGCCCCTCCACCTTCACTCAGCCTCACCGTGCCTCAGTTTCCCCTGCTGGGTGCAGGGAGGGAGGCTGGGACACTCCTTGCCCCCGCAGGGCTGCACCCCTGGGCGCGTGGAGAGGGCTGGGGGGGCTGGGAGGTGGTGGCAGGAAAGGAGCGGGGACAGGGATGTGGCGGGAGGGGTGGGGGCGTTCCCAGGACGCTGAGGGACTTTGGGGTGCTCCAAAGTGGGTGGGATGGCCAAGGTGGGTGGGGTGGGATGGCCTGAGGAGGACGGGGCGCTCCGAGGTGGGTGCAGATGGGACGGTGAGGATGATGATGATGGGGTGCTCCAGGATGGTCCAAGGTGGATGTAGGTGGGATGGTGAGGATGATGATGATGATGATGGGACGGTGAGGATGATGATGGGATGTCCCGAACACAGTGGGATCCTCTGAGGTGGAAGCAGATGGGATGCCCCAAACATGATGGGACACTCCAGGACGCCCCGAGGTGGATGCAGGTGGGATGATGAGGATGATGATGATGATGATGATGGGATGGTGAGGATGATGATGCTAGGATGCCCCGAGGCTGAAGATGATGGGATACCTGAGGATGATGATGATGGGATGCCCTGAGGTGGACGCAGATCCCCGAGGACAGCGGAACGCTCGAGGCCAGCAGCTCCTGCCCCTCTCCGTGCCCATCCAGCAGCTCCCCGTGCCCTGGCCCCAGCGAGCCAGGGGGTGTCCGTGCCCACCAACCCCCCCAATAAACACACTGTGCCCCCCAGCCCTGCCCACGCGTCCTTCCAGCCGAGGGGTGCGCGCTCTTCCCAACATTCCCGCACCAGGGAACGGAAATTCCTCCTTTTAGGGCGCTCCAGGCCCCGCACGCGGTGTTTTTTTCCAGCAGAAGCCTTGGCCCGGGTGCGGGTGGGAAGCGGGAGGTGTTTCCCCGGGGAGGGGAGTCCCCGCTGGACTGGTTTTCCAGGGGAGTTTTTCCCTGGCTGCCGGGTGTATAAATATGCATGTGAAAAACCACCAATTAAAGGCACAAATAAAGATCCTCTCTGGCAGGTAAGAGGCGCCTCCGGGGCGCGGATGGGGTTGGGGAGCAGCGAGGTTTCTCCCAGGGCATTGCGCGTGTCCCTGCCTCAGTTTCCCTGGCAGGGAAAAAGCGGATTTGGACGCACGGGGAGCACTCCAGGAAGGTTCTGGTACTTCCACGGTGGCCGTGACCGGGAATTTGGGAAACCCTGGATCAGACCTGGGCTTCCAGGGCCAAGGGGGAGGTTGCCCAAAGAGGAGGTTCAAGCAGATTTTATTTTCTCGGGAGCATCTCTCAGGGCTCCACTGTCTCAGTGGAGCGCTCCACGTAGTCCATCAGAGCACCAAAAAAGCATCACATCCCCTCCAGACCCCAAAAATAATCCTTTAACACCAACCAGAGCGGCTCTCCCCTCCCTTCCCTACCAGTTCATTGCTTCAAAAATTGTATGTTTTAATATAGAAATATAGATATAAAAATATATATAAAAATATATTTATGTTAGGGCATTTATTTTTCGTGTATTAGGGAGTATTTAATATACGTTCCATATTCATATACATGACATAGTTAACATATTAATTAATATAAATACTTTATTAATATGCAATATATTAATATATATATGCACTATATATTAATATGATAATATTAAATATATTAGGGGAATTTTAAGCAAGAATTTTCTTAGGCATGTTCAGTGTATTCTATACTGATATTTAACGTATTTAAGAAACTTATAATTTTTTATTATTTTATAAAGCTGGGACTTCCCGCTCTTCCTGCGAGTCACACCGTTAAAGGGGCGGCGTTGCCCTTTTAAGGGCATTGCCCTTTTAAGAAGCTCCCGTGCCCTTTAAAGGGCGTTGCCCTTTTAAGAGGCTCCGTTGCCGCTTTAAGAGCGGCCGGTGGGGCCCGCACCGCGCCTGCGCCGCTCCGTTGCTGCAACTTTCAAGTTTTTTGGATTCGCTCCCTCGGGGTTCGGGGGAGATTTGGGGGGGATTTGGGAGCCCCAGGGGTGGGGCGCAGCAGCCACCGCAGCATGGTGTCGTGGATCCTCTGCCGGGTCATTGAGTGAGCGCGGTGACGGGGGGTAACGGGCGCTCTAACGGAGGAGGGGCTGCAGGGCGGGGGTGTCCCGGGGGGGGTCACGGCCGTCCCCGATCCTCTGTCCCCCCGCTCCGGGCATTCCTTTAACTGGGGATCCCCATGCTGGGAGAGAGAGAGCCCGGAGGGAGGGGGGGGCGACCCCAAATTTCTTGTAGGGGGGTAACCAGCACCCCCCCCCCCCCCCCC
>JANEHK010000131.1:20403-33370 GCA_025960845.1 Tachycineta bicolor | reverse complement strand
GGGGTTCGGGGCTTCTTCCTCTGCCTGCGCCCTCAGCTTCCTCACCTGCGCCGCGGTGGAGGCAGGTAGGTGCGTGCCGGGCTCTGCGCCGGGGCTGGGAGGAGGAGGAGGAGGAGGAGGAGGAGGAGGAGGAGGAAGGGCTGAGGTTCTGTGTGTGCACAGTGGACTCCGGGCAAGCCGGAGCGGGGATCCATTTTGCATGAGGAAAAAGCTGGATTTGGGGGGTTCTTCCCCGGGCGGTTCCTGGGTCTGGGGGCGCGGAGCTCGCTCCTGGAAGTGCCCCGGTCCAGGCAGGATCCTGGGCTGCTGCGACATCGGGCAGAGAGGTTTTGGGGTGCCGGGACCCTCAGCCGTCCCCTCCCGCAGTGCTGGATCATCCTGGGAATCCCCTGTCCCGCAGGATCGCAGGGGGCACCGTGGGGACACTGTCCCTCCGCCCCTCGTCCCCACGGCGTCCCCTCCCCACGCTGTGGGGCGGAGCGGGGCAGCGATGCCAAAGGCTCCAGTTCGGGAGTTTCCGGCCTCCCGTTCTGGCCAGCGCTGGGTGTTGCCGTCCCTCTGCTCGCCCTCCGGTTTGGGGGGGGGAAAACGAGGATTTCGGAGCTCTGTGCCGAGCCACAGAGGCAGAACCCCCTCGGGGGTCACCTCCCCGAGCTGGCACAACTCGAGCCCGGCCCGGACCCCCGCCCGGTTCACCCTGGAACCCTCTGTGGGTGATGCTGGAGGTTGTGGGGGCAGGCAGAGATCCTGCTCCTGGGTCGGGGGGCAGTGCCTGAGCCCCAGCCGAGCGTCCCACAGCGCGGCCACCCCGTGGGGACAGCGCCGGCCCTGGGATGGCTCCACCGGCGCCTCAGGCTCCCCGGCACTCCGAGGGCAGCGTGGCGTGGGGAGGGGACGGCGCCCAGGGATGCTGCCCCGGTGCACGGTGGGAAATTCCCGCCGCTTGTCCCTCCATCATCCCCCTGCTCCTTGCCCCAGCCACGGACCCTCCCTGGGGCTTCCAGCGTGGTTCGTCCCTCCCCTGTGCCCACCCGTCCCCTCCCTCGCCACGCTCGCGACGTCCCCGGGCACCCCCGCGACCCCCGGGCCGCTGCAGCCCCTTCCCCGGGGGTCCCGCCCGCCTGCCAGCGCCGTCATCCCGGAGGAACGGAGGGAGGGAACGGGAAGAGTTCGTCTTTCAGCGCCTTCTCATCGCAGGCAGGCGCGGGCTCTCCCTCGCCCCGAGCCCTGTCTGGGTCCCCTCCCTGTTCCCTGGCACCCACTGGGTGCAGCGAGCAGCGCCCGGGCGCCGCTGCCCCCCAGACCCGTCCTGGGCTCGGGGACGGGGGGGTCCCGCACGGCCGAGTGAGCCGTGCCCGGAAAGGGTTAACCCCCGCGGGACCAGAGCTCTTCGAGGCTCCCGAGGGGCCTGGGCCGTGCCCCCCGCTGCCCAGCCGTGCCCGGGATGGGGTTTGTGTGAGGCGAGCACATCCCGGGGGCTCCGCCTGGGAGACCCCCCCGGATCCGCTCCTCACTCTCCGGGGCTCGTCCGCACGACAAGGGGCCGGTGGGTTTGGGGTGAGGGGGCCTGGTGCTGGGGGGCCTGGGACTTGGGGACAGTGCGGGGAGAGCCCACGAGGTCCCAGGTTTTGGGTGATGGCTGCAGGGCATGGCTGGGATCTGTGACCCTGGTGGGCACAGGATTTGTGTGACCCTGGTGGGCACAGATGGGATTTGTGTGACCCTGGTGGGCACAGGATCTGTGTGACCCTGGTGGGCACAGGATTTGTGTGACCCTGGTGGGCACAGGATCTGTGTGACCCTGCTGGGCACGGCTGGGATCTGTGTGGCCCTGATGGGCACAGATGGGATCTGTGTGACCCTGGTGGGCACAGGATTTGTGTGACCCTGGTGGGCACAGCTGGGATCTGTGTGACCCTGGTGGGCTGCAGGGCAGGGATCACTCCCCCTCCCACTCCCTCCTCCCCCTGGTCAGCCTGGCACGCTCAGGATGCTGCCACATCATCCCCGCGCTCCCCAGGGCGCCTCTGCCCCCTTGGAGCACACCCTGCTCCTCCCACCTGCCCGCTGCGGGTCTGCAGGGAGGCAGAGGAGCTCTGGACCGTGACCCGAGGCCGCATCCGTAACCTTTGGCCAAAGCCGAAGGGGTTTGGGCTGCTGGGGACTCACATCCTGTAGGATGCTCCGTGCTGGACAAGCCCCCAGCAGCTCCCCAGCCCCAGCGCAGGGACTTTTGGCCCATCCCGGTGTTTCTCCCGTTCCAGCTTGGCCCGGAGCGGGCGGCTGGAGCCTTTCATTGGTGCCGGGGCAGCCTTGGCGAACAAAGGGCGCTTTCTTCACCCGGCACGGGGCAGAGCACACCTGCCCGCCTTGGCACCGCCGCCGGTGCCCCCGGGGCTGGGCGGCACCGCCGGCACCGCGCCGATTCCCGGTTCCCGAGCGTCAGCAGCCCCGGCATCCCCTCCCTTCCCGCCCAGTCGCTGCCGGAGCCGGCGGAGGCTGCACACGCTCACCGGGGGAGCAGAGCCGCTGCCACAGCCTCGTCCTGCCCCGGGATGCTCAAGGCTGCCTAGAGCCGGGGGAAGGTCCCGCTGGTGCTGCCGCCGCTCCCTGGGTGCCCCTGCCCCCCAATCCCAGCCCGCCGGGACCCCCAGCTCTGCAGGACCATAGGCAGGAGGAGCACGGAGCTTCCCAAGCCAATGGATCAAAAACTCCAGCTCCAGCACGAGGAGAAGAACATCCCCAGGGCCGCCCGGGCGGCTTTCTGCCTCCTCCAGATCCCGGAGCCGGATCCCTTCAGCCTGTGGGTTTAGGTGGTCCCGCCCGCCCGGCTTCGCCTCTCCGGTGTCCCCGGCGGTGACCTCTGCTCGTCCTCGGCACCGGGGTCCCTGATGGACCCTCCAGGTAGCTGCGGGGACGCTGGCCGAGCAGCGGGACCGGCTTCGTGTGCTCCGGGAGGCGCGAAGGACAGGGGACAGCGTCACCCTGGGGGGACGGCAGGCGGTGGGGCAGCTTTAGGGCTCTGTGCTGGGAGAACTCCCTGCAATGGGGCCGGGTGGGAGAGCCTGGCTGGGCCCTGCGCCCTGGAGGGATGGCTGGGTGTCCCCAGGGTGTCCCCAGGGTGTCCCAGGGTGTCCCCAGGGTGCCCCGGGATGCTTCCCGAGCAGCGTGGGAACGGCGACTTTGCCCTCTCTGGGGAGAGGATGTGATGGGACCCGGTGGCTCTGGGGACACACGCTCCTGTCCCCACCCCGCTCCTGTCCCCACCCCGCTCCCGTCCCCATCCCGGCCCCGGGGCGGCTCTGTCCCACCCCTCAGCAGGGCCGGGAGCTCGGTGACCTCGGCTCCGTCCCCCCTCGGCTGCTCCAGCCGCCGGCCGGGCAGGGCCGAGGGGACACGGGCAAGGGATGCGGCCGCCGGCGCTGCGAGGTCTGGCTCCGCAGCCGCATCTGCGTGTGGCCCGGGTCCCGGAGGAGCCCTGATCCTGCAAATTCCCCCCAGGCGTTTCTCCCAGGAGGGGCCCCCGAGAGCGGGGAGCTCCCCCCTCGCTGGGAAGCGCAGCCCGGCCCTGGCCGGAGGCAAATACCTGCGCGGGGCACGGCCTCCCCACGCTGGGTGCCAGCGGCCGGGCGCGGGGCCAGCCTGGGTGCGGAGGAGCGGGTGGGCGCGAGGTGCGTCCCGGCCGCCAGCCCCGCCGGGATGGGGCGCAGGAGGGCCGGGATGGGTCGGGGGGGACACACGGGACACATGCCCCAAACGCGTGTCCGCCCCTGGAATCCCCTCGCCGTGCCGGGGATCCCCCCACCAAACACGGGAGGATGGAGCTGGGGGGGGGGGTTGATGCAGCCCCCCAGCAACACCCTCGTGCACGGCCGTGCCTCAGTTTCCCCGCAGCGGTGCCCTGGCAGGGGTGGGTGCAGTTCCTCACCGATGTTCCTCTCCCCGCCCGCAGCATCCGGCCTGCCCGGGACGTCGCCGAGCGCCACATGAGTGTCGGAGCAGCACGGCCAGCGACGCGAGGATGGGCGAGAGCCCGGCGCGGTGGAGGAGAGCCCCGGAGGCAGCGCAGGACTCCCGGGGGATGGAGAGCAGCGGGCTGGTTTTATCCCGGAGCTCCGCCGCCGAGCTGGGACTCCCGCCTTACCCCGAACCCGCCAAGCTGAGCTACGGCGTGGAGAAAGGATGTCCCTGGAGGGGCTCCCAGGGGTGTTTGGGACCCGTCCGGGAGCTCGCCGGGGGCCGCCTGGGCTGCCCCTACCCAGCGGCCCCGCCGCCGTGCCTGCGGGACGCTCCGTGCCGCGCCAAGGACGGAGCCGAGCTGCCCCGGAACGGGCAGCCCAAGGCGAGCTGGGGCGAGCCCTGCAAGGACCGCCCGGGGGCGCGCTGGGCCGAGGCCGTGCTGGCCCCGCTGGCCCTTTACAGCCACGCGTACCAGCGCTACCCGCTGCCCGCCGCCGGGCTGGACGCTCCGCGCCCCGGAGCCTCCGGCAAGCCCCGCACAGCGGCGGGGGACGCGGCCGGAGACCCCCCGGCTTTCCGCCACTGCCCCTTCATGCTGGAGGCCAAGCACAGCCCCTTCGTGCTGTCCTCGCTGCTGCCCGGCGGAGCCCCGGCCGAGCCGGCCTTCGAGGGGCCGGGGGCGGTGGGGGACGGGCGCTTCGGCGGCCTGGACTGGAGGCTGGGCTCCTACGGACCCGCCTGGGGACAGCCGCTCTACCTGGGGGTCCCGCCGAGGTGCAAGGCGGCTCTGCCCCCCTTCCAGGACTGCTCCAGCTCGGGGGACAAGGTAGGACACGCTCCGCGGCGAGGATGCTCGGGGGTCCCGGGGCTCCCCGGGGGTGACGGCGGCTTCTCCCCGGCGATGCTGGCAGGGCGGGCGCGGCCTGGCTGCGGCCCCGAGGGGGCACGGCCCCCTGCTCCCCCCCACCACGGCTCGGCACGGGGGTCGCGGCCCCCCCGAGCGCTGGGACGGGGTGACGCCGCGCTCCGCCGTGTCCCTGCGGGTGATGCCACCCCCGGGCTGAGTCACGGGGAGAGGAGGCAGCGCTGCCAGCCCTGGGTGCGCCCGTGCCGCTGCGGCTCCCCATTCCTTTCCCACGCTGGCAGCGGGGGACGCGGGCACCCCAAAATCCAGCACCGGGCGCTGGGAAGCACCGGGCGGATGCCCAGCCTGGCACCGGCAGGCGGAGGGGAGGGCGGGGAAACTGAGGCAGGGGAACGGAATGCTCCCCATCGCCCCCTCTCAGGGATGTGGGTGACAGGAGCGGGACGGGCACCCACACCTGGGCACGGCCTCTGCTCCCTTCCAGGAGTTTTACGCGAAGCAAGAAGCTGGGTTCCACCCCGCCGCCAAGAACCGCGTGGCGTCGCAGCTGCTGGGCAAGAGCCAAGCGGGGCAGGACAGGGACGGGGAGGGGGAGCCGGCGGTGCCGGAGCTGCCGGGAGCCCCGTGGAGGGACGGCCGGGCGGGGGGCAGCTCGGCGGTGCCCGCTCCCCATCCCCGCACGCCTCCCTCCAGCTCCAGCCGCCCCCTCTTCCTCCTGCAGCCCTCCTCGGGGGGCTGCGGGGGGCCCTGGGTGGGCTCACGGCCCCACGGCGCCGATTTTCCCATGGACGCGGGGCCGGGCCGGCCCTCGGAGCCCAAAGATGAACGCTCGGGCTACCGGAGCGCCCAGCCCGGCTTGCCCGCGGGGTGCGGGGAGCCCAGCCCCTCTCCTCTGCCGGCGGACGGGCACTGCCCAGCGGCTCTGGCCAAGCCGGAGCCCCCCCCGGGCTGTCTGTGCCCCACGGCGGGCTGCCACGCGTGCCCGGGGGTGGGCTGCGGGGTGCCCAACCCCTTCGAGCCCACCCCGAGCACGGCCGGGGGGCGTTTCCCGTGCCCCCCCAGCAACCACACCAAGCTGAAGAAGACGTGGCTGACGCGGCACTCGGAGCAGTCGCTGCCTCGCTCCAAAGCTTCCCGGCGGGATGGGGGTCCCGAGCCCCCCGGGGAGGCCAAGCGCTCGGCCAAACGCCCCCACGGCACCGCCGATGGGCCCCGAGCTGCGGGCGAGGGCGCCGGGGCGGCCAAGAGGGGCACCAAGGCCGCCGAGAGCCCGGGGGATGGCACGGAGGGCGCCGGGGAGCCCGAGGAGAGGAGGATGGAGCTGGGGGACGGAGGTGAGGATGCACGGGATGCGCAGCGGGGCCGCGGAGAGGGCGGGGGCAGCGCCCAATCCCAAGGGAATTTGGCATCCCGGTTCCCGGCGCCCACGGCACGAGCCGGGAACACGCGTGGGCTGCGGAACCTGCGGCGCCGGGGGGTTTTTTATTCCCGGTCTGGCAGCGATTCCCAGGGTGGGCACGGAGAGCGATGTCCCTTTGGGGCGGCGTGGCACCCTGGGGTGGGATTCCCCGGGGGGTTGGAAGTGCTGCAGCTGGGTCAGTGGCTCCTCGGGGAGGTGTTGGAATCCCAGCCCCGAGTTCTGCGGAGCTCCAGCCCTAATTTCCAGCCCTACTTTCTGGCCCAGTTTCCAACCCCCGCCGCAGCGTGCCAGTCATAGGATCCCGGAATCCCGGGATGCTTTGGGGACGTTAAAATCCCATCCAGCCCCAACCCCTCGCCACGGGCAGGGACACCCGCCGCCATCCCAGGTTGCTCCAAGCCCCGTCCAGCCCGGCCTCGGACGCTTCCAGTCCCTCCCGGCTGGCGCGGATGGGGCTCCACGGTGTCCCCAAGCCCTGCCCGTGTCCCCAGAGCCGCCGAGCCGTGCCGGGGAGCCGTGGTGCCTGCAGAGCCTGCCCTGCACGGCGCTGCCCCCGAGCATCCCCCGCTGCTGTGCCTGCGCCCCCCGCGCCGGGGGGGACCCCGAGGGCCAGGAGGATGAGGAGGAGCCCCCCGAGAGCGCCTGCAGGCTGATGCATTTCCGCAGGTGGGCACCAGCAGGGCCGGCGGAGCGTGCCCTTCTCTGGGATCTCCCTTTTTATCACCCCTGCTTCGGAACGTCCCCTTCTGTCACCCCATTTCGGAGTGTTCCCTTCCTGTCCCCCTGCTCCGGAGCTTCTTCAGAGCGCTCACCCCACTTTGGAGCATCCCTTCCTGTCACCCCTCTTTGGGTCTTGTCACCCCGCTTTAGAGAACCTCACCCCATTTTTGGGCACCCTTCCCAGCACGCTCCCCAGCATCCTCTCCCATCACCCCAATGCTTTCACCTCGGGTCTCATGGCCCCGTTCTCGAGCTCCCTCCCTCTGTCCCCTCTCCCCGCAGGTTCGCCCTGGGTGACAGCGGGGACCTGAGCGTCGATGGCCTCTGCACGCTGGGGGAGACCCAGGGGGAGCTGCTGGAAGCGGCCGGCGCCGAGCCGGGAGCCAGGAATGTGGGGAGCCGGAATGTGGGGAGCAGCCTCTGCCTGGCCAAATACCTGCTGGGGGTCCTGGGGGACCCCTTCTGCACCGCTGTCCTCAGGGACAGGGACACGTGGCCCAGAGCCCCCGGCGGGCCCGAGGGTAAGCAGGGACTGGGGTGGGGGTGACACTGGGGACACTGGTGACATTGGGGACACCGGGGACACTGGGGACACTGGGGACACTGGGGACACTGGGGACACTGGGGACATTGGGGACACTGGGGACACCAGGGACACGGGACACTGGGGACACTGGGAACACCGGGGACACTGGGGACACTGGGGACACTGCTGACACTGGGGACACTGGTGACACCGGGGACACTGGGGACACTGGGGACACTGCTGACACTGGTGACACTGGGGACACCGGGGACACTGCTGACACTGGTTACACTGGGGACACTGGTGACACTGGGGACACTGGGGACACTGGTGACACTGGGGACACTGGTTACACTGGGGACACTGGTGACACTGGTGACACTGGGGACACTGGGGACACTGGTGACACTGGTGACACTGGTTACACTGGGGACACCGGGGACACTGGGGACACCGGCTGAGGCTGTGTTTCCCGCAGGGGTGACGGGCTGGAGGCGGGGGGAAGGAGCGCCCCAGCTCTGTGACGCCTGCCAGCGTGGCTTCTTCAACTCCCACTGGAGCTGCGCCAGATGTGGCTTCCAGCTGTGCCCCGAGTGCCACCGCAGCAGGCGGGAGGACGGCGGCCCTGGTAGGGGGACAGGGAGCGGTGCCAAAGGGAGTGTCGGGCTTTGGGGGGGCTCAGTGGGGACAAACGCACCCTCTCTCTGGCACAGAGGGTCCTGCGCCGTCACCCGAGTGCACCCCCGGGCGGGACCACCGCGTGTCATCCCTGGTGCCCACGCAGTTCGTCCCCACCTGTGGTGAGTGTGTCCCCCAGCCCCAGAACCGCCCTCGGGGCGCTGCCGGGGGGGTGACACCCCTGTCCCCTTCCGTCCCCAGTGCTGACCCGGCTCTGGAAGCTGCTGCACGAGGTCAGGGTCAAGTTTGGCATCGAGTCCCGCTGTCCCTGCGGGGCGGGGAGCCTGGCGGCGTCCCCGGGCAGGCAGGTACGGGGCGGGCTGGGGGCTGTGGGGGGAAAAAAGGGAGTGCAGGTGCACCCCAAGTCCCGCACAGGGCGGGTTTGGGGCACGGGATGTAGCTCCCGACTGGATCCCCACCTGCTCCGGGGTGTTGCAGGAGCCTCCGGGGGCCGCGGTGCCCCCGCTGCCGCCCCGCAGCCACGGCCCAGCCGACGCCGCCCGGCCCATCAAGGAAGGTAGGGCCGGCTGCGACCCCCCCGCCGCGGGCACGGCCCCGCTCCGGGGGGGTCAGGGATGCTGCCGCCCGTCCCCTTCTCGGGGTGCTGGCTCGGGGGTGACGCGCAGAGGACGGCGTGGGCCGCCCTGACCGCGTTTGTCCCCCCCGCTTCCCTCCCCGAGCAGAGAGCCCCGAGGAGGGGCCGCCGGCGCGGGGGGGGCCGGTGCAGACCACCACCCTCTGCGACCTCCTGGCCTCCACCGCCGTGAAGCTGTGCCTGGGGCAGGACGGGGTGCGCATGGCCTTCGCCCCGGTGGCACCGGCCCTGCCCAGCGTGAGTGCCCGCGGCCGCGGGGCCGGCCCGGTCCCCTGCTGCCCGCCGCGCTCTGCTGGCGCTGCCGAGGGGTCGGCGTGGGCTGAGCGGCTCCCCGAATTGCGTCCTCCCCCAGGATAATCGCCTGACCAGCATCCTGGACAGCATCATCGCCCACGTGGTGGAGAGGAAGATCCAGGAGAGGCAGGCGGGGGACGAGCTGAGCCCCCCCGGCTCCCCGGACCCCCCCGCGTCCCACTGCATCCTGGCGCCCAGCGGGCTGCTCTGGCTGCACGACCCCGGCCACGCCAGCAACTACAAACTCTTCCAGGAGCACTGGAGGCAGGGCCAGGTGAGACCCCCGGCCCCTGGGAGTGCGGTGAGACCCTCCCCAGCTCCCCCGAGCCCGCTGAGCCGCGGCTGCCCCGGCAGCCCGTGCTGGTTTCAGGGCTGCAGAAGAGGCTGGAGGAGCGGCTGTGGGCGCCCGAATCCTTCCAGCCCTCGGGGGAGGAGGAGGAGGAGGAGGTGGTGGAGGCCGTGAACCTGCGGGCGCCGCGGAGCAGAGTCCGGATGAGCAGCCGGGAGTTTTGGGATGGCTTCGCCGCCAGCACAGGTGAGGGCGCCGGGAGCGTGCGGGGTCCGCAGCGCGATTTTGGGGTGAGGCGTGAGGGCGGCCGAGCCGTGGCCCCCTGTCACCCCTGAGGTGACGCCGGGCTCCCTCCTGCAGCACCCCCGCAGCAGGAGCGGAGCAGCGGGGACCTGCTGAAGCTGGAGAGCAGCTTTGGGGACAGCGAGCTGAGCCGGTAGGTGACAGCGCAGGGTGGCATCACCCCCGTGTCCGC
The DNA here is from genome assembly GCA_025960845.1 of Tachycineta bicolor. NCBI lineage: Eukaryota > Metazoa > Chordata > Aves > Passeriformes > Hirundinidae > Tachycineta > Tachycineta bicolor. The sequence goes on along the minus strand of JANEHK010000131.1, from coordinate 23,548 downwards.
TCCCGGCTCCTGAGGGTCACCACAGCCCCTCCCCGTGCCACAGGGCCACCAACCTGCGCGCCAGCCTGCCCCTGCCCGAGTACTGCGGGGCCAGCGGCCGCCTCAACTTGGCCACCTACCTGCGGGGCCAGCGGGGCCGGAGCTGGCTGCGCCCGCGCGTCCGAGCGGCCTACGGTGAGCGCGGTACCGGGCATCGGGCATCGGGGATTCGGGGACTTGGGGGTCCAGGGAGTCATGGGTTCAGGAGTCCAGGGATTCTGGGATCCGGGATTTGGGGATTCAGGGATTTGTAGATTCAGGGGTCCAGGGATTTGGGGATCCAGGGATTCACGGATTTATGGATTCACAGGTTCAGGGATTCATGGATTTATGGATCCAGGGATTTGGGGATCCAGGGATTTGGGGATCCAGGGATTCATGGATTAATGGATTCATAGGTTCAGGGATTCAGGGATTCATGGATTTATACATCCAGGGATTTGGGGATCCAGAGACCTGGGGATTCAGGGATCTGGGTACTCAAGGATTCAGGCATTCAGGGATCCAGGGACACAGGGATTCAGGGACACAGGGATTTGGGGATCCGGGCTCTGGGGGGGCACCCGGGCTGCCCTCACCCCCACTGCTGCCCGATATCACCCCCCTCCCCAATCCCCCTCCCAGGCGTGCCTCCGCAGGAGAGGAACTTTGGGACCAAAAACCTGACGGTGGAAGCGGCCGACTCCATCAGCGTGCTGGCCCACGCCTCGCCGGCACCGCGGGGTACGGGGGCGGCGCGGGGGTCCCCCCATCCCGACCCCCCCACCCCGCGCCCCCTGACCCCTCTGTGCCTGCAGAGGTGCTCCTGCCGGGGGACGCCGATGACCTGGACGCGGCGCTGCGGGAGCGGCTCGGGGGCAGCGCCCGGCCCGGGGCTCTGTGGCACATCTTCCGTGCCGAGGACGCGGGGCGGATCCGGGAATTCCTGCGGAAGGTGGGTGCCACTCTCCCCGTGCCCCCGGCCCTGCTCCAGCCCCCCCGGATCCGCTCACAACCCCCCTCACAGGCATCCGAGGAGCCGGGGCAGGAGGGGGCGGCCACGGCGGAGCCCCCCGGCCGCTACCTGGACCCCGCGCTGCGGCGGCGGCTGCGGGACGAGTGCGGGGTGAGCGGCTGGAGCCTCCTGCAGCTCCCGGGGGACGCCGTGCTGGTCCCCGCCGGGGCTCCCCACCAGGTAGGTAACCCCGAACCCCTCCCCGAGAGGCCGTGCCAACCCCCTGGGGAAACTGAGGCACGGCCAACCCCGCCGCAGGTGCGGAGCCTCAGCGGCACCATCAGCGTGGAGCAGCAATTCCTGTCCCCGGAGAGCGCCGTGCGCCTCCGGGACCTCGGCGTCGACCCCGCCGCGTCCCCCCGCCTGCTCCGCGCCCAGGTGGGTGTTCCTGGGGGGGGATTTGGGGGGTGCCGGGCTGGGGGGAGCGGTGCTGAGCCCCCTCTCTGCGCCCCCGCAGCTGGACGGGATGATGGTGGCCGCCGTGCGGGAGGCGCTGGGGGTCCTGCGGGGCTGCAAGTGAGGCCGGGGAGCGACGGGAGGACACCGGGAGCCTCGGTCACCGTCACGGATGGCCACGACACCGCGGGGAGCCCGGAGCGGGCGCCTCCTGCTCGGTGCTTTGCTCCCCGCAGCTCCCGGGGGGGGCTCGGGGAAGGAGGAATAAAGTGTCCATGGGGCCGCTGGCAGCACCAGCACCCGCCTCGGTGTCTCCTTTCGTCACAGCGAGGTGCGGGGTGGTGGCCCTTCACCCCCTCTCCATCCCTTTGGGGTCAGGGGTCATTTCCCTTCACCCCCTCTCCATCCCATTGGGGCAGGGGTACTCTCCCCTCATCCCTCTCCATCCCTTTGGGGTCAGGGGTACTCTCCCTTCATCCCTCTTCATCCCTTTGGGGTCAGGGGTACTCTCCCTTCATCCCTCTTCATCCCATTGGGGTCAGGGGTGGTCTCTCTTCATCCCTCTCCATCCCTTTGGAGTTAGGGGTGCTTTCCTTTCATCCCTCTCCATCCCTTTGGGGTCAAGGACGGTCTCCCTTCATCCCATTGGGGTCAAGGACGGTCTCCTTTCCCTCTCCATCCCATTGGGGTCAGGGGTCATTTCCCTTCACCTCGTCTCCGTCCCACTGGGGTCAGGGGTGCTCTCCCTTCACCCCTCTCCATCCCTTTGGGGTCAGGGACAGTCTCCCTTCACCTCACTGGGGTCAGGGATGGTCTCCTTTCATCCCTCTCCATCCCACTGGGGTCAGGGGTCACGTCCCTCCATCCCCGCTCCATCCCATCGGGATCAGGGATGGTTTCCCTTCATCCCGTTGGGGTCAGGGATGATCTCCCCCCATCCCCTTCCATCCCATCGGGCTCAGGGGTGCTCCGGGGTCCCGGGGTGGGGTCGGGTGGCACAGCCGGGGCTGGCAGCGTGGCACGGTCCCGTCCGTGCGGCCCCGGTGCCGTGAGCTGTGCCCGCCTCAGCCCCGGCAGCAGCCTCACACACAGCTGGGAACAGCTGGGAACAGCTGGGAACAGCTGGGAACAGCTGGATGGCGCTGCCCAGAGGCCGGGGCACCCGGGCTGCAGCTCCAGCCTGTGCGATGTAGGAAAACGACTGAACACCACCGCGCAATTAGCACGGGGCAATTCATTAACACCGGGCAATGGGCACGGGGCAACTAATTAACACCGGGCAATGGGCACGGGGCAATTAACACTGGGCAAAGGGCGCCGTGCACCGCGCATCGTGAGGTGAACAAGCGGCGATGGGCACCATGCGACGACCCCCGTGGAACCAGCGCCGCCTAATTAACCCCGCCTAATTAACTCTGCGCCACGCTCCCGCGCGGCCCCTTTAAAACTAAGTCCCCCCCCATGTGAGTGGCAGCAGCACCAACCAATCAGCAGCGAGCTGCGCAGGCGGGATGACCAATCGGAGGGCAGCAAGGGGGCGGGGCCGGCGCGGCGGAGCCCCCGGCGCGGTGAGTGCGCGGCGCATGCGCAGGGCGGAGGGAGCGTGGGGGGTCCCGGAGCCCCCCCGAGCTCCCCGGAACCCCCCGGAACCGTCCCCGCTCCTGCCGCACCCCCCGAGCTTCACGGCAGCCCCTGAGCTTCATTGCAGCCCCCCCC